>JAQJVL010000069.1:0-22500 GCA_035578905.1 Stictocephala bisonia
AATTGCACAGGAATTGCATCTTTCTATCAATAATGCACGATACTATATCACAAATAAATAACATGAACATTATCAGAAAAAAGTTACAAACAAATAAATAGCAAAATATAAATTTATTGTAATTACAACAAAAAAGTGTGACATGTCGAAAAAATGAAAAATATTTACGATGTAAACATGACTATGTCAATGATGTTGACTATTTAAAGTTGAACTAGTCATGATTGCTGATATATCTGTTACCTTAGAGTACAGTCAAGTGATGGCTATATATCAAGCCTTGAATGTAGGTTGGGAGGTGTACAGTCAATTTTCAAACTTTCTGCAATGGTAAAACTAAATTTTCTAGAGACGAGGCCTGTAAATAAACTATTTATAGAAATGAAGTACGATACCAACATCAATAACATCTCCTGGTAGACCAAGGAACACAATGTACATATAGATAATGTATATACAAAATTGAACTAACTCTGTGAATCCTGGAGTAATAGAAATATATCTTGAACATTATACAGGGTAGAGTGTTCAGCTTCGACTGTCACATATTTTATAGGATTGTTTGTCAAATCAATACAAACAAATAATGCCACATAGCATGTGTACTATTCCTATTCGTTTTAAGACTAAGTTACCAGTGATAACTTATTAGTCTTATCAAAATTAGAATACTAATTACAATTTATATATTTTTTGTTCAGTAGATATATAATCATAACAGAATTAAACTTAAAAAGTTGAAAATATTTGTTAGTATAATTTACCAAGTTATAATTAAAACATTGTTTAAACGTATTTCACAATTAATTAATTTAAATAGAACTCACAATTAAACTTGGACAAATTTTGTAAAGCATCTATATCAACGAACTTTAAATATTTAATTCGTTGACCCACCCACTCACCCTCACACACACAGTGGTATTGACCCACCCACCCATACACGTACAGTGGTGTTGACCCACCCACTCACCCTCACACAAACAGTGGTATTGACACGCCCACCCACCCATACACGTACAGTGGTATTGACCCACCCACTCACCCTCATACAAACAGTGGTATTGACCCACCCACCCATACACGTACAGTGGTGTTGACCCACCCACTCACCCTCACACAAACAGTGTTAAAGTCGGAGTGAATTTTAATCACTCTTTCCACTTAAGTACAACGCAGGCCTTAAAAATTGTATAACATAGAGTGTTTCATTTCTTAAATAGGAATTAGAAAAGAAGTATATATTGTTTCTCAAATGTTACAATATTCTGTATGCTAAATTTATAGTTGGATTTTCTTACCCCCTTTTATATAGTATACTGTAGCCAGCTCAAAAGTTCTCGGCTAAAAAAAAAATATACTACAAACACAGTTGGCTCACAAATTTGTACATATGTGCACTGATGTAAACACCGATGATTTTAGCTTTATATAATAAAAAGTATCTACATGTTTCTATCAGAGCAAAACGAATAATAGTTCAAAATATGTGTTTATTTTTTCATATTAATACACAAGTGAGCTCTGGAAGATGTTTCTACTGGAAGAACATCTGTAAGTGTGGTTAGAACATCTTGTTCAACGTTGATGGTTCCAGAGTTAGTTTCCAGGATTTGGTATTAAGGTTGTAGACTTTCTATCGCCTTAGTCCAACAACGAGGGTCGAGTATAATGTTTCTATTTACCATCCCGTGAATTAAATTCGAGACCTTAAGCTCTATGTTTTACTCGACCCCGAGGCCTTGATGACTTAATTTATCACTCAATTGCACCTCTATATCTGCAATACATTATAATATAATTGTAAACGGTATCATTACAGTTAAATTGTTTGGGGTTGGTTGTTACAATATTATCAAACAATACAAAGTACCTCTTCATTACAGTACAGAGGTTAACTAACATACTGTTTGTAATTTACCACAATAGCTCAACGTACTTTTTACGTTCAATGGATTAAAATCTATTACTTAAATTTGTTTGTTACTAATGATAGATATATGTCTAATGTTAGAAAATTATAATAATTCGATGACATCTAAGTATTGTACCAAATGCATTTCTATTGTACTAAGAAACTTGTTTTCAGCTATTTATGAACTGATATTTTTCTCATAGACCATTGGAATTGCAATTTGTAATATCAATTACCAATAGATTATTTTGATTTATTAATATTTTATTGTATTTTTGTATTATTCGATATTTCAGTTCTCAAACTTAAAAGGGCCACCATTTGAACCGGAATGAATTAATTTGATATTGTTGTTTATTATAAATTGTTTATCAAATTTGTTTTTAACTATGTGCAGAAATTCAATTCAATGAAACAAATAGTTTAAGAAATGAAAATCGTTGTATACGTATGAAAAAGGCAGATATATAAGGAACAAAGTATTTTTTTTAAACTAAAAACAACTGTATTTATTCTATTAAATGAATTGAACTACCTCCTGAAGTTATACCTTTTTGTCACAGGGCACCCTGTATAGTTATTTTTAGTTAATCAAATAAAATGGAATAAAAATATTTTCGTTTTAAAATATATATTTTATTTATTTATTTGTGATCTATTTTATAATAATATATCATTTGATTTAGATAATTTGATGTTATTTTGTCTACTTGATAATAAATAACCTCGAACTTAGCTGGTTTCTTAAAGACTTTAGTAGATATGTCGTTAATTTTAATGTATAAATATATGAACATGTCCACTCAGTGACATATAAATAAATAGTCCGATAAGTCCAACAAGGGTGCTTGTTCATGGTGCATTTTAGGCAGTTTATATATAAAAATATCTACCACAAATGATCCCTACCATTGCATTAATAACAGCTTATAATACTGCTCATATTGATACTGGAAGTTGTTCTTAGACAATACAAGAAGTGGTGTTAATAGGCTGATTAGGGAGACATGATACCTCCACATCAATGCTAATATAAAATTAGTGTGGCTAAAGACCAACTTCTTATCGACAGAAAACCCCATGAGTATATTTGGTCACGATAAAGGTTTTTGTAATGTTTGTAATGTGTGCTGTTAAGTTTTCTTAACTTTGATTACCAGGTCAAATGAGCCTATTGGCCTGTGATTTCGAACGTCATTTTTACAATTTAAGTATCACCGACCGTTAGCTCAGTTGGGTTATTGGGCTCTCTATAATCCAAAATATTAGCCACTGAGCCACCACACGACAAATGACACAGACAACTCTCGATACCCACCCACTTAACGGAAACATACGGCGAACAATGTATGAACATTTACTCATACATGTACAACGGTGGTGATGAATTTCCACATTTAATGGAGACACATAACTTTCCATGATCCTTTACCTATACATGCACAGAGGTGGTGGTTACCTTACCACCCACGCACCCACTTAACGGAGACAAATGGTGCTCCATGAACCCTTAACCATACATGCACTGAGTTGGTGGTGACCTTAGCACCTACGCACTTAAACGGAGACAAATGGCACTCCATGAACCCTTAACCATACATGCACAGAGGTGGTGGTGACCTTTGCACCCACCCACCCATTTAACGGAGACAAATGGCGCTCCTTGAACCCTTACCCATACATGTACAGAGTTGGTGGTGACCTTAGAACCCACCCACCCATTTAACGGAGACAAATGGCGCTCCTTGAACCCTTACCCATACATGTACAGAGGTGGTGGTGACCTTAGCACCCACCCACACATTTAACGGAGACAAATGGCGCTTCCTTGAACCCTTACCCTTACATGCACAGAGGTGGTGGTGGCCTTACCACCCACCCACTCATTTAACGGAGACAAATGGCGCTCCTTGAACTCTTACCCATACATGCACAGAGGTGGTGGTGGCCTCACCACCCGCCCACCCACCAACCTATTGGAGATACATGGTTCTCCATAAACCCTAAGCCATACATGGACAGAAGTGGTGGTGGCCCTACCACTCACCCACCAACCTGAAGGATATACATGCCACTCTATGAACCTTTACCCACACACGCATATAGGTAATAGTGACCTTACCACCCACCCACCTACCCACTTAACGAAGACACATATTTCACAAAGTTCATATACATATAGTGGTAGACCCCACCCACCGTGCATTCACATACATAAGTGAAAAGCCAAAGATCGGTAATTTATAGTAGCGCACGTATTTCTAAATTAAAACTAGCCATCTAATATTTAAGTTTCTTAGTGTAAGAACATCTGATTTGTTCCTAATACTAAAATTGTTCATGTTATTTTCTGTTCCATGATGAAGCTTTAAAGGTAATTATATCATTATAGTTTTTGCTAGAACATTATAATTACCTTTCATCTAGCTTATGATAGTAAATAAATATTTTCTTCTCAAAGGTTATTAGTAAAAATATTCATTACAATGACTCTTTAATTAGTATTTCACCAAATGGCTCTGAAGTCATAGCAAGAGAATGTAATTTTTGTTTTGAAAATGAAACATGGGTGAATAATGTTTCGTCGTGAATTCCCGGTAACAATATAAAGCTATTACTGTTCCGAAGCGGAACTGTTACACAATGAAACTGAGGTTATTTGGCTCATGACATCGTATAATATCAGCAAGTAACAATCTCTGCTGTAGTTTCAGTTTCTTTGTTAAAACTTCATTGTGGTTGTAGATTGTTACAGAATATTATGTTTCTAGCTATTGAGATTAATTTGAATATAGTGATTTAATAATTAAAATTTGGTATTATGGCTCCCAAAGGTCTTACGGTATATATATATTTTTTAATTATTTTAATTAAGAGAAGACAGAGATTGCTTTCTTATATACAAAATATAATTACTTTAAAGTTTAAATACAGTTACTCTAAAAAATTCCAGCTTTGGTAACTGTATAGGCTTATATGAATAGATTTATGTGTTAAACAAAGACCCTAACAATGTCCATGGGAAAATTTCAGCTGAATGGGTCCAGTAGTTTTTGCGTGATTGAATAACACACACGCACTGCACGCATGCACTCACGCACGCACGCACGCACGTACGCACAGCCACAGCACTACGCACACACACTCTCACACACACACACACACACACACACGAACACACACACACACAACCACACACACACACACACACACACACACACACACACACACACACACACACACACACACACACACACACACACACATAAATACACTATTATATTTTTATATAATACCAAGACTATTGGATGGGCTAGTCTTGACTTTTATAATATACATAGTTATTTATACTTGATAGAAAATGTAATACTAGAGCCAACAGTTTAAATTATTCTGAGACATAATAATATTTTTTATCTTAAAAGTACCTATTATAAATTATTTTGAATGAATTTTATGTTAACCATCATAATAACATAATCTCTTAGGTAAAAAAACCGTGTACATCTTTTTAGTATTTTGAATTCTATCATGTAAGTAAGAAAGAAACAAGGGGTACGATTGTTTAGTTCAACGTACATTCGTCCGAATATTTTTGTTTTTGAGAAAATATTTTGTTTACGGTTATGTTAAGGAATAAATACTCTAAAACTATTCATAGAACCGTAATATTTCATAGGTGAAGGTTCTTCTGAATAACACATCATCAAATATAACCTTTCAAGGTTACAGTCTGACTGTTAAGGAAACTTGTTTTAACCTCGGGTTTTTTTAACAATTTAAAACAATAAAAACGAATTTTTTTTATATTTCCATTCCATATTGAACTCGATATATCGAAAGGGTACCACGTTTTATACAGTTAAATGGAAACCTGCTCCGTATTCCCTACATATATTGCCAGGGAATGAATACTGCAAGAGCGATCAAAGGGATGTGTCCGCCTTTTAGCCGACAAGTCGAACTAGTCTGGTAGAAAATATGTTCGAATTCTAAATATAGAATGATATAAATTATCAAATATAAATAATATACTGTTTATAAGTGCATATTTTCATACTTATAATAATAAAATACTAATAAGAGAATAATCTTGATTTACAAAAAAATGCTGTCTGTACTACATTTATATGTTTTTTATTGATTACTTCCAAGACCGTTTGTTGGATTTTTAGTATATTTTAAAAGTCAATCCGATACATACCATGATTTTTAGTAGTTAATTATTGATTTAATTTAAAAAAATTTAAATTTAGTTCATACCGTTTTTCTGTTATGAAAACAATAGTTTATGAATAATATTGGCATGGTTGCGTTTTAATGCAAGTAATTTATTTATAATTTAGTTTATTTCTGGATTATTTGCTATAGAAAAGTTTTAACCCACTACTAAATAATGAACGTACAGAATATGCAACGTAGGCTGAATATATGCCGGTATAGAAGGCCAATGGCTGAAACTGTTGACAATGAAGTGCAAGGAAAGTTTCGAATTCTCAACTGAGTTAACGATTGGTACTTCTTGTGCGTGAGCACAAAATTGTAAGCCAGTGTGAACTGGCAAGTAAAGATAAACATTAAAGTAAGTCTAGAAAAAAATAATAACGTTCTGCATTTACAAACGTTTTGATAAAATATATTTCACAAATTCTGTACGAAGTCAATGACACTAACATTAAAGACACAAGCTATAATCGAAGAGAGTAAACTGTGTAATGTAAATGTTTGGGCCTCCTCTACAGGAAGGATGTAAGGTCCTTCCATCCGATGTGTACCCAGCTCTCCAGGCTTGTTTCACTACTCATCCTTGTCCTTCAAGTCCAGACACAATCTAGATTGTGTTGACTCCTTTTGATTTCATATGAGAATAAAATACTTATACACCAATGTTTTAAACAACAGAATAATATAATTAGTATATTTATTTTTGATAATATTGAAATTTGTAAAACTTGAGTGATTTTAAAGTCTTGAAGCCATTTTAATGACACTTTTATATTATATACATCTAATACTATATTATATACAGCTGACTGTATATTTAAATAATGAGTACACACGATGTACATTCCCAATTTATGGAAAATGTACATTATCGCTTAGTGTAATGATTCATCCCTAAGTTATTCTTGTACTGGTGACTTTGTCTGCTCTTATACCGTAATAAGGAGGTCTTTAATCAACAACAAGAGTTTACTTACAAAATGTAATTTAATAATAACCTATAGTATCCCTTCTTTAGTTTAGCCTCATAGACACCAAGTTCATATTTTCTGTACACAGTAAAATGTGTTCTATCCAGAGCTAAGATGAACCACAACCTTCTGTTGTTAACAGGTTTTTTAAAGAACATCAAGTCACTGTGTTTGTTATATTTACAGTATGTAGGCTATATATTTGCAATATTCAGGGTCTGGTACATCTGTTCAACCTAAGTACTAGGAACTACGTAAACTCCTCCCGTCCTTCCCGATACGAATAACATTGTCAATATCGGTTATATTAAAGCTGACACAGAGGCACTCAATGGTTGCCATCGATGTGGACACTATTAGAAAAGTGTAGGGTGTCCGTGTTGGGAGGTTTTTACTGGATGTTGTTTAGGGAAGAGAACTGATTATCAGGTCTGTCTGTTAGCTGACATTTATACCAGTATCACATGGTTAGGATTCCATGTAATCTGTAGGTCTCTTGGTACTCTGGCTATTGGGCTGTTAATAAATGGCTCTTTCTAAGGAACAATCAATCTAACCTAATAACAATGACTACACTCATCTACACTCAACATCTTATTCAGCTCATATCTCCTATAGCCGGTGTCTTAACGATGAATAATTAAAAATAATAATGCGACTGAGCCATTCGTAGCAATAAGTTTTGAATTCCAAAAACAATCGCTTGAGTTACCAACCTAAATTTACACCAACTTTTTACCATCAAAATTTAAACAGTTAAAATGTCTTTAAAAAGCTGGTATCAGTAACAACCGTCGTTTGTTAAAAAACAAATCACCACGGCTGCCATTATTATAAGATGATGATAAATAAAATTTAATTACGACATTCAGACATTTTAATGGAGAGTTTTAGCTACTTTATAAACGATAGTATTACTGTGTTCTTCATTAAAGCACAAGTTAATGTTCAGATTATACCAACTAACTCCTGTATCGAGAATCTCCCCTGATACTACTGTTCAGTAACATGAGTTCGATACTACCATTGTTGGGCGAAATGACGTCAGACTATTGTTGTAATAATATTACGTCACTGGTAAAAAGGCTGTTATAGTAGCTCTTCCTTGAATAGAAGTTATACCTTTTTGATTGAATAGAAGTTATAGTAGTGTTTGATTGACTTGAATTAAGAACATATTTTTAATTGCCTTTTAATCAAATTATCGCCAGTTAACAATTTATTGAAGAATGTTAAAAGACACTTTTTTTCACGCTAAATATGTTCGTTAAATTTAAATTCCAAATTTTCAATAATAACGATCTGAACATGCAGACTTTATGTAAAACTTAATTTTACTTTACAAATATCGTTAAGGTAGTTGTGTACGACCGTATTACTAAAGTGGTATAGCATGTCACAACGAGAATTGATTTTGGAGTAGTTATTAATATTGTTATTGTTACATGATGGAAAAAATTACCTAAAAATACATTACAAGGTAAAAATAATGAGTACGTTATCTCTAAATGTATTCTTCTAAATGTTCAACAGTATCAAAGTAAACAAATAGTTTTAAAAAATATCTATACTTTTTATTTATTACGTTTTTTTAAAGTCTTGACCAAAGATGTCCACTTTATTTTACAAGATACGTTACATCGGCTTATCAACCTTCTTAAATATCTTTTCCAATGTTCGTTGACAGCTATAAATAATCCTATACATTAAAACAATTGTGTCATTTAGTTCACTCACTTTCTGATCTTAGTTCTTGACCGATTTTTTGAAATGTTTTTTATTCAACAGATAATTTTGATTTCTAAGTCGTAACAGAGCTAGATGTTAAAAATTCCCATAGGTTTTTGTTCTACACGGCGTCAAAGTTGCAATGCTATTCTTATCGAGGTTAATTTTAATTAATCAGCTGGCGACATAAACTAGTGTTAAATAGTCCGAATAATTTGTTAGGTTAAACATAGAGAGCAGCACAGTAAAATACTAAGTTAATTATAAAAGAGCGGATTCATGTCTGTCTGTGTGTATGTTATCATCAACCGTTAAATAGAATGAAAAAAAAACGTAAGTAGGCAAAGTGTTAACATTGGTTGTTTATAAATATTTTACTGTAAATAGGGTGCAAATCAAGAGCAGTGAGTGAGCTACTGTAAATTAACTTTGAGTCTCAAAGTTCTTTCTTTAGTTGTGATATGTCCTCTAGGTTTAATAATTGCATCAAACTGTGTAGGTTGTTTTGTGAGTTTGTGTACTGTAAGTACAGATTTGCATTCTCTGCATAACCATATCATGGTTGTTTCCTCAGTACTCAACATTTGATTCTGTTGATCATTTATGTGCACAATTGTGTACGGTACCAAGCGTCGTCATCACAGTCGCAGGTTACTGCTTTTTCTTGGTCGTGAACCTGTTCTTTACATATTTTGCAGTGTATTTTTGCAGCGCTGTCATGTTCTGGACCGTTTTTAGGCAAAGGAGGAGTGTGTTGTTGATCCATTGTTGACTTAGTGTTATGCTTGTTTGTTAGCGTGGTGTTTGGTGTGATTTTTTCAATTTTCTTGATTTCTCAGTTAAGGGTGGTTTTTGATTTAATTTTGGTTTAGGTTTAAGGGTCATGTTGTTATGTGACCTAGAGTGTGATGTTTTGTGAGTGTTGATACTAACTTTTTCGTGAGAATGGTTTTATGTATTTTTACTATAGGGTATGTTCTTGGCATAGTGTATGTATTGTGAGTGTACTTTTGAGACTAGAGTGAGACTAGAGTGAGCCTAGACGTGTAAAACTTATTTTGCCTATTTTTTTATGTTTAGATTACCTAATCTAAAAATTTTTAATATTGTTGGTTTTAGGAATCTGTGCAGTGTTCTACAGAGCTCACTCGTATGATCTGCTGCAGTAATGATCCGTTCTCGTCTGCTGGTTGGGCCTGCGTTGTCGTCTGTTGTGTTGTAGCTCTGGCCGTGTGATGCTCACTAGCTTTCTTCTCTTCTTCTTCCTCTTTAGTAGCAACACAAGTTTGGGGAGCTAGGCTAGTTTCTGTTGTCTTGTTGTCGCAAGAATTTGTTGTGAAATGAGCTAAGATGCGTCAAGTCGTCACTTTGTTTTCATTCAGAATTTTTTTTATTATTATTTTTTGTATGTAGCAGCCAGTGTGAGTAAATACTCAGAAATACAATATTTAAACTTAGGTGTAGACTATACTGATTTGAGATACGATTTGATGTTCAATGATTCATATTGTGTAGTTTAAAAAAAAATTAAAGATTGATTTTAAATAAGAATTGAAAAAGATTAATTCAAAATTGTGTGCAAGTTTTTAATTACAGTGCAATTTTGTATTCGTCCTATATTCTATTCGACAGATAGTGTTCCTGACAGATGTCAAATGTGTATCAAAGGTCGTTTTTGGTTGGCTGATTTGTGTTACTCTCTAAATGGCTGAGAGTCTTCTTCCTCTTTATAAAATCTAAGAGTCATTCGTTCAATATGGACGACTTTATACCAGATTCAATTTGTTACATAGGTTCAAAAAAATTAAGTTTTGTCTTTACCAAGTTCCCAATTATTGATTTTCACCAGTATTTTAAAGTGACTAAACTACGCTAAAAGTAATTAAAGCTTTGTAATGGGAAACTGTTTTGATTGAGAAAGTTTAATGAAAATTGTGTGTGAGTTCCTGATTGATTTAAAATCAATTTTCTTGTCATTATGTAAAACAATGTAAAACTAAATGTTCACCTTGATTTAACATATTTATCTTTATACATTTTTGCGGACTATTTTATATGAAAAATAGAAAGTTAATTTGTTAGTCAAATGTCCACATTTTAAAAGTTACTGTTTATTAAGATATTGATGCTTGTGTTACAGAAATTTTATCACCACTATGATAATATTATTCAATAAAGGCAATCGATAAAAAAATACGTTCAATAAATTGTTCTTTTTTTATAGTTTTATATTTAATTTAGAAGTAAATTACTTAAGATTAATACTAGACAACATAGATTTATGGTGCACAAGACGTTATTATAAGAACTGAAACATCATTTCTGTCTTGTTTTGAAAACATCAGTAAACCCAACTGGGATCTCATACCAAATGTGGTTCACAATTTATAATCCACCCACACAAAACAATATTGAATATATAAATCTATAGCAACTGTAATAAGTAACTTTTTCAGCATTTTAAGTATAATAATTTTGATACAATAAAATAACTTGAATGCTGTAAATTAAGTTAACAGTGTTAGTACTTATCAACAACTCATTTTATTTATGGTAAAACTAGATTTTTCTTAGATGTCTTAAGACACTGGGAATCATTCACTGAGCTTAACTTAGTTTGCTGTTATGATGACAACCGAAGTGAATATTAAAAAAGACGAGTTATTAATAAATGACAATCAAAATATGTTGAGTTCACAAAATCAATAAATAAATATTAAGTAACCCGATCAATATTAAACAACGATTTAGCCTATGTAATCAATAGTAAAAGGGTCTCTCGCTGTTAGGTGCTAGTATCACTCCTTGTACTTAAGTACTTAACTCGATTAATGAAGTTGATACACAAGCCTGTAGGCCCATATCAACTGGCGAGTGAAGTGATAAAAACTAAAAGAAAGAAAAAAAAACAAACTAAAGTTCCAGTACTTGCACTTTTATCATCTCATTAACCTAAAACTATGGAATTATTTCAAGAACAACCAGGATTATGATAAGTACCCAGTATGAAGTGTGTTAACATATGTCAAAACACGTATAATTGACTCCTGAACAAACGTGTACATAATATAGCAATCTTAAGCAGTTATTTTTAGGCTTTCCTAGGAAAGGGATTCGTTCGTTGGGCAAGGTGACAAAGTACCTTTCAACATATGATTGTCAACCATCTGGACTTTATGTCCCTTATCCATCTTTTTGCTCTATTGTCCCTCTCGATCTTATATCACCTGGCAGACTAGTATTGGATCTACATCGATGTCAGGTCTTCGTATTGTGAAAATCCACCTCACAATATTCTATTTATTTAAATACCGTTAGTTATATATATTTTTTTTTACAATTTAAATTCGCTTTTCTCACTATCGTTCTTCCTAAACAATTATCCACAATAAATATTTTAAAATACTGTATCTACGAATACCTGACAACTATATATATACTCCTCGCATTACGGATTCTTCAGAACTTGATATTGTATATAATATAATTATTTTAAAGGAGTTAGATTATGTTTACTGTTATTTTAAGAGTTGTAACAATTTTTTGCTATTTTTCAATAGGTATAATTAATTTTATTGCTAAATATATTTAGGACTGACCTCTTTCACTCCTTTTCAAGTTTTTAAATACCAATCATTCAAGTCGATAATGTATTATTTAATAGCTTATTATTCATTAAAACATTAAAAAAATATTTTCTCAGCTCTCTTAATCGAAATTAACTCCCCCCCCCTTCTCAGTAAGCTATTAAAACTTGAGCGTTACAAAACTTAATATAAATTTTAAAATAAGAGGCGGAATGGATTAAATAAAGAGATTAACTTTAATATAACTATTACTATCTTAAGCAATAACGATCAGGTTATAGCTGATAGGAACATTGTCAAAGCTCTTTGATTAAAGTTAATCCATATAACAACTAATAGTAACTTCACCTAAGTTGTGTTAGTGAAACTACTGCAACTGAGTTCACCCTTTATAATGATTATTGGAGGAGTTAGTGAGTACTACTTAATTTGTGTTCCACAGAACTTTACGATTTGGTAGGATACCTTCTCTATTTCATATAATAAAAGTATTGATGAATTTTTAAAAATAAAAAATAATAAATAATGAATGAACAATTGCATTTTAAACACTATATTTCAACTTAATACTTTATTAGGACTTTGATATATAATCAATATACAGTCAGTCTTGAGTATTCAAACTGGGTTGCTTTGTATCAATAAGTAGATTAAACCACAAATAAACTAGATACACAAATAGTTTTGTAAAAACATAAATATTAACTACTTATCCAGTAAAAAGACATATTTTTTTATGAAACATTTTAAGCTTCTTTCGCCCGTGTGATACAATTTTTAATACTATAAAAATTCTTATAAATTCTTGTATCAATCCCTCTGAAATAAGGAAGGAAGCCATGGATTGCCAAAACTGATCAACATAATATTTGGTATAATCTATAATTATATTAAGATACATTTGTGTTGTATTACGGTAACTTTTTTAAGTCAATTTGCTTATGTTAATGCTTAGTTGTTATTTGAATTATCACTGTCATAAATCTAAATTTATATTGTTTTAAATAAACAAATAATTATTGTTCTAAACTAGTTCACCAAACATTGACAATATATATATATATATATATATATATATATATATATATATATATATATATTTAGTATAAATAATAATTTTGAACAGTTGAATAATCCAATAAAATTATTTATTCTTACGTATAATATATAGATAATTTTACCGAAGCATTGATTATTTTTAAAAATATTTATATTATAAAGAATTTCTCCAGTAAAGAACTCAAAGAAGAAATCTATATTTATCTTTAACTCAAATTAAGAAATGTATTTCTATTCTGTTTTAACTACTCTGTTTGAGTCAAATATAATGCATACTAAAAAAATCTAAGTTTCTTTTATATAGAAACAGGCTACTACATTTCCTCGAGAGAAACACTCATATCAGAAAGACAGGTTGGACTCAGTAGAAAGATTTTGTGATCAAGGCTGTACGTTTTGTTAAGTATCGAAGCCATTCTCTATTAATTTGAACTTAATAACAAGGGCAAAAGTTTATTACGGAATTTAGTTGAAGTAATTTGTCCCCTGGAAAGGTAAAAATATAAGAAAAAAGACACATTGCTGTAGCCTTTAGCTCAAGTTTGAAACTTTCACTATTGACGAGTTCCTAGGAGCTGTCTCTGTCCCTCTTTGAAGCAAATTATTCAAACAAATTGAGCCAATAAAACTAAAAAAATTACTTTAGAAAGCACGTGAAAATGAGTAATTAATCTTCGAACTTAACGATAATTAGTTTAAAAGTTCAATAAATATATAGAATTATAGCTCCAAAAGAGATATGCATAAAAATAACTCCCTCTCTTACGTAGAAAACTTCAAAAATATTATATACTGTACATTGGAATCTCGTTTATTTTATTTTCATAAATCTAAAAATAAGGCATAAATGACATATGTTTGAAAATAAGACATTAAAAAACACATAAAACCTGTTGAATGAGCCAAAAGCAATAATTAAAACTCTCCACTCAGCTGGTGTATATTAGTAACTGCTCTGACGTAACTAAATAATCAATATCGCTTTATTTTGGTGAAACTTCCCTCAACAAGTCAGTAAGTATGGGTACTTACTGTACTTAGTTTTAACTTATATGTTCGTAACTAGGATTCAACCAAACTTTCATATTTCTATAACCAAGTATTTAGTACTATCTTAGGAGTATGTAAATATATTACGAAAAAAATATAGTTGTATCATATAAAGCCCTACTATTAAAAATCTTTTGTAAATTTGATGTTCCAAAAATCATGTTTACTCGCTTGTACATATATACCTGTAGAAAGGTTCAAACATAAGTTTGTTTTTTAAATGTGTGTGGCATTTAAGTCTTTTTGAGAATCACTCTTAACATAATTGTATACATCGAATCTATAGTAGTATTATATTCTTAAATTTAAATAAAATTATGTTTGCCTACTTTTAGTTACAACATTTAGTCACGTACGAATCTCTTATGGTATCGTAACCAGGTTACCTTTCAATTCGGGATGAGGTCCTGAATCAAAACAATTTTTTTTTTTTATTCCCCTTGACTGACACCCAATCTGAGTTGATCAGTTGTGATACACACTCTAAAGAATCTATCTCTTGTTCAGTTCTAATTCTAAGGAAGGCTCACTTGTGTTCTATTATTTTTTCAAATGCGTGCTGTATACTAAAAATGCTCGTTTATAAACTTAACTTAAACTGTCCAATTGAGTTAAATTTCTCAAAATGTATAGTTAAAATGTTAACAAAACCACTAACAAAAGGAATTTATTATTAATTATACTTCCTTAAAGTTGTTTAAAATGAAACCAAATTGCTCTCACAAGATTCCATTAGAAATATAAAGCATTTTAAAGAACAATATAAAATTCAATTATTTACTATAATAAAATGTAAACTCTAGTTTTTTTGAAGTCTTTTGTTAAAATTAATATTTTATTTTCTTTAATTGCAATGTTTAATGTTAGTGCAGCCTTGATCACAAAATCTTTCTACTGAGTCCAACCTGTCTTTCTGATATGAGCGTTTCTCTCGAGGAAATGTAGTAGCCTGTTTCTATATAAAAGAAACTTAGATTTTTTTAGTATTTGACTATACATTTATGTCGATTTACACTGTATTGTTGTTAAATAAAGTGTAAAAGATTAAAAAAAATTACACAGGAATTGCATATTTCTATCAATAATGCACGATACCATATCACAAATAAATAACATAAACATTATCAGAAAAAATTTACAAACAAAAAAATAGCAAAATATAAATTTACTGTAATTACAGCAAAAAAGTGTAACATGTCGAAAAAATGAAAAATATTTACGATGTAAACATGACTATGTCAGTGATGTTGACTATTCAAAGTTAAACTAGTCATGATTGCTGATATATCTGTTACCTTAGATTCCATTCAAGTGATGGCTATATATCAAGCCTTGAATGTAGGTCGGCAGGTGTGCAGTCAATTTTCAAACTTTCACCAATGCTAAAACTAAATTGTCTAGAGATAAGGCCTGCATATAAACTATTTATAGAAATGAAGTACGATTACTACATCAATAACATCTCTTGGTAGACCAAGGAACACAATGTACACATAGATAATGTATATACAAAATTGAACTAACTCTGTGAATCCTGGAGTAATAGAAATATATCTTTAACATTATACAGGGTAGGGTGTTCAGCTTCGACTGTCGTATATTTTATAGGATTGTTTGTCAAATCAGTACAAACAAATAATGCCACATAATATGTGTCCTATTTATATTCGTTTTAAGACTAAGTTATCAGTGATAACTTATTAGTCTTATCACAATTAGAATACTAATTACAATTTATACACGTTCAGTGGATATATAATCATAACAGAATTAAACTTAAAAAGTTGAAAATATTTGTTAGTATAATTTACCACGTTATAATTAAAACATTGTTTAAACGTATTTCAATTACAAATAACTAACCTGCATATAAAGTTTATAAAATATAACTCACAATTAAACTTGGACAAATTTTGTAAAGCATCTAGATCAACGAACTTTAAATATTTAATTCGTTGACCCACCCACTCACCCTAACACAAACAGTGGTATTGACCCACCCACCCACCCATACACGTACAGTGGGTTGACCCACCACTCACCCTCACGAAAACAGTGGTATTGACCCACCCACCCACCCATACACGTACAGTGGTGTTGACCCACTCACTCACCCTCACACAAACAGTGGTATTGAACGAACAAACAGAAGTCGATTGAACCTGTTTGAAGTGAGACTTGACGAAAGTCGGAGTGAATTTTAATCGCTCTTTCCACTTAAGTACAACGCAGGCCTTAAAAATTGTATAACATAGTGTGTTTCATTTCTTAAATAGGAATTAGAAAAGAAGTATATATTGTTTCACAAATTTTACAATATTCTGTATGCTAAATTTATAGTTGGAGTTTCTTACCCCCTTTTATATAGTATACTGTAGTTACTCAATACTCAATAGTTCTCGGCTAAAAAAAAAGATACTACAAACACAGTTGCCTCACAAATTTGTACATGTGTGCACTGATGTAAACACCGATGATTTTAGCTTTATATATTAAAACGTATCTACATGTTTCTATCAGGGCAAAACGAATAATAGTTCAAAATATGCGATTATTTTTTTTATATTAATACACAAGTGAGCTCTGGAAGATGTTTCTACTGGAATATGTGTGGTTAGAACATCTTGTCCAACGTTGATGGTTCCAGAGTTTGTTTCCAGGATTTGGTATTAAGGTTGTAGACTTTCTATCGCCTTAGTCCAACAACGAGGGTCGAGTATAATGTTTCTATTTACCATACCGTGAATTAAATTCGGGAACTTAAGCTCTATGTTTTACTCGACCCCGAGGCCTTTATGACTTAATTTATTACTCAATCGCACTTCTATATCTGCAATAAATTGTAATATAATTGTAAACGGTATCATTACAGTTAAATTGTTTGGGGTTGTTACAATATTATCAAACAATAAAAAGTACCTCTTCATTACAGTACAGAGGTTAACTAACATACTGTTTGTAATTTACCACAATAGCTCAACGTAATTTTTACGTTCAATGGATTAAAATCTATTACTTAAAGTTGTTTCTTACTAATGATAGATATATGTCTAATGTTAAAAATAATAATAATTCGATGACATCTTAGTATTGTACCAAATGCGTTTCTATTGTACTAAGAAACTTGTTTTCAGATATTTATACTGAGATTTTTCTCATGGACCATTGGATTTGAAATTTATAATATCAATTACTAATAGATTATTTTGATTTATGAATATTTTATTGTATTTTTGTATTATTCGATATTTCAGTTCTAAACTTTAAAAGGGCCGTCATTTTAACCGGACTGGATTAATTTGATATTATTGTTTATTATAACTTGTTTATCAAATTTGTTTTGAACCATGTGCAGAACTTCAATTTAATGAAACAAATAGTTTAAGAAATGAAAATTTTTGTATACGTATGGAAAAGGCAGATATATAAGGAACAAAGTATTTTTTTAAAAAGAAAAACAACTGTATGTATTCTATTAAATGCATTGAACTACCTCCTGAAGTTATACCTTTTTGTGACCCTGTATAGATATTTTTAGTTAATAAAATAAAATGGAATAATAACATTTTCGTTTTAAAATATATATTTTATTTATTTATTTATTGGTGATCTATTTTATAATAATATATCATTTTGATTTAGATAATTTGATGTTATTTTTGTCTAACTGATAATAAATAACCTCGAACTTAGTTTCTTAAAGTATTAGGTTTCTTAAAGACTTAACAGACATGTCGGTAATATAAATGTATAAATATACGAACATGTACATTCAGTAACATATAAATAAACAGTCCAATAGGTCCAACAAGCCTGCTTGTTGATGCTTCAGTTTAGACAGTTTATATATAAAAATATCTACTACAAATTATCCCTACTAACTCTAGGTTACTGCTTCAGGTGTAATAGGAAGAATATTTAATTTTTTTTTTAGGAAGGTTTTGTTATAAGGTTTCTTGATTACGTCGAACTATTTTTACTAAATATAGGTAATATAAAGGCAATAATCCATTTGCAATATCACTGACAAGAAATTGAGTTTTTTTATAAATGTATAGTTAAAACGTATGTTGAAACAAACATGGTAAAATGGCAACTAAATTAAATAAACAGTAAAAAATTTAATAGTAAAAAGGGATTGAAGCATAAGTAATATTGTTAGAGTATAAGGGATGATGAAAAGAAAAGATTACGAAACTTTCAGTTGGTATATTTCATTATCGATTCCTTAACGAAAGGAAACTATTTCCTTGTTATGTTACAAACATTTCAAATTGAAGGTAGATTTTCGGGAAAGCCAACAATTTTACCTTCTATTAAGAGATAAGAAATTAAAAAACATCTAATTCCTTATATAAATAATGTTGCCCACCTTGGAAACGAGAAATATTTTCAAGTTGCTAAAATAATAACCACGAATAATGAGAATTGTTAATTTAATATCATATAAAATAATATGTTGACACTATTAGAGAGCAGTTAAAATACTGTAAAGTTTAGTATGAAACTGGTTTTTAAATCGTATTTGAAACGTCTTAAAACAAATGTAACCATTTTACTTATAAGAAGTATATTTATAATTATCCTGAAAACAATTATTTAAGTATACATTTGTATTATAACTTGAACATTTTTAAGAATCGATAAAATTGATGTAATAGACATTGTAGAAAAGCATAGTCAGATTATCCTTCACAGTTTATTAAATGAGCTTCACACTCCTGGAGAATTGCTATATTTGTAATTCTCAAAGGAACTTTTTGGAAATTGCTTTGTGAATTGTTAAGTTAATTCAGCTGCTGTAAAAAAATAAGAATCGTGTTTTTGTTCATATCAACTCCCGTTCAGTTTTATATATATTATGCGTTGGCAATTTGGGGTTAAATTGAATATTTTAATATCCCCAAAACAGGTTCAACTTTTAAAGTCTAATATCAAAAATTAGTTACTAATGCTAACTTCCTGAAGTTTTAAGGCTAGCTGTCTATGTAACTATTTATGATATATAAACGTTTGATGTTTTGCTCCTGATTCAAACTACCAGCCTAATTAACACAGTAAACGGTACATTTTTACACCATTGCATTAATAACAGCTGATAAAACTGCTCATATGTTAATAGGCTGATTAAGGAGACATGTTACCTACACATCAGTGCTAATATAAAATTAGTGTGGCTAAAGAACGACTTCTTATTGACAGAAAACCCCATGAGCATTTTTGGTCACGATAAAGGTTTTTGTAGTGTGCTGTTAAGTTTTCTTAACTTTGATTACCAGGTGAAATGGGCCTGTTGGCCTGTGCTTTCGAACGTCATTTTTACAATTTAAGTATCAATGTTAATATATTTCACAAAGTTCACAAAGTTAATATATTACACATATTTCACAAAGTTCATATACATATAGTGGTAGAGCCCACCCACCATGCATTCACATACATAAGTGAAAAGCCAAAGATCGGTAATTTATTTAGCATGTATTTCTAAATTAAAACTAGCCATCTGATTTGTTCCTAATACTATAATTGTTCACGTTATTTTCTGTTCCATGATGAAGCTTTAAAGGTAATTATATCATTATAGTTTTTGCTAGAACAATAAAATTACCTTTCATCTAGATTATGATAATAAATAAATATTTTCTTTTCAAAGGTTATTAGTAAATATTCATTACAATTACTCTTTAATTAGTATTTCACCAAATGGCTCTAGTCATAGCAAGAAAATGTAATTTTTGTTGTGAGAATGAAACATGGTGAATAATGTTTCGTCGTGAATTCCCGGTAACAATATAAAGCTATTACTGTTCCGAAGCGGAACTGTTACACAATGAACTGAGGTTATTTGGCTCATGACATCGTAGAATATCAGCAAGTAACAATCTCTGCTGTAGTTTCAGTTCCTTTGTTAACATTTTCATTGTGGTTGTAATTTTAATTAAGAGAAGACAGAGATTGCTTTCTTATATACAAAATTTAATTACTTTAAAGTTTAAATACAACTGTATTAAACTCTAAAATATTCCAGCTTTGGTAAATGTATATGTTTATATGAATAGATCTATGTGTTAAACAGAGACCCTAAAACGGAAATTTCAGCTGAATGGGTCCATTAGTTTTTGCATGTGTGCACACACACACACACACACACACACACATAGACAGACAGACATACACTATAATATTTTTATATAATACCAAGACTATTGGATGTGCTAGTCTTGACTTTTATAATATACGTAGTTATTTACTCTTATACTTGATAGAAAATATAATAATAGAACCAACAGTTTAAATTATTTTGAGACATAATAATATTTTTTATCTTGAGTACCTATTATAATTTATTTTGAATGAATTTTATGTTAACCATCATAATATATATATAATGCTATACGACTGTTGAAGTTTAAAATTATGTTGTTATGAAAACTAGTTGCTTCGTAATTTTAAATATTTATGTGCGTTTATTTTTAAATTTTTCAATGCTAATGAACTCTTATGTAAAAAAATCGTATACATCTTTTTAGTATTTTGAATTCTATCATGTAAGTAAGATAGAAACAAGGGGTAATATTTGTTGTAAATTTCAGATAGAGTTGATATTGGTATTCTTCGTTGTTAATAAATTTTCACAAAACCACTAATAAATAATACTTTTTTCGAGGCCTTTCACCAGCAAAGCTGGCATCATCAGGCAACACAAATTTATATAATATATATTTGTGTTGCCTGATGATGCCAGCTTTGCTGGCGAAAGGCCTCAAAAAAAGTATTATTTATTGGTGGTTTTGTGAAAATTTATTAACAACGGGGTAATATTGTTTATTTCAACGTACATTCGTCAGAATAGTTTTGTTTCTGAGAAAATCTTTTGTTTACGGTTATGTTAAGGAATAAATACTCTAAAAATATTCATAGAACTGTAATATTTCATAGGTGAAGGTTCTTCTGAAAAACATCATCAAATATAATCTTTCAAGGTTACAGTCTGACTGTTAAGGAAACTTGTTTTAACCTCGGGGTTTTTTTTTATTAATAAATTAATAAAAACGAATTTTTGATATTTCCATTCGATATTGAACTCGATATATCGAAAGGGAACCACGTTTTATACGGTTAAATGGAAAATCTGCTCCGTATTCCCTACATTAATGGCCAGGGAATGAATACTGCAAGAGCGATCAAAGGAATGTGTCCGCCTTTTAGCCGACAAGTTGAACTGGTCTTGTAGAAAATATGTTTGAATTCTAAATATATAATGATATAAATTATCAAATGTAAATAATATACTGTTTATAAGTGCATATTTTCATACTTTTTAATAATAAAAAACTAAAAAGAGAATAATCTTCATTCATAAATAATTATGTCTGTACTACATTTATATGTTTTTATTAATTACTTCCAAGACCGTTTGTTGGATTTTTAGTATCTTTTGAAAATCAATCCGATACATACCGTAATTTTTAGAAGTTAATTATTGATAATTATGAAAAAGAGTTAAATTTTGTTTTTACCTTATTTTCTGTTATGAAAACAATAAATTATTTAATATTGATATTGTTGTGTTTTAATAAAGGTAATTTATTTATAATTTAGTTTATGTCTGGATTATTTGCTATAGAAAAATTTTAATCCACTACTAAATGATGAACGTACTAAATATGCAACGCAGGCTGAATATATGTCGGTATAGAATGTAAATGGTTGAAACTGTTGACAGTGGAGAGCAAGGAACGTTTCGAATTCTCAACTGAGTTAACAATCGGTACTTCTTGTGCGTGAGCACAAAATTGTAAGCCAGTGTATAATAAACATAAAAGCAAGTCTAGAAAAAAATAATAACGTTCTCCATTTACAAACCTTTTGATAAAGGTTCTTCCAAAAATTCTTTACGAAGTCAATGACACTAACATTAAAGATATAAGCTATAATCGAAGAGAGTAAACTGTGTAATGTAAAT
>JAQJVL010000069.1:27500-209845 GCA_035578905.1 Stictocephala bisonia
TAATGTCTGGGCTCATTGTTGGCCCATGGAACGTGTTGGGAGATTTTTACTGGATGTTGTTTAGGGAAGAGAACTGAGTATCAGGTCTGTCAGTTAGCTGACAATCAGACCAGTATCACGTGGTTAGGATTCCATGTAATCTGTAGATCTCTTGGCTATTGGGTTATTAATAAATCGCTCTTTTTAAGAAACAATCAATCTAACCTAATAACAATGACTACACTCGTTCATCTACACTCAACGCCTTATTAAGCCCATATATGCACACATATCTCTGTAGTCGGCGTCTTAACGATGAACAATAAAAAATAATAATGCGAATGAGCCATTCGTAGCAATAAGTTTTGTATTACAAAAACAATCGCTTGAATTACCAACTTAAAATTACACCAACTTTTTACCATCAAAATTTAAACAGTTAAAATGTCTTTAAAAAGCTGGTATCAGTAACAACCGTCGTTTGATAAAAAACAAATCACCATGGTTCCCATTATTATAAGATGATGATAAATATCATTTAATTTCGTTATTCAGACATTTTAAAGGAGAGTTTTAGCTACTTTATAAACGATAGTATTACTGTGTCCTTCATTAAAGCACAAGTTAATCTACAGATTATACCGAACTAACCCCTGTATCGAGAATCTCCCCTGATACTACTGTTCAGGAGTCCAGGAAAATGAGTTCGATACTACCATTGTTGGGCAGAATGACGTCAGACTATTGTTATAATAATATTACGTCACTGTAAAGAAGGATGGTATAGTAGCTCTTTCTTGAATAGAAGTTATACCTTTTTGATTGAATAGAAGTTATAGTAGTGTTTGATTGACGAATTAAAAACATATTTTTAATTGCCTTTTAATCAAATTATCGCCAGTTAACAATTTATTGAAGAATTTTAAAAGACACTTTTTTCCACGCTTAATATGTTCGTTAAATTTAAATCCTAGATGTTAACAATAACGATCTGAACATGCAGACTTTATGTAAAACTTAATTTTACTATACAACTACTTATCGTTAAGGTAGTTGTGTACGACCGTATTACTACAGTGGCATAACTTGTCACAAAGAGATTTGCTTTGGAGTAAATAAATAAATAAAAGTTTTATTTCATGAAACAATATACAAATATTGCATAGAAATCGTCAAGTTTGTAAACAAATTCATTAAGTTAATATATAAAGAAAATTCACTCAATACATAGTCACATTCTATACTTACAATAGTCAAATCATTCATTCGTTTGAACTAATCCACTCCAGCACCTACGTCAGTCAGCCTATCACTAGGTCTCCCATTGGTGTGCCAAAAACTCATCTGTGCTGTAAAACACTTCCGATATCAAGGCAGCTTTCAGACGAGTTTTGAACGCCTTCAGCGTCGGGGCACTTTTAATTGCGTTCGGTAATTTGTTGACAAAACGAGCCACCCGCGTGTGAGGGCAAGCGCTCGTAAGCTACGTCCTGTGTCTTCCAGTTCGGTAGTTGTCCCTGCCTCTAGTTTTATAAGAGTGTATTTCTCTACCTCTTATGGGATCGCATTTTGATTTAAAGAATACGCACGTTTCTAAAATATACAGGCAGGGTAATGTCAACATTTTTAGGTTTTTTAATGATGGCTTGCACGACTCTCTCCACTGCAGTTTGGCAATTATACGAACTGCTTTTTTTTGCAGAATGAACAGTCTGTAAAAGATAACATTTGCGCAACCACCCCACAGTGCCAGTCCGTATGACAAGTGAGGGTAGATTACTCCATAATATGCCGTCAACAGTATCTGGATCGGGCAATATTTAGAAAGCTGCCTCAAAACATAAATGCCTGAGGATACTTTGGAGCATATACTGTCTACATGGCAATCCCAAGTCAACCCCTGATCAAGGTGAATTCCGAGGAATTTTGCCGTGTAGACTTCTTCGATCTCAGTCTCGCCCATCATTACTATTGGACTATGATCTGAGTCGCTTTGGCGCAGAAGGAACTGCATGAATGACGTTTTTGTCGCATTTGTTTTGAGATTGAGCTTGCTAAAATATTGAATTGAATTGTTAAGCTCAATGAACGTTACCTGTTCCAGTTCTTCACTTGAGTTTGAGTTAAAACAGAGAGTCGTGTCATCAGCATATTGGACGAGACGCCCTTGATGTACTGATGAACCAACATCGTTAACGTAGATTAGAAAGAGCAGCGGCTGAGTATGGATCCCCTGCGGGACACCGTATCTCAGTCGCCTATCCTCAGATCTCATATTTGAGATCCCCACAAATTGAGTTCTATCCATGAGATAGGATTGAATCCACTTGAGTGGCACGCCTCGTATCCCATAATTGCTGAGTTTGTGAATTAGAAGCCCATGATCAACACAGTCAAACGCCTTCGTTAAATCGACAAATACACTTAGTGTACTTTTACGATTTTCAATTGCTTCTACTATCATATCGACCAGACACACTACTGCATCTGTTGTGGATTTTTCATTCCTGAATCCAAATTGATTTATTGATAGTAGATTGTGATTATTCAGGAAATTAACCATTCGGATAAGAAAGACTTTTTCGAATACTTTGCTGAAGGCTGGCAATATTGAGATAGGACGGTTTTTTACTCGTTTTTTGATTTTATATGTTAAGATTGACGATTTGTTAGGAATAGTCTCTAAGAATAAATAAATTAGAGTTAATGTTATAAAATATTAAACATTCCAGTAAATGCAATTTTTTATTTAGTAAGGCCTTGGGATGACAAATTTACCATTTTCAGACTTGACAAAAATTATTCAGTTACAAATGAAAATATATTAGCACTTCAGTTATCTACTCAATCAAATCAGTTAATTCATCATTTATCGTCGCAATCTTTCAATGGTAATGAACTTAATCTGTTACTTAGCTTATTCAATGGATCGCCCTTTTTAAAAACTGGGATAACTTTAGCTTTTTTCAGAGAAGCAGGGCACGTTCCTGTAAGAAAAGAGTGATTGATTAAGTACTTAAGAGGTCTCAACAAATGCTTATGGCATTGTTTAAGAAACCACACCGAAAAATTATTTAAATCATTTGACATTTTTTATTTAAAATCACTGATAACTCGAGATATCTCCCCCTCCGTTGCCGGAGGCAAGATCCATTGAGGCTACGGGCTCGAGAAGGACAATGAGAATAATCGACTCTCTAGGTGAGAAAATGCTTGATCGGCTTCATTTGAGGAAAAAAATCTGTTAAATTCTTCAGCGACCTTAAAGGGGGTCGCTGGTTTGCTTGTTATCAATTTGAAGCTCAATACGTTTGTCTTTGTGTGCTGAACTTTTATTGTTAAATTATAGCCCCACGCGGTTTTTTGAGACATTTGTTGATGTGAGCATTTGCTTTGTTGACCTCATAGGCCTTTGCAGCTTTAATGACTTTTCTGTAAGTCCTTTTGTAATTTCGGAAAATATTTTGAATTCCTCGTTTAAAGTATGTTTTTTTATTTCGTAAAGAAGTAATAATTTTTCTCTTGAAATAAGTATACCTTTGGTTATCCAAGAGCCTTTTTTATTCATCGGTTTTTGAATTGTGTTTTTTAAGGGACGACTCACATCGAAATAATAGTTAAATGTTTCCTCCAAATTCTGAAACTCTTTTTCAATAGAATCTCCAACATGAATGAATAAATGAATATATTTCCTCAGTTTTACAAATCAATCATACAGTTTCTATGGAAATAAATACCGCCATCTCTTCCAGTAATGATGGCTGGTGTCCACTATGCCTGCACTAATTATCAGTCATTATGTTGCTTCTACTGATAACGGTGGCTCCTGTGCGCATTTGGCAATCCTTATTCCAATACAAACGAAACACAATATTCCCCTTAAAAAACAACTTTAACAAAAATAGTGTTTACTATAATAGGTTTATTTTATTCCTAAGTCATAACCCTAAAACTTCTATATTTACAAGTTTACACTATAGGGGTTACTTAGACTAATAATGAAGAAAAAGAACATACTACAATATGTAAGGCAACTCTTAATATTAATTTTTACTATTTTATCTAAAGATTGTTAAAGTTAAACTATAACATCAAACATGTTTTGTACATCTTTTTGATCAAGTAACCAATTTTTTAATTCTTTTGAGAAATTCACTGTACTCATAATTTGCTTTAATTCTTATGGGTAAAAAAATTGTATAATTTTGGTGCTCAAAAAAAGATAGGAATTTTTAAACACATCTTTATTTACTCTAGCCTTTAACATTTCCCCCTTGAAATATTTCGAGTCAAATAGCCTGGATTTTGCACATTTTCATTTCTGTTTTGCCCACTTTTGATATAAAACAATCTTAATACTTTAAATATGTACAAGTGCCGCATTGGAAGAATTTTTACAGATTGCATAAGAGTGAAATGTGTTGTTCGCGTCTCCGTTTTAAACAGCAATACACGAACTATATGATTCTGAGTTATTTTTCAATTTTTCTATGTGTTAATCTATGTGAAAAAATGTACCTCCCAGCAAGAAATTCATATTGTAATTTTGAGTGTATTAGTGCATAATAAAGTGATCTCAATAAATCCACAATCGCATACATGTCTTAGAAAATAAAAATTTCTAATGCTAGACCTGCACTTTTTATTCAGTTGAGTGATATGTTGTTTCCATGACAGCCTTTGGTCCACTCTTATTCCTAAATAAGTGAAATCCTCTACTTTTTGCACTTCTTGGCAGTTACAAGTATTTCTATTTTTACACATTTTATCGTGAAATTTGATATTATAAGCAAACTCAAAACTATCAAAACCAAAACTAATGTACTTTGTCTTAGATACATTCACTAACATACAGTTTGAATTACACCAAGAATTTAGTAGATCAAGGTCTTGCATCATTTGATTATATACTATCTCTTTGTCGTAGTTTGCGTATGTAAGATAAACATCGTCTGCAAAAGCTGTCACTTTACCATAAAATGTTTGTGTTAACAGGCCATTTATAAATATTAAAAACAAATTAGCAGATAGTACCGATCCCTGTGGTACGCCCTTTTTTACTGTTTTTGGCTCACTATATAATTTGCCAATGTTTACTATCTGTTTTCTTCCCATCAAATATGATCTGAACCAGTTAAGCGGAATACCTCTTATTCCAGCCATTTCTAATTTTCTTCAAAAGTATATCGATGGTTGACCATGGTCAAATGCTTTTCTAAAGTCTATAAACAACGCCGATGTTTTTTTATTGCTGTTTAATGCCTCATATATTATGTCTATAAATCCTAAAAGTGCAGTCTCAGTAGATTTTCCCCTTTGTAAAGCCAAATTGTCTATTGCAAAAAAAGGAATTACTGTTAAGGAAATCAATCAATCTACTTTTCATTAATTTTTCTAATACCTTAGACAACACTGGCAAAAGGCTTATAGGTCTTAGATTGTCTACTTGCTCTGAATTCCGTTTTTTTTGGTATGGCAATAATTATGCTATTTTTTAAATTTTTCAGGAAATACACCTGTTTCAAAACTTAAATTAAATATGTACTCCAAAACATGTGATACTACTTTTAGAGATTTTTTTAATTAATATATAGTGATAAATTGTCAATAACCACATGACTTTTTATTTTTTAAACTATTATAGTTTTTTCTATTTCATCTCTAGTTATTGGGGATATAAAGAATGAACCACATTGCCCAGGAAAGCTTGTATCCTACTACAGAGCTATCAGTTGGCGTTATCGGCTCAATGTTAACAAAGTAGTTGTTTACTTCGTCACACATTTCCTGCTTATCATCCACCACCCTTCCGTTGTCGAGAACTATTCTACTCAGCGGCTTTCTTTCCTTATCACTAGTTAATTTATGAATTAGTTTCCATTGTTCCCTTGTATTTCCATTACATTGTCTGAATTTGTCTCGATAATAATCGTTTTTAATTGAATCTATTTCCTTAGTCAGCGCTGTATTAAAGGTATTGTATAATTTTTAAATTTTAAATCATATGGCCTCTTTTTCACACCCTTTATACAGTTTATTTCTCAAATCTAACTTTCCTTAAACATATTGTTCGTGATCCATGGGCTTTTTTCCTTTGCTTTCTACAAATTTCTTGGTCAATAACACGTTTCTCAACGAAATTATGTTCTAAAGCATTTATTTTACACTATCATAAAACCTATCTATACATACGTTAATATCTTTATTATTCAAATATCTTGGTACCCAGTTTTGCATTTTTCAAGCTCCAACCAAAACCTTGTCGAGATCAGCTTGTTACATGCTCTTTCAAATTTGGCTGTTCTTCAACAATCTCTCTTTTCTATCTGTAATTTAATCCTATTACGTAGTGATCGGACAGTCCCCACATCAAATATCGCTGCTGACAACGGCATTTATATTTTTGTGTCTTACCAAAAACGTGATCTATGCAGGATTTTGAATTATAACCCACTCTGGTGGTTTGTTTAATTAGAGGGACAAAACCTGAAGTTACTCAGTTAAGCTTACATAATTTTCACGCTCTATTGAATTGCAATTTAAATTCAGATTAATGTCTCCAATTAAAAAACAGTAGTGTTTATATCAATAAGCAAGTCTTCCAGATCAACTAAAAATTGTTTAATTGTAAATCTATGCATTCTATACAAAGCTATGAGGGTGAAATATGTATCTATTTTTTTTACTTCTAATACCAGGCAATCTGTAGTTTTCATTCGTAAGGTCTATTTCTCTAACACTAAACTTACAATCTATATATACAACAACGCCCCCCGCTGCATAACTATCATTACACTTACTGTACAAATTGTAACCCGGTAATTTATAGAAAGAAACCTCTTCTGATTTAATCCACACCTCACTTAAAATTATTATATTAATCTTTGCTTTTACTGCATTTATCATAGATTCAAATAAGCTAGATTTATTTCTAATACTCCTTATATTAACATGCAAAAAATTTATACTACTAATATTATCTTGGAAAAAATTAGAATCTAAGTCACAATGAGTTGGCCACCTAGAATCATTATCCAAATTTAACATTTCCATACTTATTTCATATGTATATACATACATACTCCTGCACCCTTACATGTACATACACACACACACACCCAACAAATTTAAACACATACATACGTTTAAGTTTACTAATACTACCTATTTCTGATCTAAAACCATGCTATGTATTTAACTATATTTGATCTTAATGCTTATTCCAATTTGGCCAGTCATCGAGGCTGTCAACTCTTTCACATTGTTTCTTTGTCTATCTTCCTGGCAAATACTATGCCCTCCTTAATCCACACATACCTCCAGCCAACAGCCTTACATTTGTCCTTCGTGCGTGCCAACAGCATCTTCGTTTCTGGGTGTGAGATGTTCGCTTAGGTACACCCGTCGTGTGGAAGTTCTTGTTGACTATGTTCGCAGTCAGTGTTCCGATGCTCCTTGGCCTTATAGATCCACTGATCTCGAACAATACGGGAGGTGAATTGAACATTCAGTATCTGGTGTCCTCTCGGTACGGTATGATGGGACTCGGTGTGCCGGCTGCCACCTCTTCTCGCCGCTGGGTCACTCCGACAGCCCCTCCCTACGTCCTCCACCACACTAATGACATCCTCGTTGTTGGTCTGTGGGACCTCCCGCTATCTCTATGTTATTTTTCCTGGAGTACTGTTCCATGTGTCGCATCCTAATCTTCAGCTCTTTCACTTCTTGCTTAATGTTAATATTTTCTTTCTTTAAGCACTCGTTTCTTGTTAATTTTCTTTGTAATGTTTCTGTGTTTCTTCCAGGTGTTTAGTACATTCGTCCAATTTATCCGAGAAGAATGTCAACGAAGTCTTAAACTCGCCGAACTCTTTAGTAACTATTTTCAGCTCGTTAAATACCTCAGCTTTAAGGCTTTCCATCATACTGACTAGGAACTCCTTCGTCAATGCGGTTCCAGGAGTTGTCTTACTACTTCCTATAGATAAGGTGGATTTATTCTTCTCCTTTTTACATGGTTTCACACATATATTCTTTCTTCGAACCTCTTGTTTTCACGTCTGCCGAGACACACCTATTGTGGAAGTAATTTCCACAATTTCCCACACAGTTTGACACTGTCACACTCTTCGCACGGGGATTAGCACAAATATCCACAGTTACCGGCCATAATTAATTAAAATATATTTATCAATACACTATAATTCTTTAAAATTTGAAGGTTAAAACTGAACGAAAACTGCACGTGTGTCGCGTGACCTTGACACGAGTGCGGAGCACACGCCTGTATACGTCCGTCCAGCTCAAACGACTGATAACAACTGACATTTAGGAAGCTCCAACTTTCTTTTGAAAGCATAGAGTTCAACAATGCAACATTAGTTGGCCTCGTTTCACTGATTGTTTTTTTATTTGTAGGTAGTCGCATTGGTTCATGACCATTGATTTAAATTTAAATCCTAGATTTTAACAATAACGATCTGAACATGCAGACCTTATGTAAAACTTAATTTTACTATACAATTACTTATCGTTAAGACAGTTGTGTACGACCGTATTACTACAGTGGAATAACTTGTCACAAAGAGATTTGCTTTTGGAGTAGTTATTAATATTGTTATTATTACATGGTCGTTACGGTATTTGTGTACGACCGTATTACTACAGTGGCATAACTTGTCACAAAGAGATTTGCTTTTGGAGTAGTTATTAATATTGTTATTGTTACATGGTCGTTAAGGTAGTTGTGTACGACCATATTACTACAGTGGCATAACTTGTCACAAAGAGATTTGCTTTTGGAGTAGTTATTAATATTGTTATTGTTACATGGTCGTTACGGTATTTGTATACGACCGTATTACTACATTGGCATAACTTGCCACAAAGAGATTTGCTTTTGGAGTAGTTATTAATATTGTTATTGTTACATGGTCGTTAAGGTAGTTGTGTACGACCGTATTACTACAGTGGCATAACTTGTCACAAAGAGATTTGCTTTTGGAGTAGTTATTAATATTGTTATTGTTACATGGTCGTCATTGTATTTGTGTACGATCGTATTACTACAGTGGCATAACTTGTCACAAAGAGATTTGCTTTTAGAGTAGTTATTAATATTGTTATTGTTACATGGTCGTTACGGTATTTGTGTACGACCGTATTACTACAGTGCATAACTTGTCACAAAGAGATTTGCTTTTGGAGTAGTTATTAATATTGTTATTGTTACATGGTCGTTAAGGTAGTTGTGTACGACCATATTACTACAGTGGCATAACTTGTCACAAAGAGATTTGCTTTTGGAGTAGTTATTAATATTGTTATTGTTACATGGTCATTACGGTATTTGTGTACGACCGTATTACTACAGTGGCATAACTTGTCACAAAGAGATTTGCTTTTGGAGTAGTTATTAATATTGTTATTATTACATGATTACAAGCTAAAAATAATGAGTACGCTGTCTGGTTATATTCTTCAAATGTTCACTTCTAAACTTTCAACAGTGACAAAGTAAAAAATAATTTTTAATTATGTCTGTACTTTCTATTCATTACGGTTGTTTAGAGTTTTGACCTAAGATGTCCACTTTATTTTACAAGATATGTTACATCTGCTTATCAACGTTCTCAAACATGTTTCCCAATGTAATATATTAAAACAATCAGGTAATTTAGTTCACTCACTTTCTGAACTTATTACTTGACCGATTTTGATGAAATATTGTTTATTAAAAAAATAACTTTGATTTCTAATACGTAACGGAGCTATATGTTGAAAATTCCCACAGGTTTTTGTCCTACACGGTGTCAAAGCTGCAATGTTATTTTTATGGAGATTAATTTTAATTGACCAGCTGGCGACACAAACAAGTGTTAACTGGTCCGAATAATTTATTAGGTTCGCAGAGTAAAGTACGAAGTTAATTATAAAAGAGCGAATGCATGTCTGTGCGTATGTTGTCATCAACCGTTAAATAGAATGAAAAAAAAACTGAAATAAAGTAAGTAATAACATTGGTTGTTTATAAATATTATACTGTAAATAGAGTTCAAATAAAGTGCAGTGATTGAGCTACTGTAAATGAACTTTGAGTCTTTAAGTTCTTTCTTTAGTTGATATAATATGTCCTCCAAAAGCAGTTTAATAATTACATCAAACTGTGTAGGTTGTTTTGTGGGGTTGTGTATTGTAAGTAGTGATTTGCATTCTCTGCATACCCATGTAACAGTTGTTCCCTTAGTTCTCAACATTTGATACTGTTCATCATTTATGTGCACAATTGTGTACGGTACCATGCGTCGTCATCACAGTCGCAGGTTACTGCTTTTTCTTGGACGTGAACCTATTCTCTACATATTTTGTAGTGGCTTTTTGCAGTTCTGTCCAGTTCTGGACCGTTTTGAGGCAAAGGAGTGTGTTCTTGACCTAGTGTTGTGCTTGTTTGTTCGCGTGGTGTTTGGTGCGATTTTTTGTCAATTTTCTTGTTTTCTTTATTAAGGGTGTCTTTTGATTTAATTTTGGTTTAGGTTTTGGGGTTATGTGACCTAGAGTGTAATGTTTTTTGAGTGTTGATACGAGATTTGTTGTGAGGGTGGTTTTATGTATTTCTATTGTAGGTTATGTGCTTGGCCTAGTGTAAGTATGTATTATGAGTGTACTTTTGAGACTAAAGTGAGCCTTATTGAGACGTGTAAATGTTATTTTGCCTATTTTTTATGTATAGATGTCCTAACCTAAAAATGTCTAATATTGTTTGGTTTTAGGAATCTGTGTAGTGTGTGTGCATTGTTCTACAGAGCTCACTCGTATGATCTGCTGCAGTAATGATCCGTTCTCGTCTGCTGGGTTGGGCCTGCAATGTTGTCTGTTGTGTTGTAGCTCTGGCCGTCTGGTGCTCACTAGCTTTCTTCTGTTCTCCTTCTTCTTTAGTAAGAACATGAGGCTAGTTTCTGTCGTTTTGCTGTCAAAAGATTTTGTGAAATAAGCTAGGATGCGTCGACTTGGTTTTCATTCCGATTTTTTAATTTTCTTATTGTTATTATTTTTATGTAGCAGCCAGTGTGAGTATATACTCAGAAATACATTATATAAACTTGGGTGTAGGCTATACTGATTTAAGATATGATTTGATAATCAGTGATTTATATTGTGTAATTTAAAAAATTTTAAGATAGATTTTAAATAACAATTGAAAAGGATTAATTTAAAATTGTGTGCAGGTATTTAATTACAGAATTATTTTTTTATTAGGCCTCTATTCATTTGACAGATAGTGTTCCTGAAAGATGTCAAATGTGTATCAAAGATCGTTTTGGTTGGCTGATTTGTGGTGCTCTGTAATTAGCTGAGAGTCCTCTTCCTCTTTATAAAATCTAAGAGTCATTCACTCAAGATGGCCGACTTGGCTCAATTTTTTACATAGGTTCAAACAAATTAAGTGTTGTATTTACAAAGTTCCCAATTATTGATTTTCACCAATATTTTAAAGTGACTAAACTACGCTAAAAGTAATTAAAGCTTTGTAAAGGGAAACTGGTATGATTGAGAAAGTTTAATGAAAATTGTGTGTGAGATTCTGATTGATTTAAAATAAATGTTCTTGCCATTATGTAAAACAATGTAAAACTAAATGTTCACCTTGATTTAATAAGTTTTTCTTTGTAAATTTTTTCGGACTATTTTATATGAAAAATAGAAAGTTAATTTGTTAGTCAAATGTCTATATTTCAGTTTACGTATACATTTTTTCGGACTATTTTATATGAAAAATAGAAAGTTAATTTGTTAGTCAAATGTCTATATTTCAGTTTACGTATACATTTTTTCGGACTATTTTATATGAAAAAATAGAAAGTTAATTTGTTAGTCAAATGTCTATATTTCAGTTTACGTATACATTTTTTTCGGACTATTTTATATGAAAAATAGAAAGTTAATTTGTTAGTCAAATGTCTATATTTCAGTTTACGTATAAATTTTTTCGGACTATTTTATATGAAAAATAGAAAGTTAATTTGTTAGTCAAATGTCTATATTTCAGTTTACGTATACATTTTTTTCGGACTATTTTATATGAAAAATAGAAAGTTAATTTGTTAGTCAAATGTCTATATTTCAGTTTACGTATACATTTTTTCGGACTATTTTATATGAAAAATAGAAAGTTAATTTGTTAGTCAAATGTCTATATTTCAGTTTACGTATACATTTTTTCGGACTATTTTATATGAAAAATAGAAAGTTAATTTGTTAGTCAAATGTCTACATTTCAGTTTACGTATACATTTTTTTAAATTGCATAGTATTAATGCATCTTTAACCCTATTTAAATGATAAAGCTTCAACCTTTTTAATAAAAAAAAAAAAAAATGTATAGTACCTTTTGTTTTTAAAAAGTCCACACTACTGACAATTACATTCAGTTTCACTGACAAAATTACACTGAATAGAAAAGTACTATAAATAACAAAAGCCAAGAAAACTATTGATATATTGACTTTAATTTTATTTCAAGCTTATAGTTTTCTAGGTTGTCGTCCACAGTTATAAATAAATATTTCATGTAGTACATAAAACCATTGGTAACAACAATGGCAGAACTAAGAAACTCCATAGTCTGTAGTATATTCCTAGTAATTAGATCAGCTATAGTAGAACAGTTAGTTTTAAATCTATAGTAGATTTCTCCACATAAATTCCAATTAAATGTCGACTGTGTAAATGTTCACTTACAGAAACATAACAGTTAAGTTTCAGTAGTTTTAAGTCTACTAGTTTGTGTTTAGGGGGCGCTTTAAGTGAACTTTACATTGAAGTAAACTTTTATTGTTATTTTGTTATTATTGGAATACTTCCGATTTCATATGCAACAATAATGGTTAACATGTACGTAAGAAAATACTGATACATTTAGTATGGACATCCACACAAGAAAATTTTGTAATTGTTACCAATTTATACAATACAATACAATAAAATTACAAATATATTGGAATACTTTTTTCTTAGATTATTTAGAACTCGACTACAAAACATTTCCCAACCGTAAAAAGGAAAAGAGGTTTCACTAATGACATTTCTGGAAGAAGAGCCCATTACTGCACCTTACCGTTATGTTTTTTCCACAAACTAATTTTTCATGTGTATGCTGAATTTATGTTAGTAAGGTAATTAAGAAATATGTAAGTAAGGAAGATATAGTGGGATATAATTTTAAAAGTTACTGTTTACTAAGATATTGATGCTTGTGTTACAGCCATTTTATCACTACTATGATCATATTATTCAATAAAGGCAACCGATAAAAACAATTCGTACGATAAATTTTTCTTTTTTTATAGTTTCATATTTAATTTAAAAGAAGTTATTTATTTATTTAGTTAGTATAAATAAGTGTGTATGTTAAATAAATTATTTATTTAATTAACACCTTATTTTTCGTTAAAATATAAAAATAATATTAACAGGAAATCCGTTTTTATTATAAACTTCTAAGTTTATTTACTCGTAATTTAATTAAAAGCTTCATATTTTTTTTCAAATCCGGGCATGATTCAAAACGTGTTTTGTTTGTAAAAATTCTAGATTTTACTTGTTGTCACAAGCCATGTCAAGAGTTATAACATCCTATTACAGACCTGGTAATTATGAAACAGAGACCAGTGACTACATCGTGACTTGTCACTAGTTCTTCTAAAAGTGTTATTTTTTTAAGCCGTTTCAGGAGTCGGTTTTATTAATTACCACGACATCATACAACGGCCCCAGGAATGTTGGAACAGAAATAAAATACACGTTGTGACTTGTCATCAGAGTTTCTGAGAATGTTGTTTGTCAAGCTATGTCAAGAGTTAACTGTACTAATTACCACAACATTCTACAGCGGACCGTGTGATGTTGAAACAGGAACAAAATACATGTCGTGACTTGTTGTTACCAGACGTTCTGGGAGTGTTGTTTTTATCAAACCATGTTAAGAGTTAACTGTATTAATTACCACGACACCTACAATGGACCTGGGAATGTTGGAACGGGAACAAAATACACGTTGAAACCTGTCACCACAGGTTCTGGGAGTGTCGTGTTTGTCAAGCCATGTCAGGAGTTTCCTGCACCAATCACCCCAACATGCTACAACAGACCCTGTAATGTTGTAACCGAAACAAAACACACGTTGTGACTTGTTACCAGAAGTTGTGAGAATGTCAAGAGTTAGCTGTAGAAACTACCACAATATGCTACAATGAACCTCGAACTGGGGGAACAGACGAAATACTCGTTGTGACTTGTGAAGAAGTGCTGTACTATAAAATATAAATAAAAGCTTTCCATGCAGGTAAAATATACAGTGAATTTTTAGTAATTTGTGTCATAGTCAAATTTTAATTTTACAAAAAAACTAATTGCATTTGGCTATGGCAGTTCTATAAGGTATGACAAAAATAACTGCCTGATTTAAATTTTAAATGATAAATGGCTATATATAAATGAATATAAATATATAAATGATATATAGCTACCTTCATTTTAAGTATTACCAAATTTAATCAAATCGATATTATTCTGTAATTATGTGATGATTCTGGTAAACAGAACCATAATAAATCTAACACTAATTTTATTCTTGACTAGATGAACTAACTTTAGAAAATTGATGATAAAGCTACTCTCATAATTCTAACTAATGATCTGAGTAATTATTCTTTACAGAAATTTCTTCCAACTTGATAGATTAGCCAATAGACTAAAATTATTTTTCTTTCTACTGTTTAAAATTGATACTGACTATTGAGAATTAGAATAGGTGTCCTAATTTTTTGATTTTTGGAGTGTACAGATAAAGGTTGTGTTACTTAACACCGATTTATAACTGACAATTTCGACATAAGGATTAAATTTAGACATTTCGTTCGTACAAACGTTTGCGATATTTTCAATAAAATCATAAAAGAGAAGAACGTTATTTCTTAGTCGACCCCCTAATATAGTTTTATAGAAACTTCTTTAGTATCTATATTTTGTAGGTAATTGAGTTGATTGTATTTTATTAAATTAAATCTATCATCCAAAAGAAAAAGTAAGACTACAGTAAACAAACTGGTGCAAAGTATAATTTCTACTTATAAATCAATATTAAATTGTATGATCAATCCGTGAAAGAATATTTACAAAAAAAAAAAAAAAAAACAACTAAAAATTCAAATTATGTTTTGTTTATTGTTATTAACCAGCTTCAGATATGATAATGGTATATTTGAAACCAATAATAGATTTAATCGATGATCAATGCATTCCAAATTATAATCAAACAGGGAACCGTTTTGCTAATGAGCACATAAAAAAACACCCAAATGAATAGTTACATCATAATTCATAATCAGCAACCATATTAACAATATTCAGGCATAATTTTATTTTGCAAAAAAAACTAAACTGCTATTATCTGAATGACTACGCATTTTTAAATTTTTGTATATGTTTATACACTTTGTATAAAAGTCACTTGCTAGCAATCTCTATTTAAGTGAAGAAAAGAAAGATACAGCAGTCGCATCCAATAGAGTGCTGAAAGGATGTGTATCTTAATATTTTTTATACGGTAGAATATTTTTCTTAATACAGTCTATACGGTAGTGAAAATAATATTAAACAATAGTACATGAAGTACAAAACTGTATGTTTTGTAGTGCAGGAGCAAGTACTTTCTAGCTTTGTTGTTCCCGCAGTCTTACCTCCGACAGTGAATTATTTATATCTACTTTCCTTTATCTCGGATAACATTTCCGCAAATCCCTTTCTAACATCCCTTACAAAGCACCTTACGCTAAGTTGAAAAAAAGTCTTTAACATGTAACTTTCCATGAAAGAAATTAAGCCTCAAATAAATGTAAAGACTATATTGACATCCTTAAATATCTAAAAATTTTGAGTTTGAAAATTAAATACTATAAAAAAGTGATACTAACGATGTATTTTTATTTTTTTAGATTTCGTATCGGTACAGTTTAAAACTTAAATTTGATCAGTATATGTTTGAAAGTTATCGAAAAATTATTTTTCTATTTACAACTTGAGGTAATGTGACAAAAATACAGCATGAAGTAATTCAAACGATAGATTTATTAATATCCACTTTGCCTTAAACGTTAACTATCAGACTTTCTTAAAATTAACTCATAATTCTGTTAGTACTGAATAAAGTGGAGGCAATAAGTAATTATACAGTATAAGTGACAACACAATACAGAAGATAAACTGAAAAAATAATATCCAGAATGTTTTAATTATGTTTTGAGATTTATTTTTTATCTGCCTAAGATAAAAAGTGAATTAAACTGCAATAAAAAAATACAAGAGATAAACTAAAAAACCAATTACTAGTAGGATTTTACTATTTTTGTAACATTTATGTTTTTATCTGGAGTACCTCTTTAGTTTACATTTTCATCATTGTTTAACTATGTGTTATTGATTTAGTGATTACATTTCCTGCAGTGAGCATTGTGAACTGTATTTTTTATGCACTATAGCTTAGTTATAAAAATGTTAAAGTTTTTAAATGTTGACTGTAATATAAATAATATACTGTATGTACATTAAATGAAATATTCGTGTTTATTTTTATACGTAATAGAGATCCACAGCGAATTACATATTAATTTCAAACTATTTCCCCAATATAAACATTTGAAAATACATCGAATTAAATTTGTGTAGGATAAATATCATCTAGAGAAAATTCCTGCCTTACCTTGTGAAATTGCTATTTAATAATACAATTATTATTATTCATTATTCATTTCTAAGACGCCGATCGTAGAGATATGGGCGAATGAGGAGGAATGAGTGTAGATGAACGAGTGTAGTCATTGTTACTATCTGAGTTCGACTTAGTTCAGGAAAGACTATTTATTAATAACCCAATAGCCAGGGCAACTATGGGACCTACAGCCTAACGTGCAATCCGAACCATGTAGTGTTGGTCTGATTTTCAGCTAACTGACAAGTCAGACATTCAGTTCTCTTCCCTACACAACATCCGAACCTTGACTACGATTCAGCATGGACACTCCAAGTAACGCTAATATAAATATTTTGATTGTTATTTTTTACAATGCATCAAATCCTACAACATTTATAGCATTATACATCCTTATTCAATTAATTGGAATATCTGAACTCACATTACAATAACGTAGTGGATTTATTTCTGCATTAGCAATAACACTTTATTGATTATGTTATACACGGTAACGCATGAATAACATGTTATAAAATAGCATGTAGAATAACGCATTTTCTGTATCATACGTATAATAATGAATATAAGAAGAAGAGTAAGTAATTGGTTTTTACTCACCTGTCTACAAGTAAAAGCATCAAAAGACTATAAATACAGTAACAGATGTTGTTGATCTCCTGCTTGGCTGAGTAAGAGTAAGTTTCCGGTTCATTTGTTTCTGTTTGGAGGATCTTGACTGGATACATTTTAGAACATTCCTTTAAAACATACATATAAAGGGAAATTTAAGAACATATCAAATGAACATTGCAAATCAAACAACCACCCATGCACGCGTGGTAGTATTGAACCACCCTCCCACCCATACACGTGCGGTAGTATTGAACCACCCACCCACCCATACACGTGCGGTAGTATTGACCCACCCATACACGTGCGGTAGTATTGACCCACCCATACACGTGCGGTAGTATTGACTCACCCACCCACCCATGCACGTGCGGTAATATTCACCCACCCACCCACCCATACACATACGGTAGTATGGACCCACCCACCCACCCATACACATGCTGTAGTATTGACCCACCCACCCACCCATACACATGCGGTAGTATTGACCCACACATGCGGTAGTATTAACCCACCCACCTACACATACACGTACGGTAGTATTGATAAAAAGTAGAACATTTCTTTCAGTTTGATTTCTTGAACATTATGCACTCTTGTAGGACAATGAATCAAACCACTATTAGTTCAATTAAAGAATTATTAGTCTATTGATAAATGTACCGTTTTAATTATGCTGCGCTATCAGATGTAAGTACCTGTATTTGTTACTGAGCACTAACAATATGTTATAAATTATTTATGTATTATTTTTGTTATTAATATACCGTATACGTGTCTCTGGGTAGGTCAGTAATCAAAACAAAAACTGTGGTAAATTATGCACTAATTTTTAAACCAATATCGTAATATGAAGTGAAAAACAAATGGCTGTATAATGTTATGATTTCCTTTTTGAACGTAATTCCACTAATATACTGATAAAAAGCTAAATATTCATAGGTTTCTTTTTATTCAAAAAATACGTAAAACTGTCTATAATAGTTGAAAATGTTTAAGATGGAAAATTTATATACGGTTATTTATTTTCAAATTTACATATGAATGTAATATTTACTCAAATCAATAGTTGTAAATTTGTCAGCACCCGTAAATATCTAGTGTAGAATAGGAACAGTTCCACAAACCATGACTCAAAAATGTGATAAATGACGTTGAAAGACACTGTGGTCATCTGGTATTCGCCAGCCCCAAACTAAAGATTTATAATGTGGGTAGTATATTTACATATATTGTTCGTGATAATAATATTCTATTCCTGTTTTAGTTGAGTCTAGTCAAGCCTACACTTGAAGTTAACCCCCTTAATATTTCCATGACATTTGTTGGCCAGAGGGTCTGGCTCACTCTCAAACCCCGGCATCACTTTCAGGCATACAAGTTTAATTGGATATCTGATAGCTCTGGAACCGTTGGTATAAACAAAGGGACTATTTTTACATTTATTTTAGCATCTGGGGAGCAATTTGTAATTAATGTTATGAATGTTGAGTCTAAGGAATCACTCATTAAAAGACATGCAAAACTACCACTTTTACATCAAATATTGACTGTGTTAAATAGTCATTATTTGTTTTAAAAAGTAAAATGCAATATTTAAAACAAGTAAACGTTACAGTAAAAAAATCTATTTAGGATCAAAATTTCCAAATACTTTATGATGACAGATTTCTTTCTGCCACGTAACCATCCTCAGACCAAAGATATCTACCCTCTTTGCAATATTTATACTTAGTTAATTCTATGGTTGAAAAAAAATAACGTGGTGTTCAATTGGGATGCACTTGCCTTGAAGGATAATATACTTCAAGCATAATTCCATTGAATTAGCATATATAGATTTTGTATACCATTCAGTTTTAAATGCGTACTATTTATTTGTCAAATTCAGACAATCCTTAGAATAATGGTAACATTATTTGTTGTTAACTAATTATGCCTTAATTGGTGAAAGCACTTTTTTAATTATTTTAAAAAAAATGTGTTTTTCCAAATTCTAAATGCTAGTGATTCCCATGTAACCTACTAAGACAGGTCAACTTCCAGTCTGTCCTTATCTGCTAATAGCTGCTCCCTTCCTAATACTAAAGTACGTACAGTCTTCATGAGATTTTCTACTTTTGTTCGGAAGGAACTAAAATACAAACATTTCCCTGGTAATTTGGGGAAATGAAACCTTATAGTAATTAAAAATGTAATAAAACATTTTTATACATACTTGTATTTACGTAATTTATAGTTAAACAATCCAATTAGGGATACGAATTAGGGATTTACGGTACTATACCAAACCGTTTCTGGTAATTACTAAAATCAATATTAACTAAAGAGGCCCTACACTAAACCACGATAAGGTTTGAAAGTCATATTCAGTCTACCAATATTGTTTCAGGAATATTGTAGTTCACAGAATCAGTTAGCTTGTTTAATTCCTTTTCGAGGGGTCACTTTTTGGAGGTCTCAGTCGACCTCCTACAATGGAAGAGTTGGAAAATCTGGAAAGTCGTTGCTGACATTCAAATTGTGATGCTACGTCAAATATTGAAAATTCTAAATACAATTTTGTAGAAATGCTTTCTAACAGAAATTATATTAAAAAAATTAACTCTATTCAATTCTTTTTTTCTTTTTACTATTTTTTATTTGCAAATGGCAACATTTTTTATAGTATTTTGTCTTAACATATTTAATTAAAAAATTTACGTTTCTTTGAGTCATCCTGTATTATATACTAAATTTTCACAATACTAACTATATTTTATATTAATTGTTAAAGTTTTAGGAAGAAGCTATATCAAGTATATCTATGTATATATATATATATATATATATATATATATATATATATATATATATATATATATATATATATATATATATATATATATATATAATGAATATATATGTATTCCCCCCTAATTTAATTAGCATGATGCACAATTTTTCAATTAAAGTGCTCAAACATGTTAGTAGGGGGGCTGTAAGTTGTACCTCATAACTATGCTTGTGTATGCTACATTGTTTGAACGGTGATGATTATTTATTTATTTATTGGATTGGTATGTTTAATTTTGGCTCATCTCATACAATGATGTGTTTACGATTATATTTTAGTTTGATGGTTCTATAGTCCAGCCGCTATAACTTTACCTCTGAGGTTTGCGGACAAAATTGGAAAATTGACATAGGCAACGTCACATTCAGACCACCATAGCCCTTCTCTAAATATTAAATTTGGTGATTCACAATTGGGAATAATATAGGAAGGAACATTTTTAAAAATTTTTTTAAAAGGGCATTAAATCTTTTAATGTTTAGACGTGGGACAGGAAGGAGCCAATCGCTCAATATATGTTGTGCTCCTCTCAGAGGTAAATTTAGAACGCCTGGACTATAATACAGTTCATTACCGAATATAAATGGCTAGAAATAATGTAGTTAGGTAATATGATGTTAAAGTTGTAAAACAAATTTAATTTTTAAAATTATTGTTTACATACTTTCTTCAAGACACCGAACAAATATTTAGCAAAATTTAAAGTTAATGAGCACAATACGTAAAAGTAATTAGTAAAAAGTTAAATGTACTGTGTTTTATAATAAAATTACTCTCAAATTTACTTACAATTACTTGAACATTATGAAAAACCAAGGTGCTGTAAGTGAAAATAATGAAATTGAGAATTGTCCAAATATACTCAGAATTTGCAAGAAATTATCATAAAACGTCGCTCAGATGAACACAATATCTAACATGAATTGTATTTAGTTATGTAATTATTAAACAATAGTATTGAGAAGTTAATAGTGGGTGTTGTCTTTCAACTGGAAATTACTTCTCTTTTGGAGAGATCAAGGTAAAAGTTGTTTTTAGCACACCCTGAGAAGGCTTTGTGATGTTTGCCGGAAAAGCCTTTGCGGAAATTTTATCTCGGAAAAAGGAAAGTCGACATAAATCTTTCAGTGTAAAGGCAGCTCTTTGAGTACAAAGGATAAACACCTACCCCATTACTAAATGTACATTGTTTGTCCGAGAATTAAGTCCTCTTTTGTGGTAGAAATACCAAATGAAGCAGATAGTAAACATTTTCTTACCTTATTTTAGGCGTTTTATGACGGAAATTAATCAGAAAAGAAAATAAATCACATTTTACATAGTCAAACATAAGAATTGTTATAATAATATAAGTAGTATAGAATGGGGTTCCTAGGACAGTGTGACGTCACGTCAGACCGCTACCAGGACAGGGTCAAAGGTCACCGCTAATCTGTTATCAGCCACGTGTTGACCTTGAGGTCAAGTTTACTATTGTTTACAACTGTTATCAGCCACGTGGTGACCTTGAAGGTCAGTTGTCCTAGGTCAGTGTTGTTTTGGTGTGACGTCACGCCGTTTTCGCGCTCTTTCGTCAGCTGAACTGTTTTTTCCAACAACAGTGTTACCAACTCACGCGATGCAGAAAGAAAATATCTCAGTGCTGCCAACTCACACGATTTATTACATTATACTATAATAAATACTGTAAACGATTATTTAAAAATTATTTCCATATATTAAATACAAACGCGTCGTTTTTTCGGTGTTACAGTAATATTAACTTAAAATATGATTTGTTGTTCTAGCAGACTGAGTTGTTAGTCGTTCTTTATACTTACACCATGGCACACCGTGCTCCTGCTCAGGATCAATCAAATCAAGATCAAAACAACAGTCGACGTCCGATAACCGATCCAACAATAACAGCTTATCAAACATATTACGAGAGAATATTTAGAGAAGGAAGAAATCCTGAACAAAGCAAATTTATTTCTTCTAGTACGTGGACAAATGGTGACACTAGATGGTATAGGAATCAAACTCATGTCGGACATGGAGGTGAACATGTGCAAGATCCAAATGTATCATCAACACCATTGCGAAGAACAAGAAACAGAACGTCTGATTTAATAGAAAATTGGTCAAGACGTTTGGCGGGAGATACTTAAAGATATGTTACAGTTGTTAGACACGAGTTCAATTGACGTCATTTTTACTGGTATAAATACATCAAGATTTCAAGGCTGAATCAGTATTCATGAGTTGTTTGTGTACAAAATGGTGATGAAGAAGAGAAGATCTCGGTTTGTCAGAAAAAAGCGGAATACGTATTTAGAAAATTATATACGAATATTACCATTAGAATTAAAATATAATATTTTAGTAAATTTACCGTTTCACAAAGTGCGTTTCATTGAAGATGATTATTTTTGGTACTTATATTGTAAAAAGAATAATGTGAAGTGGTATCCTTCTAAAAAAACATGGAAAGATGCATACTATGCATACTACTGTTATTTTACATGGAAAGAAATTTGGTATCCTATTTTTCATTTAAATTATGATGATTGGACAGAATTCAAAAAAGTATTTAACGGAATTGATGAAGAATTTTGGGAAATATTTAAGTAGATGACAAAACTATAAATAGTAATTGGGTTGTGTATAACGGATCAGTTCATTAATTGACTTCGACCGTTAAGGTGTTCAGCAGGTATGGAGTATGCTTATAGTAAGACTTTAATATTAACTAATAATTTAAAAGTAATACTCAGTAATTGGCAAACAAATACAAATATTTTTATTGTAAAAAAGAATAGTGATAATAAACCTGATAGTTTTGTTCATTTTAATTATGATGATTGGACAGAATTCAAAAAAGGATTTAACGCAATTGATGAAGAATTTTGGAAACGATTTAAGTATCAATATTCTACTTAATTCAGAACTCAGTCTTATCTTAGACACCGTCACAACAACAACAACAACATGGAAACTCACAAGATCTATTCACATGATGATGATGGAAATCTTCAATACGAAACTTTATTTACAATAATAGGAAAGAGATTACGTGCTTTAGTCAGAAACAATTCCGATAAGACATATGTTATGATACATAGTGAACGTGAAGTAATAAAATTGAATTCGGACCAATGGTTGCAATTTATAAGGTGTTTGCCAGCGATAAATAACGAGTTTAATTCTAGATTCAACAGTAAGGCTAAAGATGAAGCTTCCATTCAATCTTAAATTAGAGTTGTTATTCGATCTTCCTTTGGAGACCGTCAGTTGTATTGAGTGCGAATATTTTTGGTTTTTATATTGTAAGAAGGAAAGTGTTAATAAAGAAGCATTTCTACCATTTATTTCATGGAAGGATACGTATATGAAATACTATAGTGATAAATCATTATTCGTTAACCTGGAATACAGACTACAACTTTTGAAACAATGAAGAAAGTTCAATTTTCTGATACTGTAAAAGTTTATAATTTACCCGAAGAGGATCGAAGACCTGATACTAGATGGCTTATTGATATGTTTCGTGTTAGTGAAAAATTGAAACTTCTTAATATGAAAACTGAAAAATCAGCTTGCAGTGTATATAAGTCAACATCTAATGATAAAAATTATAATAAATAATAATTAGATTATAATTTGCGACTTAGTTTATTTTTTCACCCATGTTAAAAAGTAAAGATTACATCATTACAACCTTTGAACTGATGAATCATCGATTTACGTCACTAATGACGACTATAAATAGAAGAAGCAGTGAATCATCATGATTAGTATTGACCCCAGCCACAAGGTTATCAGTTGTGACGCAGCATTATAAAGGTAATTATGAATCATAAATATAGTAAAAAAACTTTTATACTTACACATTAAGTACTTAAATTTTATTCAATTAGATCTTGATGGTTATTTAAGAAAATGCTTTTTTAGCAATTGAAGAATTTAAAAAAAGATTAAATTATTAGTATTCTAACTTATAATCTGTTTCTGTACAGATATGGAGTTCATTTTGGACTTTCAAGGATTTAAAAACCAAGACAACAAGTTTATTGTAAAGGAGTTGGCTGTCATATCCACCGATGAGCAAGTCTATGAACTACAACTGTTTCAACCACCTTGTCACTTTAACAAGTTACCAGAAAATGTTCAAAAGCAAGTTGTGTGGTTGGAGAAGTACTTCCATGGACTCTATTGGGGTTCAGGGTTTAGAGAATATAATCAACTAAAAGATGTACTTAAAGGTTGTAATATTTCCGGTAATGTGTATGTTAAAGGATATGAAAAGAAACAATTTGTAACTGACCTTTTGTCAGAGTTTAAAGTTAATGTAATTAATTTAGAAGATTTAGGATGTCCTAGTTTAAGTGTTATTAGAAATCAAACTCAGACTAGTGCTATGAAAAAATGTACCTTCAATCATGATCCTTTAAACTGTGCATATATTAATGTTCATTTACTACTTCAATGGATTAAACTTGAGAAATTAGTTGAGGATAGGTTAAAAACTGTAAATCTCGCTATTGGAGAATGCTATCGTAGAGGATATAAAAATTTACAACCTGAATTGATAAAATATTTACCGAAAAGTTTTATAATTAATCATACCGAAGATTTAGAATTGATATATGATAGACTTCCCAACAGTTTGAGAAATGATCCGGAAATATTAAGCAATTTAAGATGTACAGATCATTTCCATTTTGGGCTTAAATCTTTTCAAGATACATTTGATGGACCTAACCCGAAAAGGAAGAATTGTTATTTTTGTACACCCCCACCACAGCCACAGTCTAAAGTAAACTGATCATTACGGTCTTGACCATTGTGAGTTGAACAGTCGGCATGAGTCCTACTTGTTATTGTGCTAATAGTAGTAGTAGTAGTGGTGATATTAATAGTGAAGACGAGGTATGTTGTTCTATTTTTAATTGTACAAAGAAAGACTTGATCAAATCTGGATTTTACTGTACTAAACTTTTTGATAAAATTGTATGTTGTGGTTGTGGTTGGCAATCCGATGATGTTAAGTTAACCATAAGACATGTGAATTTTTTACATAAGCTAGAAAATCCTGACTGTTCAATGTCTAAAAATATGTCGGGAGACTTTTGTAACTATAGTAAATATAAAAAATCTGTTAAGAACACCGAGGACAATATGCTGGAAACATTCTTCAGATGGCCAAAGATGTATCCTAACATTCAAGATATGGTAGATGCAGGCTTCTACTATACTGGTGCTGGAGACGCTGTCAGTTGTATTGAATGCGGTGTCGTTCTAGAAGATTGGAGTCCGGAGGATAATCCGAAAGAAGAACATTTAAAAGCATCACCTTTTTGTGAACTCATTAAAATGTAAATATATATATATGTTTGTATCTTAAACATTTGTTTCATTTTGCTACCACCTATTCACCTGGTAACAATGAACAATGTAAGAGCAGGTATTGCAAAAGAATTACATAGACAGGCAAGACGTTACTATCCTACACGTTATGTAGAACTTAAAGGAATCAACGACTTATATCAAGCAGATTTAGTCGAAATGATTCCTTTTTCAAAATCTAACAAAGGTTTTAAATATATTATGACTGTAATTAATTGTTTTAGTAAATTTGCTTTTGCAGTACCAATAAAGTCGAAAAGTGCTAATGATATTGTATTCGCACTTGAACCTATATTGAAAAAACATCCTATGAAACATTTTCATACGGATCAAGGTACAGAATGGTTTAATTCTAAGGTTAAGTTATTGTTAAACAAATATAATATCAATCATTATTTTACTTTTTCTGATAAAAAAGCTTCAATTGTTGAAAGATTCAATCGTACTTTAAAAAGTAACATGTGGAGACACTTTAGTCAGCAGGGTAATTACAAGTGGTTGGATTTACTACCAAAATTATTGAAAACCTATAATAATACCATTCATCGAACTATTGGTGTTAAGCCTGTTCAGGTTAATATTGGAAATGAACAAGAAATATTATTAAAAATAGTTAAAAATAGAAAGAAATATCATAGTCATTCCAAAAAATTTGATACTGGTGATCGAGTTAGAATAAGTAGATTAACTAAACAATTCAATAAAGGTTATTGGCCTAGATGGAGTAATGAGATTTACACAGTATGGAAAATACAACCGACTACACCAGTTACGTACATACTAAGAGACGACAAAGGTGATGTAATAAAAGGTGGGTTTTATCAAGAAGAGTTAAGTAAAACGCGTTTTGGTGATACTTACTTGATTGAAAAAGTTATAAAGAGAAAAGGCGATAGATTGTTAGTGCGTTGGTTGGGTTTTGATAAATCACATGACTCCTGGATTGATAAAAAGGATTTACGATAGTAATGAAGTTTCTTAAACAGTCTGTAACACTGCCAATCGTCAATTTAGACATGTTAGTTGATAAGAAGAAAGAGAAGAGTATGAAAAGACACGGACATTTATTACCAAACACAATCAGATGTTTAATAGTAGGTCCATCAAATTGTGGGAAAACCAATTTACTTTTAAACTTATTATTCTCACCTAAAGGTTTGTTTTTTAACAATGTATACATTTTTTCAAAATCACTGTATCAAAAGAAGTATACATTCCTCGAGTGTGTACTGTCAAATTTAGACGGAATAGGATATCATCCTTATTCAGACAACGATGAAGTACCTCATCCAAGTGAGATTGAGGCAAATTCTGTAATGATATTTGATGATATCGCTTGTGGCAAACAGAATAATATTAAAAACTATTTTTCGATGGGACGTCATAACAATATTGACACTTTTTACGTGTGTCAAACTTACAGTTTTATACCCAAACAGTTGGTTAGAGACAATGCGAATCTTTTAGTTATATTTAAACAAGATGATCGCAATTTGAATCACATATATCAAGACCATGTCAGTCCTGATATGAGTTTTAGTCAGTTCAAGCATATGTGTTCAAAGATTTGGGATATGTCAAAAAATGGGTTTGTTGTAATAGACAAGGATAGTGATATAAACAAAGGTCGGTATCGTAGAGGATTTGATATCTTTGTAAGATTATAAGTGTGGTAGTGGGGGGTAATTTAACGTTCCATATTTTTTCTTTCAACCATTTATATTGTACTCATCATCCGAGTTAGACACACATAATGTCATCGTCCTCTTCCACACTTTCTATTGACGAGGTTTTAGCCAATAAAAGTAAAGAGGAGGTTATAAAGGAAATTACTCAAATAAGAAAAAATATTAAGCAAAAACATAGATCTATGAAGAGGGAAATGTTGGATAGTGAAGAGATGTGGGAAAAACAGCTAAAACCCATTGCTGAGCCGCTTAAAAAGATTGCAGAAGAAGGAGAAAAGTTACAACAGCAACAACAACAACAACAACAACAACAAGTTCAAGAAGAAATAACAGAACAAGGAATTAATAAACTTAAAAGAAAAGGTCAGTTGGAGGATTTTGAAACACCTGTAAAACGTTACATACGTGCACCTCCACAAGGAGTGAAAAGAAAACAACGTCTGCATGAGGAAAATACTGAAGATACGCTTCCGACTTCAAAACGGTTCGCTATACCCGGATTCAACATGGATCAACAAGATGGTGAAAATGTTGATGATGACATTATGGAGCCAGATTCAAGTCCACGACAACAACATGAGGAAGAGGAAGATATGATGGTTGAAGAAACGTACGTTTCACCGGCTGTGGTATCGGGTAAAGACTTTTTGAAAACACCGCAAGGTAAAAATTTAGCTAGGGAATACGTACTACGTGAGTTTAAGGGAAGACTAGCAAAGGAATACTTTTTAAAATTACTTAAAGGTGGTAAAGAAGTAGATCATAATTATGGCATAAGAGTCGAAGGTGAACAATGGATGATTGGTGATAAGCCATTAGAAATCGATATAGATGATTTTATAATAAATGGTAAAAGATATGAGGGTACACGTGGTTTATACGAACTTTTATTTATGAATATACCTAATCCTTATGTGTACAGTGAAGAAGATCTCGATAGCTACGCTATGATTCTTAGAGATACCAATGCTCACAAGATAAATTATTCACCTAGAGGGAAAGTGAAGTCTAACAGAGGGAATAAGTATAAAAACATCATATCTTTAATTGCTACACGAGAAAATGAATCAACAAATGAAATGAGCACATATTCAGATTTGGTGCAACAAACCGTGAGTGGAAGTGGCATTGTTTTGACTGACGCCAAACCAAACTTCATATATTACGATGATCCCAACGAACTGGTCGACCGCCTGAGGATTTTGAATGCTTCGGAAAATATTGGTCACACTGGACACCAGAATGAAATAAACTCCATAATTGAAGAACTAAAGGAACTAGATGAGAAATGTGTTAAATTAACTGGTAAAAGTATTGTAGATTGAGGTAATAAATAAATAAAATAATATTCAATTTTTATTGTATAATTTTATTTTCACCAACTACTACTACTTACAGTTTAGTTATTTCTAGCAATTTTTGTTTTTGGATCTATGAAAAATGGTTTGACAATTGTCATGTCTATCCATTCTTCTTTTGTTAATGTTCTGATTGGGTCACCACTTGGAGCCAATAATCTGTATAGTTCATATAAAATATTACTAATTGATCTAACCAAATAGTTAAGCGTAACACCATCTTGCATATGAGTAGGGTCGGCCACATTAGTTAGTCTTTTATTCACAAAGTCCCACGAAGTCGAATCGGACTTGAGTGTTTTACTGAAGAAGTACTTTAAATTGATAACATCGTTCATGTTTATTGGATCACTGACATTCACCAATCGCTTGTTTTTAAAATTCCAATAAGTTTCCGTCATGGGTGGACACATTGTGTCTACATACAATCTGTTTGCAGCGTCTCGAGATTTTTTCGGATCCGACACATTGCTAATTGTATGATTTCTTGCATTAATTTCTGTATTATCAAATGTTACACAGCGGTCTTTGATAAACTTATAGTTCACAGCATCGGTCAGATTAGTCGGATCACCTACATGACAAACTGTTGATCCTTTAGCATCGTACTTTTTATCATCATTTAGTTTTAAACATTTATTAAATGATGATTTATGTCGTTTTAAATTTACAGCGTCTCCATCATCTTCGGGTTCCATTACATTACGCAACCTTTTGCGACGAATGTCATAATCACCTTCCTTAGTTAATTCAAACCCGATTCCTTTAGGTCCTCTAAGAACTTTGTTACTGCTACTACTAACATTTTGACGTCCAAACTTATCGACGCTCATGATTATACTGACATTATAAAACTGACGCACACGATGAACAGACGTGTTAGTTCTTATCGTGGCGCAGGACTGATAAGTACATTAGGGAGTGTGGCTGGTAGTGTCATCAATAGAGCTATAGATATATTACCCACAGAACTACATTTACCAGGTTATCAGTGGTGTGGTCCTGGTACTAACGTAAAACAGAGATTAGCCAGAGGTGATAGAGGAATTAATAAATTAGATTCAGCTTGTAAAGATCACGACATCGCATACGATAAGTATAAGGACAGTGAGCGAAGATCAGCAGCCGACAGAATATTGGCCGAACGAGCTTGGGAAAGAGTGAGGTCATCAGATTCTAGTTTAGGTGAAAAGGCGGCTGCCTGGTTAGTTACAAACGTGATGAAAGCTAAAAGTAAACTTGGTAGCGGCTGTGATAACAGAAAACGTAAACGACGACAACGTAAGAGTAAAAAGCCACGAAGGAAACAACAACCTAACAATAGAAAAAGACAGTCAATAAACAAAAAGAAGGGTAAGGGTTTGTACCTAAAACCGTACAGAGGATCTGGATCAGTTAAAAAAAACTAATATACTCATCACCACTCATAGACAGTATACCAAATGTTCCGCTAACAAATAAAGATATAATCAAATATGCGAAACTATTGAAAATACCATATTTTAGAGGTGTATTTATGAGAGATTTACTCCCATCAAGTATTAACGAAAAGGAATCCGGTGTTGTAAATCTAGACAGTATTACAGGATGGGGTACGCATTGGGTATGTTACTATAAGCGTGATTTTGACATTGAATATTTTGATAGTTTCGGTAATCTGAGACCACCGTTAGAACTTCAGAGGTATTTTAACAGCGGACCATATCGAGTGGTGATTAGATATAATTACTTTCCTAAACAAGAATTTAATACTGTAAATTGTGGTCATTTGTGTTTAGACTTTCTCGCAAGACGGAGATGATTTGTATTACAGGTAGAAGTTCAAGCCTCAAGTGTACACTTTTTCCAGCTATGGATCTTTCATCGTCAGACGAATGGGAGATGGGTTTTATGGACCTCATGACTTACAATTCAATTCCTAATATTGAAGAGAATGTAAATAATAAACTGTACATCGGTAAAGATATAGAAATAAGTATAGCTACCGGTGCTTATGAAATAGATGATATAAATAATTTTGTGATTGAGGAATTAAAGGTGAAGTCTCCTACAACGCATTTTAAACTCGAGGCTAACAACAATACGCTAAAAAGTCACTTAAGTTGTTCACTAGAGATCGATTTCACCAAAGAGAACACCATTGCGTCCTTATTAGGATTTGAAAAGGGTGTGAAATTAGAAGCGAATAAAGTGCACAAGTCGCCTAATCAAGTGTCCATTAATAAAGTAGACATCATACGAATCACATGTAATTTAGTCCGAGGGTCTTATAGAGACGGGATTGAAGGTCACGTACTACACGAATTCTATCCAACTGTAGCGCCGGGATTTAAAATTGTAGAAATCCCAAATACAGTTAAATATCTACCAATAAACAAGCAATTGAGTTTGAACGAATTTTATATTAATTTAGAAGATCAATTTGGTAATTTAATTAATTTTAGAGAAGAATATATCAATATAAGAGTAGATATTAGACCGAGAAGAAAATAATGGGTTTAGTATTTCCCGCCGCTACTGTATCGAATAAAGAGAAAAAAATAAAACATTGACCGCAAAAAGAGAATCTAGTGTCAGTCGTGAACAAGTCGTTAAGCAGTTAACATTACGGAACAAAATATACCTACGTACAAAAGTGTCCTCTTTCAAGAGTAGTAAGGATGAATAATATTTTAGATATAGGAACAAATCCTAGCTTCGATAGTTCTATCGTTGATATTGAATGGCATTCTCATAATCCGTATACGTCAAATTCTTACAAAACAAGTGATGAGATACGTATACCTGTTCATCAGCAAGATGTTTACACATTGCCCAGTAAAAGCTATCTACTTTTGGAAGGCAAACTAATCAAGACAGGTACACCTCCAACTGATGACACCACAACTCAATTAGTTAGTAATGCTATGGCATTTCTGTTCGATGAAATCAGATACGAACTGTGTGGAACTGAAATTGATAGAGTAAAAAACGTAGGTATTTCTACAACAATAAAGAATTTACTTACCTCTAGACCAGGAGACAAGTACTGGATGCAGAACGCATGTTGGCAAAACGAAACCATGGGTGTGATGGTTGATAGAACATCATTTTCGTTTTGTGTTCCACTTAAATTACTACTCGGTTTTGCCGAGGATTATAATCACATTTTACTGAATGTAAAACAAGAACTAGTCCTGTTACGTTCATCTAATGATAAAAATGTTGTGCTTCAACCAGCTGCATCTTTATTTGACTTTCAAATTCAACTTAATAAAGTTGTTTGGAAAATGCCATATGTTAGAGTTGATGATGAAGTGAAATTATCTCTTTTACGTTTGACTGAAAGAGATCAGCCCATATCTATACCGTTCAGAAGGTGGCAGTTACATGAGTACCCATCATTACCAATTACAAAGTTTCTAACTTGGACAGTCAAAACATCATCCATGATGGAGAAGCCAAGATATGTAATAATTGGTTTTCAAACTGATCGTAAAGACAAAGCAAATAAGAATGCTTCGCATTTTGATTTTTGTAATTTGGATAATATAAAACTGTACTTGAACAGCAAGTACTATCCATATGATAATTTAAATGGAAATAAATCAATTTTATATGATATGTATTCAAGATTTCAATCATCATATTACATAGGTGGTGATGATCAACCTTGTTTGGATAAAATGACTTTTCAAGAGAAGACACCTTTAATAGTAATTGATTGTTCAAAACAAGTTGAGACTTTAAAGACTGGAGCATTGGACGTTCGCATCGAGATTCAAACAACTGCCGATATACCAAAGGATACAACGGCGTATTGTCTGATCATTCATGATGCGTTAATCCAATATACACCATTGTCTGGCATTGTAAAAAAGCTTATTTAAAATAATAAAAAAATACTCTTTGTATTTTCTCTGTCATTGTGTATTATTATAAAAACCATTTGAATACTTTCTAATCAGATTTCAAGTTGGGTATAAATAAAAAATCAATTTTAATTGACAATAACATGTATTTACAGTATAATAATTACAGTAAACATAGGCAATGAAATATATACAAAATATGATGAAAATAAAACTAAACATACTAATATTATACAAACTATAACCAGTTATTTGCATAAATACAAATAATGAAATAAGAAACAAATTATATAACATTTAATATGTACATAAAGGTTTAATACAGCAACTAGTTAACACAAATTCTGAACTCTAATGATTTATACAATATTAATCATTATCACTACCACTAAATTCATCATCAACTGAAACGTTTACATTTTTTAATAAATAATGACCATATGCTAAAGTTCTTATACCATCATCAGTTATATGTCTTTTATCATCATTTGCACTTAGTGCTAATTTGTTAACAGTTATGGTCTCAACAATATGTTTTTTAGATCGAAATATTCTCATTTCTCTACGGAATTCATTTGCATTTAAACTTTTGTATTGAAATAAACATTTTTTGTAGTCTTCAAAAGTAATGTGGTTATTAACTACTGTTTTACTAACACCTTTTGCTTTTTTCAATTTCATTTTCTTTGCATTTTTCAAATATTCATCATCTTTAGTTTTAAAAGTGTATAATTTAGGTCTTAGACCTATAAATTCATCAATTATTACTCCGCAACATTCATCCTTAAAACAACCAAGTTTCTTTTTGTTGGTTATATCAAAACACTTGTGTGTAGGATTGTAATCTGAAAGATCTAAATATTGCTTTAACTGGTTAAAGTCATTGTACAGATTTTCTGTGTATATTTCATAAAAAAAAGAATCTGTATCAATGTATAAAAGATTCACCTTTTTATACTTTTGTTTTATTACACTGTAATGAAATTCATACATATGTAGTTTACTAAGTTCTAACACAGTAAATCCTATATAAATAGGTTTATTTAGGCTTACAACTTCTTTTGAACACTCAACAGCACTAAGATTTTCATGATATATAATTCTATTAAGAAAAGTAGGCTTTGAAATTAATCTATTTAGTTTTGCTTCAGTATTTACTAAAGATAAATTCATTCTGTTTCTAACATTTTCAATAGACTTTCCAAACATGGCATTATTTAGTAACTTGTAAAAATCCTTCTCAAAATCGTTACTTGCATTTTTTCGCTTTTCTGTATTGAAATCAATATATGATTTAAGCCAACAGCTTTGATTGAATTTTAGTATTCTGTGAATCTTTTGCAAAACCAAGCCATTATGAATGGCTTGTTTTAAGTTTCGATAGTGACATACATAATGAGTTTTACTCTCTAATGTTAACAAAAGTTTATCTTGTTTCGAATTAGGTGGACACTTTTTTTCTGGTAAAAAAGGGAGATCATTGTGATACTCATGGAGAAAAGAAGGATATGCTACATCACATTCAATAATGTATCCTTTTTTACAATCATCTGGAATTTTTAAAACATCAAACTTTTTTACCTTATTATTACTTAGCCATTTAAAACCATCTATTGGCATCATATCACTCATCGCAAATCCGTACAAATTATTAGCATCAATATATGTTAAATATGTTGACTCTTTTGTCTCATCATAGGTAGATTCTAAATCTATATTATTTGCTTTGGCATATCTTTTAATACATGAAGTTATGCCCCCACGAATACCTTTTTCAATAAACAAATATTGATCGTAATCACATAAGAGCTCAAGCTGTACATTTGTAAATTTTAACATAACATCAAAAGTCAAACTAGGAACTGTGAAATAATAAGCAGGATCAACTTCATAATTTTGCAAGCAAATAGTTCGAAAGTTTTCAAAAACATCGCTAAGAAGAAGTACATCCGTCTTTAAATATAAATCACTATAATCACCTAATGTTTTACAATTAAACCTATCCCATACTTGATTTGCAAATATATACTCTTCGTCACTAATGTGAGTTTCATTGATTTGACTATAAAACTTTTCTTTGCTTGGAAGACTCGTTTCGTCTAATTTTGCCCATGAATCAGTGTATTCGTAGGGGTATACACCTTTTCTTGTTACATATGTCATATCATCTTGTCTGAAAAATCTCTCTGTATGTAAAAACTTATTTTTAGGCAAATTGGAAACTAAACGAGCTAGACTCTCACTTAAATACCTGTAACTGTCTAAAAATCTAAGTTTAAGTTTGCTTGATGTATGTTTAGTGAAAGAAATATATTTTTCACTAGTATTAGGTATAACATCAATCTTTTCTTTGTCTAAATGTAACTGTCTCACAATAAAATGAGTATCATAATTTGAACTTCCATGTATGAAAACAGGTAAAAATCTTTGATTTTGCCTTTTTAAATTACAATTATTGCAAAGAATGGATCTAAATTTACCAGTTATATGACAATGGTCTCTAACCTTACTATTTAGCATAGAGAATTCAGAATTACACGATTCACAGTTTGTTTCATTTTCAAATCTTATTTTTTCTTCATCTGTTAAAGGAGAAATGGGAATATTTACATTTAAAAATTCTCCTATACTATTAGTTAAACTTATCATATACTCCATAAAATGTTCAGCTGCGTTTATACCTCGATAAATGTATGGTTCTTGAGGAATTAGTGACTTTAATTCTAATGGCAAAGACTCATCACATACTAAGTAAACACAAAATGACATAGGTTCATGTAAATCATTAATGAAAGTATATCTGGACTGTCTCTGATCAACATGTTTCAATATACACTCAAAATCTGCATACGCTACTATAGGAAGTTTGTATTTATAGTGAAAATTTGAGAATTTCAAAAATGTTGGTTCACCCTCATTTGATGGCATAATAACTCTTACTGGTTTTTTCAAATCACAATCTTTCTTGTGAGCTTCAAGTTTTATATCCTTATTTTTACCAATACATTTAACAAAACAACGTTTACAGAACACCAAGGACTCATTATGTTTAGTAACTTGACTATTAACTAAACGAGAAAAGTTTGATATATAACAATAGTGATTTATTCCATTATTACCGGACAGTAACAATAAATCAAAATGATTAATCTTCTCTTTATTACATAGTCTTAACGGATAAACCTGGTTTTTTGCATCCAACCCATATACATTCACACTTAAGCCAGGATTTTGTTTTTCAAATAATTTGATTTGCTTGAGTGGGGTTGGAAATTGAATTTTATCAAAATTAAATTTGTTACAAAGATTCCTGTACCTCTCGTTTATGCGCTCTCTGTGAGGAGCCGGTACATAACGAGCTAGAATTGCCCATTGAAAACATCTATTGTCTGCAAAATTCCTTGGATTAATGATAGCTTTTTTATATGAAATAGTTTTTGGAAGAGGTAAGTAAGATGTTCCACCTAAAGGTCTGTATCTACTCACTCGCAATAATATACCGTCTACAGAGAACAAAGTCCACCCACTACCTTTAGACTGATACTCATTTTCCTCAACACATATTTTTCTAAACATAGTATATAATTTATTATTAATGTCTGTAGCTTCAAATACTGTGACATTGCTGGTTTTAAACGCTCTTGCCTGTACTTCATCTGTATGAGGTCTAACATACGTACATTCCACCACAATATTAAACTTAAGCGCACAATAGTCTGATAGTGTATTTTGGATTATAGTTTTCATTTTATTAGCATTATTTGTTAGCAAAATACAAATATCTTTCATTTGAGATGTGTTCCTTAGAAAAAATGTTTTTAAGACACCTCTAAAAGCATTTTCTAACTCTATAAAATCACCACATGGCATCAGGTTTAATCTATTTACTTTTCGCCTCAAGTTCATGTTTCCAACGGGTAATGTATCACTTCTGTCGATATCCATCGGCACCGAATGTCTTTCCATTTTATTAAACTTAAAATTGCCGATTAATTTCCAAGAAGTATTAATCTGAAAAGAAAAATGTAATGCATTAGACTTTATTTTAATTCAAACCACTAGATCCAAATCCTCCACTAGCCCTAGCAGTCATTTGAATATTTTTGACTTCATACAAATCGGGGTATAAACACATTTCACAAATTAGCTGTGCAATCCGATCTCCTCTCTTTACAAGAAAATCGTTTTCAGAATGATTAAAAAGTAATACACAAATATTTCCCGTATAATCACGGTCTACAACACCTGCACCTACATCGATAAAGTGATATAAAGCTAATCCAGACCTTGGAGCTATTCTACCATAGCAATAAGGTGATAAAACTAAAGCAATATCAGTTTTTATCAAAGATTTACCATGCTTCGGAACAATTACATCATATGCACTGCGTAAATCGTATCCTGCTGCAAACGGTGTGACACGATGAGGTGGAAATGCGTACTCAGTTAATTTCAAAAAACCAAGCTTATCGTTATGAACTGAAAATAAAAAAAACGCTATTATGGTCATTATTTACTACTTATATTTTACTTATAAGTTATACAATTATTGTTTCTTTTTTGAATACCAATCTATAGACAATTCTTCATGTTTCACATTTTTTACTTTACACATTTGTTGACCAATTTTAACTAAAATATTATCTATGTCTTTGAATATTGCTTTATCCTCTTCACTTGTTTTAGTGTTGAGGAGAAACACACCTTTTTTTGAAACTTGTTGCCAGTAAGTTTTCTCACTGGAACATTTCTTTAAATCCTTGGTATCAGTGATCTCTATTTTAATCAATTGATTCCCTGTTTCACCTGGGGTTGTGATTTTTCGCCTTTTTTTCCCGTCATTATATTGTAGTGTTTGCTTTATAATAACATGTTTTGTTTGTTTATTTTTAGTTTGTGAAAATAATTTACTGAAATTGTCTTGTGAATCATCAGAGTCTTCGGACTCAGAAGATGAGGAACTTGAGGAAGAATCTGAAGAGCAAGATGATATAGAGTGTTTCCGACTTTTTTTCTGATTCTTAGATGATTCGTTTTTATTATTTTTCCTCTTTTTTCCAGATTCTTTGCCAGAATCTGTACCGGGTAGTAGTGAGGCTGATCTAAATACGCTTAAAACCTTCTGAACAATATCATAAGTGTAAGACTTTTCTTTTAAAGGTTTTTTATTTAGCATAGGTTTTAGAATGGTTGTTATTTCATCAAAGCTCTTTTCTTCGGACGTGAAATAAGGTAACTTATCACAGCTAGGATCTGCGTGGGCATAAACGTGGTTTGAAAATGTTAGAAATAGTTGATTTAGAGTAAACCAAATCTGAAGTAATACAGGGTGTGATGTAACATCAGGATGCGTTTTCATAAAATTTAGACCTATTTCCCATTTATCTAGGCTAGTCATGCCTAGTACAAATAAATTTTCTAACAGATGAATAAGTCTAAATGATGACATACCACTTTCTTCAAAACCAGCCTCAGACCTCACATCATCTTCCAAATTAACAACCTGGTTGGAGTTGCTTGAAGTACCCGGGTTAGAGGAAGCCATTGCAAACTAAAAAAACAAAAAACAAATGTATCAATATTCTTTCATATTCAATGTGAAGAAAATCACTATTATAAAGGATTGGTCTTATTTGTTTTGATAGTAGCTTTAAACAAAGAAGAATATGCTTATTCTTTCCACATTAAAAACTGTAATATAACTGTATTAAGAAGTTTTAGCCGTGTACCATCTAAATATAAAATATGATCAATGTCAGTCGATAAATGGCTTAGTTATAAGCTAAAAAGAGAGCATGGACAGATTTAAATAGATTTTTGTTGTAAACTCTTTAAACCTTAACTTGAAGAGCTTCGTTAACACCGAAACATTAAATTACTTATGTGAGAAAAGAATTTATTTGAATTGGAAGACCTGTGAGAATAAAAAACAAAACATTGAAAATATTAACAAGAAATGTATTAATATATATCATATGAATGAAACTCACTTTTCTAAATTAGTAGTAGTTGTGTCTTGAAGACAGGAACGAAGTGGAGATAGTTGAAGACAGGAACGAAGTGGAGATAGTTGAAGAATCTGAAGACTGGAATGTAGTGTATAGTTGTAGAAACTGAAGACAGGAATGAAGTATATAGTTGTAGAATCAGAAGACAGGAATGAAGTATATATAGTTGTAGAATCAGAAGACAGGAATGTAGTGTAGTTGAGTAATAAAATCTGTAAATAAAACAAAAAATATCTATATATATTTTGATTGGTTTAAAAAAGATTCTCAAATTGGTTATAAATTCAAATAATTTAAAATTATATTATTATTTTCCAGAAATTAATAAAACTTAATAAAATTTGTTATTAAATATTTTAATTAAATCATAAAAAATAAAATTTAGTAGTTTAAGTTATACGTATTTTATTTAAATTATACATAAAAGTGTAATCGGATTGATGAAGTAAGAAATAATTTTCATAACTAAATCATATCATAACATTATTTTTTAGATTATAAACTTGTAAAAAAAAAAATGGATGAGAATAAAAATTTATTATTTTATCATAACATTTTTATAAAACTAACAACTTTAATAATTTACTAGAACGAAGTAATTTAGTTAAATTAGTTGTATGATTGAAAATAAAACACAACTGTAAATAATGTCATGCAATTAATGTTAAAATATTGTTTAAAATTAGAAATATAATATTTTACATAAATGAACTAATTTGTATTCTCCAAACATTTTTATGAAAAAACTAACACATTATTAAATTGTGTTGTTAAATAATTTAGTTAAAGAAATATCTGTTAATAAATTCTAAAATATTAGTTCTCATAAAAGAGTATAATAATTATTTTGCTAAAAATATTAATTGAAAATGATGTTAGAGAATGTATAAAATAGTTACTGTTCATAACTAATAATGCTAATAAATTAGGAAATCTACTCACCAGATTCACTATCTGCTACAGCCGATGATCAGGTTGTTCAAGTCTAGAGGTTCCGGAAAAGACGTTGGGGCCGTTGGTCTCTAGAGCTTGAAACAACTGCAGATGCTGCGTGCTTGAAATCTCGGTGTATTTATACTCAGTAAATGACGTCAATTGAACATGTGTCCGACCGCGTGCACACGTGTTAGACCGCGTGGTGGTCAAGATCCAAACTCAAAGTACAGATGATGAAATATTGCATCAGCAAAATTAGACTTAGAAAATTTTCTCATATACAAAGAGTTCTCTGGTAGCAGAAGACACATCAGCTGTTGTAAAAATAATCAGCTGTTATGAAAAAAAGCTATACAACAACAAGAAACCCTCTGGTTAATTTGTTAAACGGTTAGAACAAATTAATACTATATAAAATACAAAATATTACTATTATAATTCAAATTAATACTGTATACTGTGTAACAAGAAAAAAAATACACTTTAATTAAAGCACGTCTTTTTTCATAGAGTTTTCGAAAATATAAATATTAATTATTATATGAATATCATTTACTATATGTATGAAAACTATAATTCAAATACTCTTTATTGGATTAAATCAGGGGAAAAAAGACGTTGACTGGTTAAGAACAATCCTTCAATTAATTTTATTTAAACATATTATACCTTGTTTAGCTCAGGTGAACGATTTTAGAGGTTTTAAAATAAATAGAGTATTAGGCTAGCAGAAGTGAAGAGAAACCGTAATTGTTGCCAAGAAAAGCGGGCTGATAAAGCGCGCGCCGGCTGACACTAGGGTCATGCGATATGATAGCGCGCTCATGATATCAACGGCCGAGTTCAGAAATCTTACCAAGTTCTGTTCTCCTAATACTTGACGATCGTTTTAACGTATTTATTCGCAACCGAAAAGGATATAAAAGGATAACGAATTAAAATAATATTACTGTAACACCCGACACGTTTGTATTTAATATAGAAATAATTTTTTAAATAATCGTATACAGTATTTATTATAGTATAATGTAATAAATCGTGTGAGTTGGCAGCACTGACATATATTTTTTCTACAATTAATCGTGCGAGTTGGTAACACTGTTGTGGAAAAAACACAGTTAGTACATTTTAAGAAAAACATTATTTTTTTTGTGCATCTTTCACCATATGGCACCACATCAGCTGATACTACTAGCAGACGAAAGAGCGCGAAAACGGCGTGACGTCACACCAAAACAACACTGACCTAGGGCAACGTCGCGGGGGGTCCACGTGCTCGTAGTAAAATAGACCTTCAAGGTCACCACGTGGCTGATAACAGTTGTAAACAATAGTAAACTTGACCTCAAGGTCAACACGTGGCTGATAACAGATTAGCGGTGACCTTTGACCCTGTCCTGGTAGCGGTCTGGCGTGACGTCACACTGTCCTAGGACGTACATACTATACTACTTCAGTGCTCTCTTACAGCAAATTCTGGAACTACAAGATGTTTGGAATTATATGGCCAATGGTGTGACGATGTAAGCCAGCCACAACCATAGAAACGCCTTTACGTCTTACATTGTTTCCATGTTTCAACACCTATTTTATAACCTACTTATTTTATTTTGTGAACTTCAGATTGAGTTAAAATTTTAGGATCGAGGGCTTTATTTTCATTTATATTGTTTTAACAGTTTTGTTTCCTATTGTTTAAAGATGGTTCTTTTCACATTATATACACACATATTGTTATATTGTATTATTATTGAAACCAATATAATAATGCCTCTTAAAGAGGATTTCTATGCCATCAAGTAATTATGTTATTTCGTATGTCAAACGCAGTTATTTTTGGCTACATCGTGCGTCAGAAGTACATTCAAATGCAACGTAGTGCACTTATGTTAAGTCGTAACATTTGTTAAATACACTTTAACTAACAGTTATAAACAACTTTACTTCCCCATAGAAAACTTACACTAAACTAAAAACATTGATTATTTAAGATATTGAGGCTTGTACAAACATCAGCCATGAACCCGAGATGTGTGTAGTTATTATATTACTTTCTACTTATTTCATATTTCCATATGATATAAGTGGTAAGTAATTTTACGATAACGGGAGAGCTTCAGATGAGTAACCCTAGGCAATTATTGGGAAAACTTATCAAACAAATGCAACCTTTAAAAAGGGCAACATGTTTGAGATATTCAAACTTTTTAACAGTTCATAAGTTTTGCTATAATTTGTTTAAGTAAGTTTTTAAAGTACCTATATCACATTATTCGTTACACTTTGATATTCATAATAACAACTTTTACCCATAACACGTAAATTTTTCCAAGTAAGATAGTGTTACCTTATGTAACCTTGTTTTGTGTTGTCCTTGGTATTTTTCATAACAAATTATCCAAATCTATATTGGTTATAAACAGACAAAATTTGTAACATTCTGTTAATATATGTATTAGTTTTATAATAAAGTGGATGTTTGGAAATATTTTAAACTAAAAAAAATTGTTGTATTTTATTAAAAATTAACTTGCTATAAGAGAGTTGGTAACGTCCGTGTTCCTTAACAAAATCATCCATACTTCTCATACTGAAAACATTTAGTATACAAATTTCCATCCAAAACTGTTATAAAACCTAATTTAATACAATTTATAAATAGTATTTCGTTTATCATTTTACCAGTTGGTAGAAATACAATACAAATTAACGTCACACAGGATAAACTTCTATATAATAAGTAAAGAAAGTTCTTTTCTGTATAAAAGGTATACATGATCGATTTCACTAAACCATACAACGCATTCAGAATAAATGTATTCATTCACAAAGAAATGAAATAGTGTTGGAATAACTTAACGGCAGATAAACATGATGGTTGGCTGGAATTATTAAAATGACGAGTGCTGATCGGTAAACAAAATAATAGTAGTAAGAAAAAAAAAATAAAATAAAACAATGTACATAGCAACATATAGAGGCCAAATATATGTTATATCCTAATTGTTAATAATAATTCATTGTTATTATAAATCAAAGATTTTCCCGTTTTTATCTTGACCAGTTCTTTAATTATTATTATAGTCAATTAAAAAAACAAAAACAAAAAAAAAAACAGCAATTACAAAAATTGTAAGATACTAAATAAGTAAGGCCTAGATCAAATAAATGTAAATATATATACAGTATATTACATTTTAAAGCCTTGGTTTGTAAATTTGTGTAATTTCTTTGCTGTAAATATGATATTTAATAAAAATATTTACAGAAAAACAAATACACCAAAAACTTTCCGCAATTATGATTGTTTCAATAACAGAATCACGTTGTTATGGAACCCCCTCCCCCCACCCACTCTCCAAACTGTGGCGTCAACATGATATACAGAGGGCTTTGGCTTACCACACATAATACATGAATTAAACTAGTTTTCAATGGGTGTAAGTTGGCTGTTATCAGGTTATTTTATTTATATAGTAAATGCATGGAAGCACTATTTTTAACTGTTTGCTTTCAACTTATGATATCAAGGCTACGTTTTACCTCTTATTTCATTTTTTGAATACGAATTCTAAAAATATACTGAGGTATAACATTTATTGGTAAATATATGTTAAGTTTACACGGTAATAATTTATACATATTATATATTTATGAAATAATGTTGTCTATTGTTATTTCATGTTACTTAGAGAAAAATAAAGGAGCTAAAATGTTATATTTGTTAGTTTTTCTATGTCTTTATAATTATAACTTTAAGAGTACTTGGTAGTGCTTGAAAAATTAGGTTAGCTTTATGAAAATTATAACAGTGGTGTGGCATCAGACAATCTGTCACGAACGATTGTATTTAGTGGTGAGGGCCGTACAGTGGTACTGTCCCACATACACCCATACTTAAAAGACGGTATTAGCTCACACATATTCCCATACATGTAAGGGTGCATTGGCCCACCTTCAATATCACCACACACCTGTAAAGGTCGTTGGGTAAGTTAATACATCGTATGTGATATTATTATATCACTGCCATAAAAATGTATTGGAAAAAGAATTCTTTTAGTATTTATTATAAGTACATTTTAAAGAGGAAATTAAAAAGTTTGCTTGACTATATAAATAAATATGGTATATCATAAAAGTTAATGCCAAAAATCAAAACGGTGTATATCATAAGAATTATTGCTTCACCCAAGAGTGCATATACAGGAATAAAACTATTACCATACCAACATTCTATATTCCGAGAGCTTATAGTTTACTGGAAGAACAGTTAACTATTGCTGCACAAAAGTTTTGAAATATTGAAGAATATTTTCTGTATGCCACTGGGATCTTGGAATTCCTTAACAGTATATTTTCGTTTTTGACATTTTACATTCTGCAGAGACATTCACTTATGGTACATTATAAAAATTAAATTCTATAAAACTTACATTGGCAATTCAATGTACTATATATAATAGCAAGTAATAAATATTTTGCACACGAAGAAAGGTAAATATTTTCAAATGATAGTTCTGATGGATATGGGTTTTACTTATAATGATCCGCTCTTATGTGAGCTGATTCACAAAATTTAATATACGTGTGTAATTTCGAAAGTACCCTAAAACATGTTTTGAAAATAAGTAAATAATTATATTAAAGTACTCATATATTATATTAATAGAAAACAAACTCATAAATATTTAACTGATTGACAATTATCCTCAAACTCGGATAGAGAAGATTATCCTCAAAATTGGATAGAGACGATTATCCTCAAACTCGGATAGAGACGATTATCCTTTAACTTGTACAGAAAAGATTATCCTTAAACTTGGATAGAGGCGATCATCCTTAAACTCGGATAGAGACGATTATCCTCAAACTCGGACAGCCTTACATATTTTATTTTACGGTAACTAACGTGAACTAAAAACGGTTAACTTTAACGTAAAAGGGAAAATCTATAAAGAATTATAAACATTTATTGAATAGCCATAGTATCCCCCCTTCTCCCAGAAGAAAATTAAAAATGAATACATATATTTTACCTAACAAACATGAAATAATGAACATTTTGTGCTATAAATGTATCTCTATTAGTTTGTTCGTAATAGGTTTATGTCTAAATAAAATCAGATTTGGCTGTTTTAAGCCCACAAACCATTCATACCATCATTTGGTGCTGCTATTCAAAAATGCGTCATGCCAAAACCTACCCATATATTTTTCAATAAAGTATTTTAAAAATGGGTTAACATTTTGAAAATATTCCTTCTTTATTTTTCATTAAAAGTCAGAAATCGTTTATTCAAACATCACATGATTTACCTATTTTATAAGAGTTAATATAATGATTTTGTAACTAGCAATAGCTAACCCTGTATAAAAAATATAAATTGTTCAACTCAAATTGATAAAGAACATTTTATGTATAACGTTCAACTCCTCCATTGGAAAATAGGAAAATAAATAAAATAAAAACGATATTAGAGTGAGAAGTTAGTGTGAAAAGTTAAAACTGATATTATAAGAATATAATATGAGAACATGCTTCTATTTTAACAGCAGTTCATATAATGAAGAAGTTCTAATATTCTATAATTTAATTGGAACATGATTTTTAGCCTAATACATTTATTTTGAAGGCTCGAGTAAACAACTAGAGGCAGGAGAGCACACAATCGGTCTTATATTGGTCACATATATCTTATATACATATTTTTTTAAAGAACAGTCGTATTATGGTAAAGTTTTAAACTACCAGCAGGAATAAAATATATCACTTTATATTAGCCGCTTTACTTTTTTACGCTAAAATAAAGAGAATTATATTGGTTCAGTAAAAATTGGTTGAATAGCTATATAACCCCACCCAAAGAAAAGGAAAAATATAAAATACATATATTTTATTCACAAAAAGTGAGTATATTTACCACATCCATATAAATTTCCTGTAACGTTTTTGTATTCGTATTTTGTTAAGTGAATTGTAACGTAGCAATTAAAGGTCAGGGGAATATAATATTTAACTTGTTACAATATAAAAGTTCTACTCAAAGTGAATTTATTTTGTATTTTATATTGTATTATAATAGTGCTTTATAATTTTGTCCTCTTTATTCTAAAAAAAAAAATAATAAAAATAAAACACAATTATTACGTTACATACAAAATGCCATCGTTCAGCCTTTTAACAACTCAGGTCTGCGCACAGACTTCCACCAATGCAGGCCTTTTCCAATGGCTAATATGTTAACTAGGATAATATTTTGTATTTAGTTTTATTTATTTTATATTTCTACCTATGACATGTTCATTTTATTTTGTATTAAGTGTAAATAAATTGTATGAATTCTTTATGTTATGTTCTGGTAATAAAATAAAATTTTCATTTCAACTGAATATATTTATTTGTATTATTTATTTTGTTTCATTATGATTTTAAATACATTATTATTATAAAATTGCGTAATATGCAAACCCTAATTTTTCCAAAAACAACTAAAAATTAGAGTTCGTGTGCTCATAAAAAAACTGAACAGGCTCATACTAAAGAAATAACAATATAATTAAAAATAAAAAGATATATACTCTCAACAAAATCTTTATACTGAATTTTTCCTGTGCAATATGTTGAATCAAAATTAAACAAGTCTTTTGCCAATATTGTAAACTTCAGGTTTTATAAAACTTAAAATAAAATCACGGTTAACCGTTTGAAGGGGTAAAAAATTACAAAAATATTAGCCTTATATTAACAAAAATAATCACTGTAACTTTAAAATATTGTTATATTTTTGAATTGCTATACAGTTTAAAGATTTTAAGCAGACAGTTGAAATGTTATTTGCAAAAATATTGTTGTTAAATGTATATTATCTGAACAAAGAGTACTTTTGTTTATTAAATATTTTTACCAGAATATTTAGGATATTCACATACCTAATACCCCAAAACTCAACAGTCACAGCAATATCAAAATATAAGTATACTAGCTACGGGGTGGTTCTCTAAGCTTACTTACCCTTTCCTCCGAGGTTCTCTCCAAACCATCACATTAATATAAAAGCTCATCCTACAGCTGTTCTCCTTGATATCTATAGTCTAGAAACTTTTGTCTACTTTATGGAAATATAAAGTAGTGCAATCATGTTAGAGTTGTTAGAAATTACCTAAAACCTTTAATAATGTAAACCAAATTAGCCAACTGTTGTTTGAAAGTTATTTATTAGCATTGGATTGTTCATGTTATGTAGATAATATTTTTTGGAGATTTCCAATGCTTTGAGTGTTTAAGAAACAAACACAACGTTTCGACATGTATAACACACTCCTGCGGTCTTCAGTGTTTGTTATATATAAAGCATTGTAAATCTCCAAATATTATCTACAAATCAAATTAGCCAAGTTTTAGCGAATAGTTTATGTCTGCTGTATGAGTTATTTGATATAAATAATAAAATTAATTTAATGCCAAGGTTACTCTTTTGGAATAAAAGACACGTTAAGGGCTGTTAATAAACCTCAGTAATGACAATTAGAGAAATTATTTCTTAATTAGTCTCTATTATAAAAAAGCTAAATTCCTTCCTTATTTCCTTAAAATATTTTCATTGGTGCTGGATATTTTGTGATGAGGAAGTAAATTATTTTCGATTGCTACGAAGCTCGTAAAGGGCCTTTCGAAAATTGCTAAGTTAGACGTTCTTCTACCTTCTTATTATGGTGTAATTTATCCATTTCTTCATTACGCCATTTCCCTGTGGGGTCATGAAAATGAAAAAACAAAAATTCTATTTAAACAACAAAAACGCGCAGTTAGAGTAATTTTTAAAAAACCGTCTACTTCTTCTTGCAGATCTCTCTTTATAAACAATAAACAAAAAAAGAACAAGTTTTTTTCAAACTCATCTACTATACAATGGTGTTACCCTATTCAATTCACTCCCACCATCACTTAAAGTTGAAAAAAAAAAAAAATACTGCAGAAAGAAGATTTCTTCAGTGTTAAAGATTATGTTTTGTTTACTAAAACTATGTAACTATACAGCTGTAAGGAATGTATTACATCTATGACGCTATTGTACAAAAAAAATATATTTTAGTTCTGAGTTCTGATTATATTAAAATTATAAGAACTGCATACATTTTTAACAGTAGCAAAATACATCGCATCGAAAAAATATAACATTTGTTTTTGCTTGAGTTAATTTAACTTAAACTTGATTAAAAAGATATTATACATTATGTATCCATTAGATATTCAACTAATCTTATCTCTCCGAAAGATACTTAACTTCCTGATACTTCCTAACGGTTGTTATAAATCCTTATTATAGCTCAATAATGTCAAAGTGCTGAAAGTAAAGTGTCCTTAATGTACATTCCAAGTGCCTTTATACATCAGTGGTAATACAGTCCCGACACTTCCTTAGTGAACTTGATTCTGAGCAAACCTTTTACTTTACGTTTTTCAAGGTTCTGTAGTCATAACCAATAAAAAGGTGCTTATGTGACGTTAGCATGTGAATCCCACCTACCCACATAGGTACGGTGGTATTGACCCACCCACCCACCTATTTACGTACAGATGTATGTACCCAGATTTACACATATGTAATTTTTTCACACAGATCTAAAAAGAAACACATTTTTTGGTAAAGGTAGGGATGCATACATAATGAAGTAGTTTTTTTTTAGGAACTCAAGATGAAGCTACAAAATAAAAAAAACCCTTAAAAATAGGAAAAATCACACGCTAGTACCAAATTTAGGGAAAATAGTTAGTTTTATTAGGAATTTTTTTAAACACATAATATAAAGATACCATTTATATTGACTCAATGAATTTAATTGTGGATTCAAGATCAACTAAAGTGAAGTCACCCAGCTCCCCCCACTCCCTACCCCTTTATAAAGAAGAGTAAGTCTGTGGTTTTAATCTGCGATTGTTATACTTCACCTAATGGATCCCCCAACTGTTGTATTATACTAACACTAAGCATATTACATTGACAAACTATTTGTAATACTACATGAGGCAACATTTCTCATCAATATAATTGTACGTGTTTAGGGGGGCAAATGTACTTTTTTCCCCTAAACATAATCATCATAAACATTTGTATTGTCATAAGAACAAAATGTCATTGACAAAGTCATAATTGTTGCAGAAACTGCCACGTCATATTTTTTAGCTTAAGTCAATAACCAAACTAGACTATAATATAGATATATTAATAACATTTATAACAATCTACAGCATTAATATACAAACATCACTGGTAATCACATGCATTTCAATAAAATTATACTACATTCTAGAATTTAATTTTTTCTACATCAAAAAACTCCTGAATTGTGTAAAATGGATTTAAATTTAGCAAATCATAAAACTTATCGCTAGAGTCTCTAATTGAATGGTTCTTAATTAATATATTTAACTTATTGTACAATTTAATTGAAAGTGCACTATAGTTTTGAGACGTTTTTGTTAGTCTGTGCTTCCCTACGATTGCTAAATCCCTCCCTCTTGTGTTATATTTATGTAAATTATTATGAAATTCTAGGATAATACAAGATTAACATCCATTTATTTCTATAATGATTGATATTTCAACAAAAAAGATAGGCTAGATTATGTAAGGTTTCTGTTGGTACATTTTAGAAGCGGCCTTGAAGAAAGGTGTACCCTCTCTTCCAAGATGTACTTCATAGTAATTTTATCAATTTTACTTTAAAACATCACTTTCAAGAAAAGTTACCTACATATTCCGAAATAAGGTTAGGTTTGTAGCTAATCTAACCTAACCTAACCTTTATGTTAAATAATGGATTTCAAATTCCTGTCAAGGGGAAAAAACCTAAGAATAATGTAATACACACAGTTTTAGGTATATTTTTGTTTTTATTGTATTTATTTATTGAGAAAATTTGCTATATATGTGTAACCAAACGATTAAAATAATGAGTAGTTAACAACACATTTATTTTTAATATTTTCCAAATAATAGTCGTAAAATAAATAATAAATATTAGCCTCAATAGAACCTTTTATATTTAAGGTCATTTATCATTTAGTATAACGAAGAGTCATATTTACTCTCTTACTATTATTATTGTAACTGTAATAAATAAGCCAGGGGTGACGTACCTTTCGTAAGCAGAACATACTGGAGGGTAGAGGCGAACAATTCCTTCAAAATGATTATACAGTAAAAACAAATATCTTTTATAACATTTTTAATAATGAACTAAGAACTCTAATAGGCCTACAGTTTTCTATAAAGGTATTTATGGCAACAATTTACTGTCCAGTTAAACATCGTGTGCTGCCTGTACCAGATAAAGTTAAGTACCAAAGTTTCTAACGGACAAGATGTAATAAAGTGGTGTTTAGGGTTAAATTACAAACCAACCCCCTCCCCCCTCCACATCAGTACTGCCACGATGTTATCAACAGCAGTATAACGTTACTGACTGTATCAAGAAGCATAATAAACATTTATAAGTTAATGGTTCTTGCTTAGTTCCTTGTATCCTAATAACATTATTAAATTATCGATGTTTTATTCAATTTCACTATAAGACGTGCTCAAGTGTCATTAATCTAAAAACTAAGAATTTTTTTATATCGATAACATTAGGCACGTTATTAGTTAAGGCATTATAACAGTAGGGGTTTATATATCGTATTATATTTAACATATTTTACAATATTATGTATTAGAAAAACTATTTGACATTCCACATGAGGCAAAATTCCTTATCAATAACATTGTACGTGTATAGAATTGTATTATCTTATCACTTGTACGTGTATGTGTGGGTAGGTGGATTAATAACACTGTACTTTTATGGGTGGGTGGGTGGGTCAATCCCACTGGTGGCGCAGTGCTGTAACCCAGCTACATGGGGACGAAGTGTTTGGGAGATTGTAGGCGATAGGTTGGATGCTCAGTCCTCTTAATACCGACATGGCGTCCGCTTGGTGATTGCTATCGGGGTGGACACTACTAGAAAAGTCTTGGGTGTCCATGGTAGGTGGTAGTCATTGTGCGGATGTTGTGTGGGGGAGATAACTGAGTATCAGGCTTATCAATTAGCTGAAAATCAGACCAGCACTACGTGGTTTGGATTCCACGAAAAGCTGTAGGTTCCTTAGTTGCCCTTGCTGTTGGGCTATTAATAAATTGCCCTTTCTGAGGAATAGTTGAACTCAGATAGTAACCAGACTACACTCATCCACACTCACCCTACACTCATATAACCATTCATATTCGCCTTAAAATACCAACAACGTTGTGTCGGCGTCTCTTATGTAAAAATAAGAATAAGAACTGTACGTGTTTGAGTTAGTGGCTGGGTCAGTAACATTTTACTTGTTTATTATTTGTACATAACAAATAAATCACAAAATCATGCTCAAGTTAAGTGAATCCATCTTGATTTTTACATCGACTGTCATTTTGCATAATCTCCATATCTTGGTATTATATTTTTTATTCTTTAAATACTTTTCAACTTAGATTCCTACCTTCAAATGATTTACTATCTCCCTCTAAAGCCACAGCCAGTTGTGTTTAAAGATATGGTTCTTGACAACAAAATTAAATTACAAGTAAATAAAAATATCCGATCGTACTAAAAACATCATTGTTCTCCTGATGTTAAATATTCATAAAAAGCTTGATGTTACTTTGTTACATACAACAATATAATTTAGAAATATCTCATGTAGTGCAAAGAGATACTTTAGGAATCATGAATGTTAAATTGAACATGATCGTAATCTGTAATGGGCGATAAGATGTATATCGTAAATTCCCAACGATAATACAAGCTCTATACTATACAAGTGATGTATTACATAGTTTGTACTAAAGTATTAATAAACGTCAAAGTTACACGTAAATGTACCAAACAATTTGTAGCTAATTCTGAAAAATAAGTCCATAATAGTTATTGTATCTTATATTAAAATGCTGCTGAATATTCTGCTAAAACAATTGACAATCATGAAGAATTTACAGATAGATTAATATTATCGAGTCGTTGTAAAAGGAATTTTTAGTACGTACAGTTGACGTATTTAGTTAATTGTTAAAAACAAATGAACAGAAAATAAATAGTTAATACATTTATTAACTATTTATCTATTTATCTAGGCCGCTTAGGAATTGACCTGCTGAAAGCACTGGTACGAAGGAGCTGTAATGAATGGTCGAAGTGAGATGGTGAACTACTCTTCCCCTACTGTCTCATTCCATTTAAAAATTGTCGCGGTAACTAGGAAGACAGTAGATAGCTCCTGGTAGCAAGGTAGCAATTCTCGCCCATCACGTCGTTAGCAGCACGGCTTGAACATTAACGAATTAAGCTTAGTATCGAAATAACAATTAACAGTAACAGTAACAGTAACAATAACAATAACAAAATGAGCAAACATTTAAACACTAAATAGAAACCTAACAAATTTGTAGACTTCATAACAGCTTTATTTTTCAACTGAACACTTTTGAGGAAGTTGAACGTTCAAAGACGGAATTTAGTTCCGCCTGTTATGGATGGCAGCGGAGCGATGGAGCGTTTTCCTTTCGCCTCTTCATCCTCTATATGTACTAAATATAATATGCAGGCCACTTAATATGCGGCCCAATTATAGAAACTAATCCTATACGGTCAAAAACTTCTTACTAGATGGTAAATAAATTTCATATAAAATAAATTTTTAGGCTTGGTATATATTAGTACTACTCAACTAATATATACCAATAAAACGGATGTTTTACAATAAGTCCACTATTTATGCACTTCTAAAATATCCACTGAGGCATAGAATTTGTCTCTTTAAAATAAAGTTTGGAATTCAACAAATTTAGGATATATATAAAATTATTTTTCGGAAAATCTCATATCATTTGCTTTAAATAACTGTACTTTAAATCTCTTCCTACCCACCCACACAATAAAGTTGATAATGACCCTTCCACGCCGTTACACATGTGAATTGATAATAACCTAAACACCCACCCATACACGCACAGTTATTACGACCCTACCCATATTTTAATGTAGAGATTCAATATATCTAGACGTGTAGTGAGACTCTACTTTTACTATAGTCTAAACATTTCATTTCAATTAAAATCAAAAATAAAATGTGAATATCTCCTGAATTCCTTGGAGGAAATAAATATTACGTTATCTTAGCCCAGGGCTTCAATCGATAGTGTCTCCACAACATAGATACATTCATCATTCATCGCTGTAATCTCGTGACGTTGACAAACAGCTGCTGAGGCAGGATTATCGTGAACTTATCGAGACAAGTAATTTAACAAACTCACTCGAGACATATTTATTTACTCCTACAATGTTCATAAACAACCATTTTTTAAATGTAAGAGAATGAGTTTTAAAAACCTGGGGTATAAGTTTCCTAACATTTTGGATCAAACTGAAATGCACGTCTTGAGGAAAACCCTAATATATAGACATTATCACATGTAAGACAAACATACTACTCCATTGTACAGTGTCTTGACCAGTGCAATAAAAACTTCTAAGACACCATCTAAACATTTTTACGATCTTGAGTTTAATAACATCCTGCATCCCCCTCTCCCTCTTGTCGGGGTTGTTTACAGATTCCTGTTGTACTAAACTGCTTCATGATAAAGTTATGTAGTAAATTATTTACACAATTACACTATAATTTATATCCTTTTATAATTTTATTAGGAGTATCCCTGCACGCTTCGGGTGCTAACCTTGCCAGTCGCTATGCTCTAATTTCCTCGGCCTTCGGCCTCGAAAATGCCGTTTAGTTGTATCACTGTAGTAACCTACGGGACTATTAGAAGCAACGATAATATTGGTTGTACACATGTTTTTCATGATGTAAACATATGGTTCCAAAGGATTAGCACAAACTTTCCACCATATTAAACACCAAACAATCAACACTTTTGAAAATTACCAGTTTGATCCCCAAATATGTTTTTTGCAATAACTAAAAAACTAGTTAAATTAGAGACATACAATTTTTACTAAACTATTTTTAATTGTAATTCACATACTTCCTGAGCATTTATTCAATCTATTTAGAGCCGTTCTCGAGAAAATTTAATTTTTGTATGTTTTTGCCTATAAAAATTAAAAAAAAAAACTTAAGTTTCAAAACAGTGAAAAAAGTCTGGAAATATTGGCTATATACACATACATATTTAATTTAATAAAAATTGATACATCCGTTTTGTATCCAGCGGATACACACAGACAGATAGACACAAAATGGTTTTTGAAAAACAAAAACACTTTTTTCCCCCAGCTCGAGAAATTTCATACGTACTATTTGCAGAATTAAATAAATAGTAATTTTGTTTCATTTAAAGTTTGTCTACGAGACCTTGATAAAATATGAAGATTACTTTTATTATGAAGGAGTGGTCATTATTCACGTTGTATAATTTTTTTCTTTAAGATTTCTATGTTTAAGTTTCTGTTTTAACTTAATTAGATTAACAGATTTACTATGTAATATAGAAACTATAAACGAGATAATAATAAACAAATTACGCTTTGAATAACTCTACATTTTCTTCAATATACTACAAATAATTGTGGATACAAAATTAAATCTCTATCATTTTACGACTGTGGAGAATGCTGTAAGAAGGTCAGATGTTACCGAAGTAAAACATAGAGTTGGGTTGTATTTCTCATTTCGGAGAGGATGCCGTATAATGTTTTGAATACTAAGAGGCTGAACAAACTTCCATGTTTCAAAATATAACTCAGACCAATGAGGGGACTCTGGCAATTGAAACTCCTGAGAAGTATTGTTGGAAAGTTATGGTTACAAAAATAAAACTGTGTAAGTAATCTAATAATTAAGCTAAACAATAATCTGATATACTTTTGAACAAGTACAATAAATTATTTTGTACTTGATCTTCTATTTCATCCTTTTTCATCCAAACCTGTTTTAATGTATTAAACTTTTGTTTAATGTATTAAACTAATGTATTAAAATATTGGTCATTTTCCTTTACATCTTAAACACTTTCTGGAAGGACATATTTTTAAAAAAACATATCTATGTAATATAATTCATATTTTGAATTGCAAATAAAATAGTGGCCTCTTATGAATAAAGAATGCCGGAGAGATAATTAAACATTTAAAATTCGTGATATATGAATAATTTCCCCTGAGTTTTTATACTAAAATTAAAATCTATGAAAAGAAACTACACAATTTGAAAAAAAAATATGTTAATGGTAACTTTTCCTAAGTTTGGTAACACACATTTTTGGAGTTTTATAACATTAAACACATTATTAGAAGAAAAATTATAAACTATTCCAATACAGCAGTTAGCCAATAGAACAGTTAGTCAATAGAACAGTTGGCTAATAGAAATTTGACCAATAGAACAGTTAGCCAATAGAACAGTTAGTCAATAGAACAGTTAGCTAATAGAAATTTGGCCAATTGAACAGTTAGTCAATAGAACAGTTAGCCAATAGAACATTAGGCCAATAGAACAGTTAGTCAATAGAACAGTTAGCTAATAGGTATTTGGCCAATAGAACAGTTAGCCAATAGAACAGTTAGCCATTAGAACAGTTAGCTAATAGAACAGTTAGTCAATATAACAGTTGGCTAATAGAAATGTGGCCAATAGAACAGTTAGCCAATAGAACAGTTAGTCAATAGAACAGTTAGCTAATAGAAATTTGGCCAATTGAACAGTTAGTCAATAGAACAGTTAGCCAATAGAACATTAGGCCAATAGAACAATTAGTCAATAAAACCGTTGGCTAATATGTATTTGGCCAATAGAACAGTTAGCCAATAGAACAGTTAGCCATTAGAACAGTTAGCTAATAGAACAGTTAGTCAATAGAACAGTTGGCCAATAGAACAGTTGGTCAATAGAAAATTTGGCCAATTGAACAGTTGGCCAATAAAACTGTTGGTCAATAGAACATTTGGCCAATTGACAGTTAGCCAATAGAACAGTTAGTCAATAGAACAGTTGGCTAATAGAAATTTGGCCAATAGAACAGTTGGCCAATATAACAGTTGGTCAATATAACTGTTGGTCAATAAAACATTTGGCCAATTGAACACTTGGCCAATAGAACAGTTTGAAATAGAACATTTGGTCAATTAAACAGTTAGCCAATAGAACAGTTGGTAAATAGAACAGCCATTAGAGAATATATATCCTATATTATTTGGTAATATGTTTCTTGGTATGGTGAAAGAAATTGGGATTCGATGTTATTTTTTGCTTAGATTTCAATTAAACCGTTTTAAAAACTGGATTTCTATAATTATTCTTTTTTTTTAAAGGTGCGTTAAAATTTAATATTTAAAACACAGAAATAACTGTAAACAACTAAAATAACCCAATGCTTTTAAGTTCATTTTGCAAATTTAGTTTTAACTACACTTAAAAAGTTGCATTTTAATTTAATTTATTTGAGTTAAAGAAAAAAAACCAATCATATTAGTTAAATGTAAATATATATTTAATATATTGATTAGCTATAAGATACGCTAATCTAACCTCTATATAGACTAGGATTACCGGATTTTTTTGGCTGAATTTGATTTTTGATTTGTATTATTTTGATCAAACACATAACCATTTTTAAATCTCGTTGACAAAATTTCTTATTTCTTAATATAAAAAAATATATATTACGAGCAATATTTATCAATGTTATATTCACAATGGATTTGTTATACTTTTAGGTATTTCTTTCTGACAGACCTGACTTTTTCATACTTACATCGTTTATGACTTTTTCATTTCTTACCCTTAAATCCACCTGTTTGCGGATTTAAACTGGACGTTAATATTTAGTTATTTCCTCCTAAGGGATAATTAAGTATTAGGGGGATGATAACCTTAAGGGAATGAGGTCTATGCCCGGGATTCATAGAAGTTGTTGGAATTTAATTTTTATCACTGCCATGAAATCATGCGGACAAATCTTCAACGTATGATTGACTTTAGAAACGTAGCTCTTATTACGGAATTAGAAGCAAGTAAAAACATACAATTGATGTACAGGAACTATTCTTCATAAGCCCGGTTTACTCAAATTGGTTATTATACATTAGCAATCAAACTACGGATCACATAGCTAATGATTGTCGTTGCGTTCTTTTATGGAGGGTTATTATTAGCTAATGTTCATTCAATCGGAGAAGCAGGTGTTGAATGGATACGCAAGTAGATTTAGCTCTGTGACGGAATGTTAGATCAAAGCTCTATATTTGAACACAATGACACAAGTATTTTGTTTATAAGATTTAATCTAGATACTATACATTCATTTATTTTCCTTCATCTTTTACTTTGGCGGCTGTCTTTGGACGCCATGCGATATATAAATACCAATAATACAAAAAAAGAAAAAATACTACTCCTTGAATTAAAATAGAATCCCTTTTCTAGAAAGGACATTCACATTATGGCCAAAATCCAGAGAAATATATCTAGAGATATGGAACTCAGCCAAGTTGGTTCATAAGTTTATGTCATAAATATATCATACATGTTGTGATTGCAAATAATTTTACCCAAGCTGTATTTTTATTAAATCATATGTTTATTAGATACGTTTTGTGTAGATTTAATGATATTACTATTAAAACATTACTTAGTTCCGGGAATGTATAGACGCATACTTGTGTTACTGTGTTAATTCTGCTGCCAAGTTAAGTTATGAACTTTGTTACAAACATTATAACAATTATCTATATTATCTAAAAAGAAATGTTTTTCGAAATTCCAATAGTTGAATTTTTTTTATATAACTGTATATACAGGATGTGCATAAAAACCGTCACGACTATAGGATATGATTAGTTACATGAGAACTAAGAAAAAAGTTCCGATAAACGCCAAGTTTTACGTCTGTCTGCTTGATTTATTTAAAAAATAATAATCGTTTTTATAACTTCTCAAGGCATAATCTTGGAACCTGGTACATGTTTAAGAAATAATAAGATCTAATTCAATATGGAGAGTCAAGTTCCTACTGTGTATCATTTCAAAATGACGGTCATTTCTAGTTTTTAAAGCTTAATATATTAAAAAGTATACATTTATAAAAATAACTTTTTAATTAGCATAATACGTGTTGGTACACATACAATACAAGTAAACGTCACATAACACAAATGTATTACAATATAAGCACAAAATGCCCAAATTTATTACAATACAAGTACAAAATGCACGAATATTATGGTGATCGAATTCGGTAAACCACGCTCACCTTCCTCAGACCAGAGGGTTTTACAAAAGAATCAATCACCATAATATCTGTGCATTTTGTACTTTTATTGTAATATATTTGTGCATTTTGTGCTTACATTGTAATAAATTTGTGTTGTGTGACGTTTACTTGTACTATTTATAAAAACTAAAAGTAACTCAAAAAGTGCAAAATGCAGTTTACTAAAAGATGGTATTAATATTGCTAAGATATAATCATTATTAACTGATCAGTTGTAGTTTTTAAAATACTATATCCTAATAATGTTCTTACAAATTTATTAAAGAATTTGTAGGTTTGTAGACCAAAATTCGAGTTTATCGGAATACTTTTTTATATTTATTTATATTTTTTTACATAGTTTGACCCCGTAAGTTACAGGAAAGCTTATCTACAAATTTAGCAATTGAAAAATCTATAGACTATTTGAACAAAATATTTCTAAATGTATAATAATTATTAATATTTAAAATTGGTGCTAGGAGTGGGCAATACAACAACCAAAATAATATTCACCACTTGGAATTTCAAATTTACTTTCCAAAAAATATAGTACTTTATGTATGTCCTGTTAAATTTTTCCATAATTTCACAGCACAAACCTTTCTATTTCAACTGATATTATATATATATATATATATATATATATATATATATATATATATATATATAAACCATTTTTTATACTTATAAAAGTTTCAAATGGCATCACTGGTTGACATGTTTAAGGATACAGTTATTCGAGGTCAAGCTGAACTTTAAATAAATACTTTTACAAACAGGAAAACTTTCTAAATTATGCTACAACTCTATTTCCTTCAGTCTGACCATTGGGTTTAGTGAAACTGTTTTAGGGTTTTAGACATTATATTTGTTACCAAGAGAAACTACAGTAATATGTTCATTATTTTTTAATAATGCAATTAATAAAATTATCAATATTCTTATCCTGGGTAATTATTTTACTCCTTATTACATGTTATAGCTGAACAATTAACTACCCAACTAGTGTTCTTCACCACCTTTAACCTATATGTGATTTGGTTAGTAAGTCATATAAAAAATGTGTATTATAAACTGATTTATCCAATAACAATAATATGTGATTTGATTAAGTGTTTAACAAGTACCTGTACCGTAGTTAAGGTAGTGCATAGTAGTGAAATACTACTCAAGCTAGTACTTGATATCTTCATACTAATCAATTCATCACATGACATGATGCTATTAAGCACCATTGTTCTACAATTCTGATATGTACTAATTACTAATATTCTACTATCTTATATAACTGTTGTATAACATTCATTAGAAACCTATCAGTATAATATATGATTATATATATATATATATATATATATATATATATATATATATATATATATATATATATATATATATATATATATATATATATATATATATATATATATATATATATATATATATATATATATATATATATATCAAGAACCAATTGTACATAGATACCTCATATGAATATAGTCATATAGTCTTAGATAAATAAGCTTGGATAAATATTAATTTATAAATAAATAAATACATTTTGTTATCATAAATCTAGATCAGTGATAAATCATTTATCAAAAAAATCACCTACAACCTATCATAAACGAAAAAACCTTATATAACAATAGCCTAGCCTATTATTACCTTTCAAGAACACATAATGTACTACAAATCAATTTAATCGTTTAGTATAAGATTTTTGTTTTATTTGTTTGTTTGGTTTTTTGTTTTTGTTTTATGCTTCAGATTTTTCATATACAACTGTCAAATAATTAATTAATTGGCAAATAATCACTCCGAACCTAGCCTACTAAATCTCTAATGACATTATTATAATGGTTAGGCCAACTTATATAGAAATCTCCTTTCAAATATACTATCATATTTATTAAAAAAAAAGACCTTCACAACAATCTACAACAGAAAAATAACAGCTTTTGGAAGAATAACTAACCATCATTTACCATTTACCATCGATGTCTTCTCCGTAGTCGTCAAGACCAGGGAATCGTCAGAGTTGTAGTGTTGAGTGTTGAGTGAGCTTTGGCCCTATTTATGCTCATCAAAGAACTCTGTTAATTTGTAATATGGCCTATCAATTAGATAATTTTTTAATGTTGTAAGAAAGTTTTTATTATGGAGTTGTAGTTTTAAATTTTGTGGTAGTAGATTGAAGATTTGTATAGCCATAGCTTTAGGGTTTTTACTTGATTTTGTTAGTCTGTGATGCTCTGAGTTAAAATTGGTCTTTACTCTAATATTGTATTTGTGGCATTCTGATCTAAGTGTTGTGGGATTGTTTTTTATGAGTTTGATTAGTTCTAGGATGTATAATGATATTACGGTTAGAATTTTATTTTGGATGAAAAGGTTTTTGCAGTGTTCAAGGTATTGGGTTTGTTCTATGGCCCTGATTGCGTTCTTCTGATGTTTCATTATTGATGTTATTAGGTATTCATTTGCTCCTCCCCAGGCGATTATTCCAAATCGGAGATGTGATGCAAAAAGAGCATGGTATGCTATTAGTGCTGTGTCTTTATTTGTGATTTCTCGGAGTCTGCGAAGGGCGAAAGTAGTAGAGGCTAGCGTTTTTTCTAATTTAATTATGTGTGGTTCCCATTTTAGGTTTTCGTCTAGTGTTATGCCGAGGAATTTGGTTGATCTTGCGGTGGTGATTTCGTTGTCTTTGGGTATTTCTTGTATATTTTGTGGTTTGGTGGAGAAATTAATGTGAATTGTCTTTGATTTATTGATGTTAAGTTTTAGTTGATTAAAGCCAATTGTAGCTTGATCCAGTAGTTCATTTATTTGAGTGTTTTCAGGTAAAGTCTTTTGCAGGGGTCTTAGAATAGTGGTATCGTCGGCAAACATTATACATGTGCTACTCCCTGGTAGGAGTTCTGGGAAGGAGTTGATATATATTAAGAAGAGTAGGGGTCCTAACACTGATCCTTGGGGTATTCCTGATGTTGTTTGTTTTAATTTTGACCTGGTTTTTATTACGATGTTTTGGGAAAGTTGTTCAATTTCGATGAGTTGATATCTGTCCGTTAGGTAGCTGGTAAGCCATGAAAGTGCTTTGTTTTTAATATTTAGAGTTTTAAGTTTTTTAATTAGTGTTGTTCTGTCAAGGCTGTCGAAGGCTTTACGAAGGTCGATAAATAGGCCTGAGGCTTGATGTTTATTTTCCCACATATTGGTTATGGTTTCGCATAGTTGGGTGAGGGCTGTATTGATGCTTTTTCCTTCTCTAAAGCCGTGTTGATTATTTGAGATTGTGTTGGAGCTTTCTAAAAAGTTTGTAAGTTGTCTGTTAATTATTTTTTCCAGGTATTTAGATAAGGTTGGTAGTATAGAGATGGGTCGGTAGTTTTCAATGCAGTTAATGTCGCCTTTTTTATGCTTAGGATAAACTATGGCTTGTTTCATTTGTTTGGGAACAGTCCCTTGTTTAATTGATGATTTTATGATATGTAAGAAGGGGTCGATAATCTCATTTTTGCAGTGTTTGAGGATTTTGTTTGATATAGAATCCAAACCCGCCGAGTTTTTAGGGGGCATGGTTTTGAAAAGTGATTCTAACTCCGATTTGGTGATGATTTTGAATTGCTGGAGGGATGGGCCTAGGGTGGAATTAGAGTCTGTTGGGAGTATTTGTGATCCAATTTTGTCGTCGTTAGTCTGTGAATGGTTTTGGCCCATAGATATGAAGAATGAATTAAATTGTTCCGCAATACTTCTGGGGTCTGTTATATCAGTTTCATTAATTTTTAATGTTAGGTTATTTTGAGTTAGTGTGGATTTTGTTCTTTCTTTGTTGATTATATTCCAGATGTGCTTATTTTTATTTGATGCTTCGTTTATTGTTAAGATGGTAAAATCTGATTTGTCCTTCTTTACTTTTTGATCATAAGTTCTTTTGAGTCTAATGTAGTTACTTTTGTCTTGATTGTCATTGGTCAAGTAGTATTTGCTTTGCGCTAATGAGAGAGTAGATTTAAGCTTTAAGGTTTCTTGAGTCCAGAATTTTTTATTTTGGTTTAGTTTGAAAGGTTTGTAAGTGTAGGGCATGATGGAATTTATCTCTTCCTGAAGGGTTTTTGAAAAGATATTGTACTTTTCATCTATTGATGTCGCTGCGTAAATCGTATCCCAGCTTATTTTTTTTAGGTTTATTTGTAAAATGTCTAGGTTATTTTTAGAGACTGATCTGCTGTACCGTAGAATTGGTTTGTTGTCTTTAGCAGGGCCTGAGATTATTGAGCAGCTAATACCCAAATGGTCCGATATTGTATTACTATGTGTCATCACCTTAATACTTTGTTTTGGGAGGTTAGTGATGCATGTATCGATGCTAGTAGCTGAGGAAGGAGTGATTCTAGTGATTGGGGTGTGTGGGATAGTTAGATTATGTCCCAGAAGAAAATTATTGAAGTTTATTACATTTTTATCTTGATCAAGTTTGAGGTTTATGTTGAGGTCTCCAAGGAGAATTATTTGTTTTCTTTTATTTGTAAATTTTGATAGTAGTGTCCCGAGGGATTCCTGAAACAGTTCCAAATTGTTTGAGGGCGGTCTATAGGCTCCTATAATAACAATGCTTTTGTTTTTATTTAAGAGTTCAATAGCTGTGATTTCTGCTATTAGCTCTTGGCAGATGGGTTTGGTGTCGATGATTTTAGTTTTAGCAGGTAGTTCATTTAGGGCATAAATTGATATTCCTCCCCATTTGTTGTTGGATCTGGAGAAGCTGGTTATTAGGCTATAATTAGTAATGTTTGTTTGTTTAAGATTTTGGTCAGATAGTCCGTGTTCGGAGATAATTAGAATATCAGGTTGAATTTGATTTAGATCTATGGTAAGTCGGTCAATTTTCTTGTGAAGGCCTCTTTGGATGTTTAGGTGGAAGATTTTAAAAGCAGGCTTGGCACTGTGGTTGGGCCTCAAAGTCGCAGGTTTCTTAATTTTGGTTATGCTGAGAGGGTGACTGGCGTCGTCAGGTAGTTTTTTCCATCAGGGCTTTCTGTGGAATTACTCAAGTTGGTTTGTGTTGGGCTCTGGTTGTGGCAGGTGGCATTGTGTTTCATCTCTGGCATGTGGAGAGCTTGTTGTGAGTTGTCGGGTGGGTCGTAAGCAATCTGGGTAGCGTCGAGAATTAAGTTTGCTAGGGCAGTAGCACCGTATTTATTTGGATGGGTTCCGTCAGGCCTATAGTGGTGGTCTGAGGTAGCTGGCTTAGTGTCAATGTAGTTTATTTTTAGATTAAGGCACATGAATTTAAGTGCTTCATTTATGCCATCGACATGTCTGTCACGAATATCTCTTCGGTAGAGGATTCCATTAATGTACCATTTAGTATCAGGGAAGAGTTTTTGTCCTGCGTCGATAGCATACCACAGAGGGCGCATGAGATGATTTGGGGTGATAGCGTTTGCTAGATCATTAGATCCGAAGTTAACTATAACTTTTTGCGGGAGAGTTTCAGTGTTGTTGATAAAGTGGCTGAGATTTTTTATTCTACCTCCCGGAATTACGTAAGTCAGAACATTTGCTTTAAAGTTGTCTTTGATCATGCTGGCCGCCGCTCGGAGAGTGGAGTCGCCTATCAGGAGCGCTTCAGGAGGGCGAGTGCTAGGGTTAATGTTCAAGTTGTTATTTTGCGAGGGTTGGCTAGTAGTTTTGTGTTGTCTAGGCCTAGTGGGGTCAGTGGTCTCTATTTGAGTCTTAGGGATGGTTGTTAGTGGTTCAGATGTGTTTTTGATGAGGTCATGTATGGTTTCTTCAAGTTTTTGAATTACTTCCATTTTTTTTGCAATTGCTTCAGAGAGCCTAACATTCTCAATTTTTTGGGAGGTAAGTTGGTTATTAAGTTCCTTGTTATCAGTCATTAGTATTTCGATAATTTTGTTCAGTTGCTGATTCAGATTACAGTTATTTTGGTCTACGGATTGTTCAAGGATTGTGTTGTCGCGGATTTCAGTAGATGTTCCAAGTGGGTGCAAGTTTTTGCAGTCCTTACAAGACCAAGTGAAGATGAAGTCTCCTCTGATCATTCGTTTATATTGTCTTTCTGTTACGCAAGCGCATTTGATGTGATACCACTTTGGGCAATCGCATGCTACGGCTTTTGTCTCATCGGTTATTATGATCCCGCAGATGGCGCAGGGAGCGTCATTAGAGTTTTGAGTATTACTTAGTGTGCTTTGGGGGCTGGGAGCTGTACTTGTCTGGGATGTAGATACAGGGCCTGGAGCCTGTGAGTTGTCCTGTTTAAGCATAATGGTAGGGAATAGGCTAGGTGAAAAATATTTTTTTTTTTTTTTAGTTGTGTCTGGTTTAGGTAGGTTAGAGCCGTTAGAGGAGTTGGCCTGGTCCCTGTAGGCCTAATCTTGTGTGTGAGAGTGTTTTGAGGTTAGGCCTAATGTTTAGTTGTCCTAATTTGATTTTTGCCATCATAATCATACAACATCAAAAAATAACAAATATATAACTAATAAGTATATAACTATATAACATAAACTACAAATTATAAATTACTAACAATAATAATACATAACATAAATAGAATACTCTATATACATAGTCTATATATCAACAATAACAATAGAAAGACAATAAATAACAGACTATAAAAACATAAACTATATATAAATATTAACAATCAATAAAACATTGAAGATAAGGTATGATGTAATGAATTGAATAAAAACAGGCAATAAATAACAAACAAATAGACACAATAGACAAGATTACACAGTAAATAGATCAAGAAGACACAATAAATGGATTCATTACAGATACCTTGGTCAGAAACAACTTTCCAAAATGAAATTAACTGAACAAAGCAATCAATGCAAATTAACAAGCCAATTAAATACTTTTCTTTATATTCTTCATATCATTTTTTTCCTCATAAATGATCTCTTGAAGTCTGTTACATAGAGTAGGAACCAGAAACTTCAAAAGTCTTCCTCCAAATATATTTTTAGGGGTTTCTACTTTCAATCTCTCTCTTATTCTCAATTGTCTATATCTATATTTGGTATTTTCAATTTTATATTAATTTTCTCCCATATGATCAATTAAAATTCTATAATTATAGAAATTCCTAGGGGTTAAGGTGTTTCTAATTTTGTACAACTCATTTTCCAACCATAACATTATTTAATTCTTAAAGCATTTCCAAACATCTCTCTTGTAAAATTTGAAAATTTTCTTTTAAGTGACAATCAGCAGCAGTTCCATATAACAATATTCCATTTCTTATTAACGATTCCAAGAGTGCCTTATATAATAATGTTTAGATTTTTTTCTAAAATATTATTTAATTTGTATATTACTGCTGTAATTTGACTCATCTTTCTATGAGTTAACCCACTATCAATAGTTATACCTAAATAATCCACTTTATTTACTGTATTAATTTTTGGGCAGTTGCAATCTTTATAATAATTTTCAATTAACTTAAAACTTATAAATTTATGATACTTAATACTTAGATGTTCACCAATTTTTTTTATTTCTTAGACGTTAATGCATTACTACAGTTTTCTTTTCATTAATCACCAGACCAAAATCGTGCATTAGTCTAACTATCTCATCAAAATCCTTTTGCAGCATCTCTACCACTATATTTATCTTTTTATGCGCAGATACCAATAAAATGTCATCTGCACAGGCCCATATCTTTCCATTTTCTGGTGTTCCAAATACACTATTGAAAAGAATGTTAAAAAAACACAGGACCCAAAATACTTCCTTGAGGACACTACAATTACTCTCTTTTATCTCACTTATACAGCCCAGTACTTTAGTACAAAACTTCCTACCACTCAAATATCTTTTAAACCATGACCATGTCAATTCATTTAAAATAGTTTAAACCATGACAATCCATTTCTCACAACCCCAATTCTCTCCAATGGTGCAGTTGTTTCCTTTATGTTTATGGTGTCATATACCGTTGACAAAATCAGTTTTGTTAGTAAAAAGACTACATATTTTGTATATATTTTTAGCACCACATATTTTTAAGAAAATTAAAAACAACTTGAAAGTAATTTGTTGAAGAATGAAAACGAGTTGCGTGTACAATATGCGATAAAACTTGTTATTATGTAACGTATATGAAATGACATTCGAATTCTAACCTTATTTGTGATTTATAACTAATAAAAGTTGTTTTAGCCCTACCCACACCCCTTTAGTTACTACCCTCATATCCCCTTGGCCATCATGAAACTTTAGAAAGTTTAGTATTTTATTCCAGGGAACGTTATAAGCATGGTTTTATTTGAATCCCACTGAAGGGTTCCACACATCTGATCTTTAAAGTTTTGATTGTAATCTATTTAAATTATGTCATCAAATTCAATCATAAACTTTTATTAAGAATTAAACTAACACTTTTTTAAATGAGCTAAAATTAATTTTTCTTTTTAGTTCAACATCTAACTATAATCAAGGAAAATTATACAGTTTATAAGTTTATTCCGTAACAAAGCACAGATAAACAATCAGTTATAAAATAAAATAAAGTAGGAATATAACAGTTAAAGATATTATAGTGTCCGTCACATACAGCCTTACGACACTGCAAAGTCTAAAATCAATATAAAGCAGGCCTTGACGACAATCCCATGTGTAGGTGTCAGCTGAAAGTGTCATAAACGGTGCTCAGGGCCCTTAATATCATAAATAGTGCCATAAACACCTTCCATGACACCAATATTGATCATTTTTATGATCTTAAGCTTAGTAATATTTTACTGCTTATATTGTTTGGCATTAGTGGATAATCGCATTACTGATTGTAAAATATTCTACAATGGTGGAATTATTATTATTATTATTATTTTTTTTTTTTTGGGAATGTTTCTTAGTTTTACTATTTCTCCTTTTTAGATGTCTTACGTTGCCAATTTTATATAACGCTTTTGTTTTGCTTTTAGGATAACTTTACTGTTCTGGATTTTCTTTTGCGTAATTTGATCTTATTCCTTCTCAGTATTTTTTCATTCTTTGCGATCTCCGTTGTAGGTCTGCTTTTGAAAATACCCTTGGTGCTGTAGTTATTATATCTACCTTTGATGTAACTTATTTGGTTGTATTTTAGTACCTTATTTTATTGTTTTATTGATTAGATCTTCAGTAGTTAAAAAGTAAGTCCCTTATCATGCGTTTCTGTATATCTTATAAACATTTTGATGTCATCTCTATTTTATTTACTATTTTATGTATTTTTTAGTTAGTCTATCACTTGTCATTTCCATTATTAGTCCAAAATATACTGTCTTACCTTTCTTATGTAATCTATGATCGGTTCTATTTCATTGTATACTTCATCATTTAATATTAATCTTGAAATGTTTTGTGTGTGGTAATTTTTTGTTAACAAAGGTTTTAGTTATTCTTCTTAAATTTTTAATATTCTGCCCCTTTTTTGTGTATATAATACAAAATAAACTGTATACAAAATAAAGTATAAAAGTCACTACACCCAGATATATTTTTAAAGAGCTGATGTAACAAGTTGAATGACGACATTTATTATGATGAGTTCCTATAATGTCTTACAAAGTTACAAAGCTGAATTGAACCCTAGAGTTATGTGAACGCCGTAACGCCAACGCGTTGTCATAGCAACCAAAACATCCCGACTGTTATCGCAAGTTATTGTGGTCGCTGTTTGGAATGCATTGCAACACATTCTGGTTTACCACATTCATGAACAGGTAATAGGGGTGACTTTTATATAATCTACAACAGGATTCGTCCAAATCAGTGTAAATGTTAAATTAAATATTTCCTATGTTATTTCGTATTAAAAAATATATCCTACACAGTAACCTTCCAACCTTGACTAAAAACTTGATCAGTGATAATAACATTTAAGATTAAACTAAAATGTTCTACAATTTCATGTTGAAGTATTACTCATTTATAATATAATAATAGAGATGTGGGTAATGTGGATGATTGACTGTGGTCATTGCCACTAACTGATATCAACTGTTCCATTGAAAAGTCCAATAGGAATCCGAACCACATAGTATTGGTACGATTTTTAGCTAAATAAATTACCTAGTACTAGGTACTCTTCCACACACAACATCCGGACCCTGACTATTACCCAATATAGACTTGCCAGTATCTATGTCGATGACAACTATTGAGTGGACGCTATGTAAGTATTAAGAGGAACGAGAACAGAACTTATCACCTACAATCTTCATACCATGTAGTCCCCAAGTAGCTGGGTTACAGCACTGTGCCAATTGGACCGACGACCTGCAAATTTACGTTTAGTCCCCTTCACTTAACCGTTACAGAATCAAGCAATCAGTAGTTTTAAAATACATTTTCCTACATAAACATATTAATACTTGTCTGAAATAGTTGTCACATGTAAATCTGAAAAATATAAAAGAACCAACTCAGTGTTTATAGTCTCTTAATATTTCATCTCCCACGCCGATTATTTTTATTTAAGCTGAGCCCTACAACGCTGCGATTCAGAAAAGTGTCACTGGTCTCAAAGAATGAAATACCAATCACGAAAATTAATTCACTATTTAAGGCAGTAAATTTATTATTTTATCAAACGTATCAATTCATGACTTAGGCTGGTAAAAAGGAAGATTGATTAAAAATTAATTCATAGTCAGTATTTTGCTTATATATTTAAAATGAAAAAAGAAGAAATTTCCATTTGCAATCGACTTTTAGGCCTGTTACGTTCTTTTTTCATTGGTTCGATTTGATGATTGACTTTGTTCACGTAAATTCTCGTTACGAACTTATGTGCCTTGTAGTATTGTGTCTAATTGTTACATTCTTTGTTAAAGGTAACACCAGATTACGATTGTATAAATGTAGTTTCAAAAAACTTAATTTGATAATGTTTAATTTTTTCTATCAGACAGTAAATTATAGCTGTACGTATATTAGTAAAAAAAAAAAAAAAAAAAAAAAAAAAACACGCGTGCTACTAACGATAATAATAGTTTCTTAAAATGTTTAATATATTTTAACTATTGAAAGCAAATAAAGCAATTCAAACAGTAGAGTTATCTATTGTAAAATGTTGGACGAAATCTTATGTGGCATTCTAAAAACAAAACACATCCTACACAACTGCAGTACAAAGACAACATTTTTACGTGGACAGTATTTGAACTATTTGAAATGAACTTTTACGTTTTCAATCAATATTATTGTTATCTTAAATTTCATTATCTGAATCCATAAAATCATATTTTAAAGTGATCAAATTTATAAGCAAGTTAAACTCGCTAAATTCATATTTTCAATACCTAAAACAAGTGTAGTTTGAAATAATATAATATGTCTTAACATAAATGAGTCTTTAGTAGAAAGAACAATTTACTCAATCGTCACGAGCAATCCATAATAACGTAACAGATTTTGATCAAATTTGGAGGGAAGTTAGTTTTTGTATCTTGAAGACCAAACAGTAAAGGCATTTTCTAAATTCCTTTCCTAAGGGGCAGAAACAGGTCGTCAACGTTTCAATTTTTTCATAATATAAATATGGGCTTAAATTAATTTTAATAAAAAGACAAACATGACAAAAAAGCTTGGCTAATTTTGTTTTCATCGTAAAACGTTTAGGGCGATTTCTACTAACTATGACCTTATTACACGACTTTCTATCCCCCTATACTTGAATTATTGGGGTTTTTAGAGTAAAAATAAAAAAATAAAATAAATGAATCTAGGAGGACGACAGAAAACTGGAATTTTATATTCATTTGATGGTTTAGAGAAAACCACGGCGGAAGGGTAAGCAGCGTATAAAACCCTTCCGTAGCGAAGCAAGGGCTGCCAGCTAGTACTAACACAATGGTTTTATCTAATATTTTCATGTGGAAACTAAACAAACAAGAATGTATTTTTATAGATACGTAGTCCAACTTATGATATCACGAATGTAAAGCAAGAAAAATAAATCTGTTAATTAATTTAATTTCTATGTCGTACCAAATGCATAAAGATATTTAAAAGAGGAAATAATGTTTTTCTGTCATTTAATTAATGATGAATAACTTTAAGTAAATTTAATCGAAGAACTACTAATTAAACTTCATTTCAATGACATTAAAATTGCATGATTTTAATGTCACTAAACGTTTATTAACGCCTACTTAAGTTACACTGTTACTCTTGAGACGTCTACATAATACGAGCTCTGGAAAAACTTCGTATTGTTTTAATTTTTGAGGGACACACAGTTTGATGCAAATTGTCACATAAAAATAAAGTATCAAAGGAAAGTAAAAGAAAGTCAAATGTCTTATTGGCGAAAGACGGTTTTGTCCAAAATTCAAACAAATTACCCTCTGAAATATTGTTTACGATATAATTGTACGTGTAAGGGTGGGTAGATTCCATTGTATGTGTATAGGTGGGCGGGTTGGTCAATATCACTCTTCGTGTTTGGGTGGGTCAATCACACTGTACGTGTATTTCAATACTACTGTACTTTTACAGGTGGGTGGATCAATCCCACAGTACATGTACAGGTGGGTGGGTGGGTCAATACCCAGTATCCACTGCAAAAACTTATGATTTAATTTATGTTTGACAAATAAAATGTATGATTTATGCGTTATATAGCAATAAAAAATAGCAATAAAAGCAATAATCAACAAAAGGAAAAAATTGTTCATACTACATAGCTAAGTAGATTTTTACCCTACGATTGTGTCAAAAGTAATTTTATTATTGTATTAATATCGTTGTTCCATCGACAACTAAGCCATTGTACCTGTTAATTTTAACCTTTAGCCTGTTGTAGTTCTCAATATCAAAATTAATATCAACCTTGTTTGGCTGAAGTAGGCCGGCACGATGATTATCTCCGTTGCTAGGCAACCGTTACTTCCCTTCCATTCATCAAGTGCTTCACTAATTCGATTGTCACGCCAAAAGTGATAAGGATAACGGCAAGGAGAAAATTACTGAACGTCAGGACCAGAACTGATTTACATCACTACTGTCTATATAATATAGTGTCTCCTGGATGCAATATACGGAAAAATAAAGTAAAATAATGTTTTCTTTCTAAAATATTTACATATACAATAAATTTTACTTCAGATATATGATTAGTATATTATTATATATTCATATCTTAGCCGGAAATAGGCAGTACTGTATTACTCTAAGGGACTCTCTAGAGACGTCTGGGGTGTCAATGTTGGGTACGGGAAAGAACCAAGCTTGTCAATTAGCTGAAATCACACCAATAATATGTTCGGATTCCACGTAAAGCTGTAGTTTTCTTTGTTGCCTTGGCTATTGGGCTATTAATAAGTGAATCTTTCAAAGGATCAGTCGACGTAAGTTAGTTACAAGACTACATAGGTCATCCACACTCATACTACACTCGTGTAATCGAGTGCTTAAAATACGCTCAAGGTTATTTCGGCGTCTTATATCTGAATAATAATCTAAATAATAGTTATTCATATTAGCATAATTAATATTTTTACAGATTATAGTTTTGTTAAAACTTACCGTTTTAGCTGGTACGAAGAAAGATACAAAAATCTAAGGCATTTAAATACTTTTAAATCTTTTAGTGTAAATAGCAAAAAAAAAAAATAAATAAATAAATAAATAAATAAAAATAAGACACACTCATAATCACTCGTTAGGCCATTATAGTGGTTCAGTGGCTAAGGTCTTTAGAACTGTGAAGTGCAAGGTCCAAGGTTTGAATCCCCAAAGGAGCTTCTGGTTTGTTCTTTGAGTGCTTAATAAAGTTCATATACTGGTCTGATTTCCCATGTGAACTGGAGCATGATTTCAGTAACAAAATTAAGATTATGTTAAACTTTACAGTAAATCAGCCTCTCTGGTAACTAATCATAGACACTTGAAAGAGTTAGGAGGTTGCCATAGTTTGTTCTTTCATTTTTATAAATTATTTACGGGAAAAGTGACATATCATAACGATTTTGTAGTGTTTATGTTGGTACGGAGGAGATCCTATCTACTGCAAATCCTCCCGTTTTGCAAAATATCTCACAACTAACACCCTATCACAACTAACACACTGACCTTCCTCGTTAGGAAAGGACTACTTTATGGCGAATGGAATGGAAATGTAAGTTGGGATTTTTGCATATAATTGTTAAAAATTATAATATTACTATTCAACTTTAAGACGTATAATAATACTAAAGAAAATATTAACCTATGCAAAAACATAGTCTAAGTCATATAGTACATGATTTCTGGGATAAGGGTTTAGCAATAATATCCCCTGAATGAAATAGGCCAGAAAGTTTGTAAATTTATATTTAGTCTGCTGGTATAAATATTTCCAGGAAACCAAAATTGAAAGTTATGTTGTATTATGTGTAACATAACTTGTTGGAAAATAATAAAAATACAATATTTATTACATTACTTTATTAGGAATCCATAAAGTTTTTTAAACTTAACTGCTCTTTTTGACGAATGTTAGGTTAGATAAAACATGTAGGAAAGATAAGTAGGGTGTGATATGGCTAGCACCACCCTGCAAAAGGCCAAATGTCACGAAAATTTATGGCCTGGGTCATGAGGTATTTTTATGGTATAAATTACAAATGTTTGAAGACTTTTTTTATTAGGATGAATATTTTTCGTTGCTAGATATCAAAATAATTAGAGTAGTCAAACGTAGCTTCTACTCTCTGTGTTTTTGAATTTATATTTATTATTGGCTGGTGTCAATAAAAATAATAAATAAATAATTTTATTCATATTTAATTGTGTAAAAATCTATAATATTTTCATATAACATGCTATCTAAGGTTGTATGATATTAGTGCTATATAAAACAAATATATTACACAAAATCTTTTACGTTTCAAATTATTTGTTATAAATAGCAAGAAAAAAAATATGTATTACTTTGTTAAGCTTGTTAGTTGATAGTTGTAGCTGTCCAGTTATAGTTTTTATTTCTCATACAAAATTTAAAAAATACTAAAACATATTAAACCGTTTGGCTATATAAAAAATATGAATATGAATGAACTAACTCGTAGACCTAAGACGAGTACAAAGTAATAATTGTGGATCTTTTTTGATTGTGGAATTTATAATTTTTTTAGTATAATATTTGGTTGTAATAAACGTCAGTTAATTTTTAGATTTAAATATATATTAAAGGAATTGATTAACAAAATATTAACAATACATTTAAAAACTCTAAATTATTATTCACTTGAACTTAATACTGTCATGATTAGTATACTAATTTAAAGAAATGGATTTTAAAAAAATCCAGAAAAGAAATAAATAGGTCTAAATTAATAAAAATATATATCTAAAAACAAAAATCGTTAAACGTATTAATATTTGCAGTTTAACAATCGATATTTTCGTTAATTTCTAAGTAAGACACTAACAAAGATAAATAAATATGCGAACTTGAACGATCTCACTTCAACAAAGGCACGAGTACAGAAAATATATATACTGCTAGGGTTATGAAATCCCTTAACAAATGGAAATCGATTTTATGAGCTCGCATAAAATATTCCATAACTTCGCATTAAATTATTTTAAGATCATAAATGTACACTTAGGTAAAATATATTTAGCGTATGCAAAATTGTTAGAATTTATTTTTCTGAATGTTTGTCTATGAAACTTAAACCCAAAAATATCTGCTTGACTGTAAGAAACCTACCTTCTGTATGAAGTTGTCTATTTATACATAAGAGATAGTAGATTTTAGTTTTAAATCTCAAACCGTATTTTGGGTAGTTAAACCTTTGCAAAAATCACAGACTGAAAACGTATTAAGATATGACATATGTTATAATGTGTTTGTTTGTTTTTATCTGTACATTTATTTCGTACTATATAGGAAAGTGGAACCTGAACATATATATAACATGAACTCTATGTAACAAATATATAGAGTATATAATTTAGGTTTCTTGCTATCCTAGTGGTTAGCACTTCTGCTTTACATGCAGAGGGCCATGAGTTCAAATTACGAGATGTTCACTAAAATTTTGATTCAGTAATTTGGTCCGTTGTCCCTTGACAAAATTTTTAGACTAAGTCCTAAAATGTACAGGATGTGTACATGAGGATTTCTTCAATGAAGGAGTTAGCACTACTTCAAATAATAAGGAAGGTACAAAATACTTAATACACTATTCAAATAATTTTCCAATAATTTATACAAATCTAAACAGATTTACAGATGATTTATGTTTGAATAAGGAAATATTTAATAAATATTTTAATTCTTGCTTGTTATTAGATAACAATTTCATTAATATTACCACTTTTAATTTATAAATATGCAGTATATGAAAACTATCTTATAAATAAAACAAAGGACTTATCGAAGTAAATAAACAAATATGTAATATATTGTTTAAACATTATGGCATAACCTGAAACAAGAACAACCCCGATTCCCCGAGAGAAGAGAGGGCTGAATAACAACTACTGTAGTGCCTTGATGTAGGTCGAGGAGCGAGACAAGCGCACTACCAGCGCAGCCCAGCCTTAGTGTGCCCGCTCCATTGTACACATGAATCACGATCCTAGATCACATATCTCACATTTTCTAGGCGCAATCAAACCTTGACAATTCAACTAAAGGGGGTTTTAATGATCTCTTACTATTATATAATAATCTGATGGTGTCTGTTTGTGTGTTTTACTCCATCACGCAAAAACTACTGAACCCAATCATATGAAAAACAATCCATCAGGAAACTACCCAGGTGTTCTAAGAAGTATCAATGCAATCCATATGGCAATACCAATTTGACAATTAATTGTTTATAATGTTTCTTTAATCAGCTGTTCGAATAAATAAACAACTTACGTAGTTCTGAAGTAAATACCGGACAAAATCTAACCAAAACCACGGTTAGATGTACAGTAAACGTGATAACCAAAACTAGAAAAACTAGCTGTTATCACGACAAGGCTGCGCAATAGACTGTAACTTAACATAATTGAAATCACCTGGTTTTTTATTATTCGATAAAATACTGGTACTTGTCAGGAGATGGGGATAAGATATAAAGTAGATATGTATAAATATTTTATTATTAGCATTTTGTACAATTTATATCAATTTTATTTTAGATTTAGTAGTATAACATAGGTGGAGGTCAGATTGGGAGAAGTGTGGTGAAGGTCAGAACTCGGGTCATGGTGCTGGTGACATTGATGGGTTGAATATATACGAGGTTGGCGAATGAAGTCGAGAGAGTCGAGGAGACGTAGGTCTCTCGAGTGTTTTGGGAAGATCCTGGCTTTTGTGAAGAGTCCTAGTCAGGCCTTAGGGATTTTCTTGGTGACTCTAGTTAGAGTCGTAATAAGGGGATTTATTTTTATTTAAAGCCAGTTCGAGTTCGAGACGACACATATACAAGTAAGTCATAATAATTATAAACCCATTAATTTTTATAAAGGTCCATTGCCAGCAGCACCATTGCCCAGGTTCATTTATATTTGTGTAAAATTTGTTATTTATGTATTTTTCCAGTTAGAGACTTGTTTAGAGTTGGAGAACCAATTTGAATAGCTATTTAGTATTTTATCATTGTATGATTTGCGTGATTACTTATTTTATTTTTCTTGTATTTTTAGACATCTTCTAGTATTTTTATTATTGTGTTTTATTATTATTAAGTTCTTTTACTAAATAAATCAACCTTTGATATTTCAGCAGCCAAGCAAGTATTTTATTCACGCCCAAGTTAACGATCCCGGACGTGCGCAAATTTACCCCAATTTTTGTTGGGTCTAGGAAAGGGGGGTTTGTGACATCTACCAATCACATGGAAGCATTCAGCTAAATAGTAGGCAAGTTATTGCCCACTCATTAGCTTGAATTGTAAACTACGGGAATTAGAACAGTATTTTTGTGTTTGTTGTTGTCATTTTGCCCGTGTGACGTCATAGGAGATGCGCGTGATACCTACCGCCTTCTTTCCTGGAGGGTCCTTTTCAAACGACGCACTTTTGCATAATGTAGATGACAGTAGGTACTTGTTTTGTATTAATGAATGCAATAAGCATAATATAAATCAACGTAAACCACATACGAAGGACGGGTAATGTGCTAGTAGGTTATAACAAAATTGTCACTATCAAAATTTAGTTTTATTGGAAGTTTCCTTTTAGTTTTAATCCACTAAACCAAAACTTGCAAAGGTAGACAAACCTAGACATCATTGGAATAGATCACCACACAGGCCATAAAATTAACAATTTAGTCACTGTTTTGTTAAATAAAAAAAATTATATAAATATAATTTTACTATTATGAAAATAATATTTCATAAGAGAGATTTGTGTGTCATAAAACACTTTTGAATGCATCAAACACTTTTTCATAAAAACCGACTGTCATAAAATATAAAAATATTCTTACTGAACATAGTTATTATACATACAATATAAAAGTAAACGTAAAAAAAATGAAATATTAGAAAAAGAGGTAGTACTGATTCAGTTCTTGAAATCAAACAAATCAATAATGTATTTTTATAGCTTGGTTTAGAATAGTCAAATGATTAGTAACCCCAAGCTACAGAAAAATCAAATTAATATGATAACACTAGTATTTTCAAGTTTATGTTTCCGAACAATTTCAAAAAGCTATTTTGGGTCAAAAATATAATTAAAACCTACTTTGTACATAATGGAAAATCTTATAAATTAATTTTCAACTTCATTATATAATGAAATCTGATAATAAATATCCAGTAGCAGCTATGTTCAGTTACTTAACAAGGCTCAAACCATTTCAAACAGTTCTATTGGTTGACTTCATTGAACATCAATATCTGAAACTTAGAATGTTTTATTCAAAATAAACGTGGTCCAGATTAAGTCTGAACTTTGGATTTCACTATAGATATATTACATTTTATGTTCACCAAAAACTACCAATTCACATGGGCCAGCAGACCTGTGCGTGAACTTTACTAACGAGTGAAGTATTGGCCAATACCTAAGTTTTTGATTCGAGTACGCAGTCCGAAGCCTTAGCAACTGAGCTACCAAGCAGACAGTGTACATTACAACACATTACAAGTTTTTGTTAGGTTCGTGAAAATGTAATTGAAGAGGCATGTATTTGTCCTGTAAGATGAGTATACCATCCTGGCCTAAGAAATGGGTCGAAATATATTTTCCCTATATAGGTTTATACAGTTCATTCATATAAACTGTAGGTACTTACTGATGTCAAAGAAAAATTTCTCATAGTTTTTTAGCCTACCACAATGTAAGTTTTACAAAAAAGTTACGTTACGTTAGGTTTAGATTTCTTAGGTTAGGTTAGGTGACGTGACGTTTGGTTGTTTTAGGTTAGTTGAGAAGAGGTGAGGTTAGGTTACGCTGGGTTAGGTTTGGTAGGGCTAGGTTACTTGAGGTTAGGTCAGATAAGGTCAGGTGAAATAGTTTCCCAGCACCTGGCGATGTGATCTGTCATCTGCATTTTTAAGACAGAAAAGAGTGACACATTACCTACCGGTTTACCTTTAAATGTTAAAGATGAGATAAGAGATGTAATATTACAGACTACATCCCCTTTAAACATGTGGTTCTATAAAAAGTATTTACTGAAAACTACTTTTTATACTATATAGAGTGAGTAAGAAAATGTTACTGAAGCAACTAACAGATTTTTGTCTGCAAATGTTTTTTTAGTATAGTATTCCTTGTATAGTATAGTAATGTTATTCCTAAACATTGTTGAGGCATGTGGACATTGAAGGAGATCATATACAACAATATAGTCCTAACATGTTAATGTCATGCCAGTTATCGGTGCCAAACGTACGTGTTGTGTGACCAATCCATGCCAATTTTATTATTAGCAAATTATTGTTTATTTATTGAATAGCCAGACTTGAATTCAGAGTGATCTTACAGCAAATGCTGAAACGAGGTGGAGTTTTGGAATTCTACAACCAATTTAGTGACGATAAATTCCAGCTGCAACCATAGCAACCACTTTACGCCTTGCATTGTTGCCACATTTAAGAGCATTGAATTACCATTTTAACCTACTTATTTGATGTTGTAAAATTTAGTGTGAGCAAAAATATTATTTTCGTTGACTTTACAATTTTGGTTCATCGATTGTTCTTATCGTATTTTCATTGATTTTTTGTTATTATTGAACCAATTTAAAATACCGATTGAAGTGGATTTCTATGTACCTCAAACAGTAATTACTGACAGTCGAATGTCAAGCGCAGTAGGTACATTTGGCAACACCGCACGTCAGGGCTTCAATCAAAAGCCTCTAAGCTCACTGATGTCAAGTTGGGACACTCGTTAAACAAAGGATAAAATAATGATACTAGGAGGATTGACCGAACATTACTCTAATTACTAAATTCTCATATAATATCTCACTGGTTAAAGCTTTGGAGTCTAAGTTCCAGGGTTTTAATCCCAAACTGAACTGTTGGTATTTAATTCGTTAAATTGGTGATTCATGACCCACACGCCTGTGTCCTATGTAAATTAGTCAGAGAATTAAAAAAAAAAGATTCTATTTACAAAGAATTAAGTACCTTATAGTTAATGTTCTATTAAACAAAAACACATAGGGAAATATGTCTAATTTTCTAACTCTTAGTCTTGTTCTGGTTCAATAACTTCATAAAACTTAATATTTAAATTATCAGAATATAAATTTAGTTGTACAATTGATTTTCAATATAATAGTACGAAAGGAAATTAAATATCTAACATACAAGCTAAACGACCATAAATATATTCAATGAAATCAGTGAACTCCATTCTATGAAGTATAACACAAAATAAAATAAGATACGCTTAATAAATTCTAAGCTAACTTTTAAAAAGAAACAAATAAACACTTGTTGGATTGTTTATACGATATATCAGATTATCGAATAAAAAGTGCTGTCACTGCAAAAGAAGGAAAAAGAAAAAACAAAAAACAAGACTTGAAATTAAATGAAATGAAAATTGTCTTTATTAGGCAGAGCTACGACTATTGAGTCCTCTCTTCCACTCAACCTTAAAGAGTTTTGGTTAATTAAGGTTTACACCAAGTGTAATTAACTAATTAAAAAACCAAGTGTAAGTTTTTAAGGTATACACTTGGTTGCCTTAAAACTTTTTCATAGTTTTGGAATGTATAAAAATTCAAAATGTCCGATACTACAGTATATAAAACAAGTATATTATGTACTGTTCAAAATTAGTGATGGATAATTTTCACATTAGATGTTGGGAAGCCAGGACAATAATGAATGACTATGTCAATCACTGTGACGTTGAATGGAAAATATTTGTATACGTGCGCTTTACAGTTGACGTGCACACTACTAAACGGTTTAGTCTAAATTATGTTCACCCCATATTTACAACAATTTAACAATGGTTGATTACATCAGGATAAGGGAAATTCGCATTTGACCTTATACAGTGTTACTAAAGTACCAGAAATAGATTCCGAGAAGGATCATTTGGGAACGCTCCACCACGTGACGTCATCGTGTATACGTCATATCGTTGCCGTGGCAACTGACAAAGACAGAAGAACAGACGCCTTCCACACTATACTAATGAAAGCGAATCAGTAAGACAGTTTGACTATATTCATTTTAAACCTTAATGTCCAAGGGCGGTGGAAAAATATCAGAAATAATTGTAAAAAGTAGCCGGTTTCGTCCTCACTGGCCATAAAAGATACCATACTAGTCTTGTCGGCATTGTGTCGCAGTGTTGTAACCCAGATACTGGGGGACTAATTGTTGTGGATAATGTAGGTGAAAGGTTCTATGGTCGATTCTCTTAATACTGACATGGTGACCGCTAAATGGTTGCCATCGACGTACACACTATTACAGAAGTCGGGAGTATCCATGTTGAGAGGTGATCAGTATCCGAAGTTGTGTAGGGGAAAAAAGTGAAAACTGTAGCTATCATTTAGCTGAAAATCAGACCAACACTACGTGGTTCGGATTCCACATAAAGCTGTAGGTCCATTAGCTGCTCTGTCTATTAGGCTATAAGTAAATAGCCATTTTTGAGGAAAAGTTGAACTCACTTAGTAATCATATAAACAGGTCATCCTAAACTCTTGTAATCATTCATATTCGACTTAAAATACGCAGCAAGTCGTGTCGGCTTCTCATATCTAAGAATCTATTATTTTCTACCACTACACTGTTTTTATTTATTCATAAAACGTGATTTTAGAATGGATCAAACAACTTGACTTTTTTTACATAAAACAGCTACTGTTAAACAAAAACATTACTAAATACAAATTTTGTTCATTTGCTTTAAAAGTCTTCATGCTGTCAATGTAGACACGAGTTATAGATCAAGGCCGAAGACCGAGCGCAGCGAATTGCACGGTTGACTCACATAGTGTGTAAGGTTGTCCCATAGTAGTACACGATAGTATAGCATCGTTATTTAATGTGCAGATTTTTATTTATTTTTTTTATCACGGTGTACGTAGATTGGAGTTATAGTGTTTAACTGAGTGATGATGACTTGTAGAAGAAGATGCACATTTTATCATGAAAGCTAAAACATAAAGTGGAATCTTTTGACTAAAGAGTTAAAAGATTAAACCAGTAAGCGAGTTTATCCATTGTTTTAAAAATTCTGTTAGAATATTAATAAATAAACGTGATTTATATCATTACATTTTATCCATACGGTCTTAGCTTTTTAAGTAATTCTTGTACTATTATTGATACATTTCAAATAAGAAAGTGTCAAAAAAAAAAAAAAAAAAAAAAAAAAAAAAAAAAAAAAAAACAAGTCTTATCTCAAGTTGTGCAATTCATATGGCAATGTAGGTATAAATTTAAATTATGTGAAAAAATACTGATTATAATTTGTAAGCCAATTCAGTTCTTATATAGGTTCTTAAAAGTAATACAGGACACTTCAAGTAAAATTCAGCTTAGGGAATATGAAATAACTAGTTCTTTGGATTTTATTTATTTTATTTTATTTCTTTGGATTTTTATTATTTTATTGGATAGTTATTTAGTGTGTTTAAAGTTGTATCTGTTATAAGATTTTTTATTTTATATCTGTTGCTATCATATGTTTAAGCCTTTAAATGATAAACCCCTCTAAATAAATAAATACTATATGAATGGATTATGTAATTAAATTATTACAGAAATCCTCACACATACACATACAGTGGTCGTAAACCTACCATATTTCCTTACATTCAAAGTGGTGGTGGCCCTCCCATCTACCCAAACACACAGTGTGGTGGTGGCCCTCCCATCTACCCAAACACATAGTGTGGTGGGGGACCTCCCATCTACCCAAACACATAGTGGGGTGGGGTACCTCCCATCTACCCAAACACATAGTGTGGTGAGGACCTCCCATCTACCCAAACACATAGTGTAGTGGGGGACCTCCCATCTACCCAAACACATAGTGTGGTGGGGGACCTCCCATCTACCCAAACACATAGTGTGGTGGGGGACCTCCCATCTACCCAAACACATAGTGTGGTGGTGGCACTCCCATCTACCCAAACACATAGTGTGGTAGTGGCCCCATCTATCCAAACACATAGTGTGGTGGTGGCCCTCCCATCTACCCAAACATATAGTGTGTTGGTGGCCCTTCCATCTACCCAGACACAAATTGTGGTAGTGGCTCCATATACCCAATCATATATTGTGGTGGGGGACCTCCCATCTACCCAAACACATAGTGTGGTGGGGTACCTCCCATCTACCCAAACACATAGTGTGGTGGGGTACCTCCCATCTACCCAAACACATAGTGTGGTGGGGGACCTCCCATCTACCCAAACACATAGTGGTGGTGGCACTCCCATCTACCCAAACACATAGTGTGGTATTGGCCTTATCTATCCAAACACATAGTGTGGTGGTGGCCCTCCCATCTACCCAAACATATAGTGTGTTGGTGGCCCTTCCATCTACCCAGACACAAATTGTGGTAGTGGCTCCATATACCCAATCATATATTGTAGTGGGGGACCTTCCATCTACCCAAATACATAATGTGGTGGTGGCCTTCCCATCTACCCAAATACATAGTGTGTTTGTGGCCCTCTCACCTATCCATACATGTACGGTGATATTGTTTCATTTAGCCATTGTATTGATAGATTAGAATGGACATAGCTATGAAAAATTGTGATATATTTAAATAAATAAATGCTTCCATAATATTTCCATTACTATTAAATGTGAAATAACAGAAAATAGCTGAGTAATGTAAATTTAGTTCCTAAATTTTTAAAACAGATAGTACTATATTTGCATTTATAGTTTTTTTATAAATTTAATATGATATTATTTATTTTACATATACAGTTCATTTGAAAATAAATTATGGATGCATTGAATGTAAAAATAAAAATAAAAACATTTTATTTACTTATTATCCAGGGAATTATAATACAGTATCTATTATATATTTTGTACTAAGATTTCTAATAAATATCCTATTGAAATTAAAAATCTCACTTAGATAATTAACTTCATGTTATTCAATAATAATTTAACGTTTATAAAATAACCACTGGCATTCCCAAATATTATTACATTATATCTGATCTATGTAGCTTCGTTACCCAACAACTATTTACACACTTCATTAAGATGTAGTTACACTACCCTATTACACTCAGTTGGCTTTACTTTGCGTGATAAGGGTAGCTGAGCGTGACACTAATCCTTTAATGACCTTCTGGACGACTCCTGTCATTTACATAATGTCGAGGTGGATCTACATGGTGAGATATTCTGTGATAAAGTCTCCTTTTGGCTGTTTAGAAATTGTCTCTGAGCTTTTCCTACCGAAACCCAGTCACACTTTTAATTAAACAAAATTATCGTTATTTAAATGGGTTGATTATTTGAGGAAAACCACAAGAGTATGTAAAACATCCGTACAACTATTATTTTGCAATAAAAAAATATTTACAGAGTTTTGTTTATTTTCAATTATATATGTATATATATTTACTAAATTTGTAGTTAAAATTATTCATATTTAGCACCACCATTGAAGAGTTTATATTCTTAGTTATTTCTTAAAAGTTTTTTTCAAATTGTAAAACAGTCCAACGTATTAATGTCTAATGTGTTCAAACTCGTATCCTTTTAAACACTTAATACAAATTTTTGTATATCTAATTCTGCTTTAGGATTCCATACGATAATAAATCAGTTAATGATAACGTACCTGTCTTGCTCCTACCGGAGACAACAATGACGTGTGAAGCCCTGCACCGAAGCTGAACTAACTCTCTGTATTGTAGACTGCTTCAGATGTCCATTGACCAATATTGATGTCGTCTCGGCCTGGTTCCTACCAGAGACAACAATGCCATGTGATGCTCTATAGCCTGGTGTCACCGAGGGTGAACCAACTGTCTTTATTGTATACATCCTATCACTGTTGTAGGATTCTGTTCAACAATAAATCAGCTATTGATGTTGTTACTGTCTAGTTCCTACCAAAGACAACAATTCCGTGGGATGCTCTATAGCCTGGTGTCACCGAGGGTGAACCAACTGTCTTCATTGTATACATCCTATCACTGTTGTAGGATTCTGTTCAACAATAAATCAGCTATTGATGTTGTTACTGTCTAGTTCCTACCAGAGACAACAATGCCGTGTGATGCTCTATAGCCTGGTGTCACCGAGGGTGAACCAACTGTCTTCATTGTATACATCCTATCACTGTTGTAGGATTCTGTTCAACAATAAATCAGCTATTGATGTTGTTACTGTCTAGTTCCTACCAAAGACAACAATTCCGTGGGATGCTCTATAGCCTGGTGTCACCAAGAGTGAACCAACTGTCTTCATTGTATACATCCTATCACTGTTGTAGGATTCTGTTCAACAATAAATCAGCTATTGATGTTGATACGGTCTAGTTCCTACCAGAGACAACAATTCCGTGGGATACTCTATAGCCTGGTCCCACCGAGGGTGAACCAACTGTCTTTATTGTATACATCCCATCACTGTTGTAGGATTCTGTTCAACAATAAATCAGCTATTGATGTTGTTACTGTCTAGTTCCTACCAGAGACAACAATTCCGTGGGATACTCTGTAGCCTGGTGTCACCGAGGGTGAACCAACTGTCTTTATTGTATACATCCCATCACTGTTTTAGGATTCTGTTCAACAATAAATCAGCTATTGATGTTGTTACTGTCTAGTTCCTACCAGAGACAACAATTCCGTGGGATACTCTGTAGCCTGGTGTCACCGAGGGTGAACCAACTGTCTTTATTGTATACATCCCATCACTGTTTTAGGATTCTGTTCAACAATAAATCAGCTATTGATGTTGTTACTGTCTAGTTCCTACCAGAGACAACAATTCCGTGGGATACTCTGTAGCCTGGTGTCACCAAGAGTGAACCAACTGTCTTTATTGTATACATCCCATCACTGTTTTAGGATTCTGTTCAACAATAAATCAGCTATTGATGTTGTTACGGTCTAGTTCCTACCAGAGACAACAATGCCGTGTGATGCTCTATATCGTGGTGTCATCAAGGGTGAACTGTCTGCCTTGTATTTTATGTATAAATCAATTTATTCAAATATTTTTTTCGTGTATTATATAAAATAACGTAAAAGATATTTGTTTCAATGTTTTTTGAAGTTATACTTCTTTGCGCCCGTTAGACACTTTGGGATGGGATGTTGGTCGAGAAACCGCGTCACGCTGAAAAGTAAGAACAAATTTTTAAGAACTATCGATTAATCGATTGTTAATCGAAGAAATTTAATCGAAGAAATTACTGATAATGATAATATAGGTGTATAATATAATAATGAAGTCACGTATAATATATTGAAGATAAATATATTGAATAATATTGAAAAATGTCTTATATTTCATTTATATATCCTGTCTGTTTGTGTGCGTGAGTGGGTGTATGAGAATGGCCAAAGAAGTATAACTTCCACCGTGTGGTCCGACGCACACCCAATATTTTTTTTATTTGTTGAAATACTTTTATAATGGAGTAAAAAATAAAAATACAGATACGGAGTATGATGTTTTGGATAGTAATGTAATACATACTTGACTTCAAATATTTTTACTATACGTGTGAAATTGGAAATTTACCTTTCTAACAAGACACATTTTAAGATAATAGGCAAGAATGATATTTGAATAAAGGGGTATTGTATAAATATATGAAACCTAAATTAATTATATTTCAATATTCAACATGTTTTTAGTATAGGTGTTAACGATTTTAATTTTCAGTGGTAAGTTATAAGAAAGATGAACATTTTCAAATAATTTGAATGTAACCAAAGTGCTTTATAATAAAAGTTTATTGGTGTAACATTTTGAAAATTTTAATTATGGTCTGAGTTATATTATAATAAAATATTATTTTATAAACATTATACAGAAGAAAATATAATAATGATATTACATTGATATAAAAATGATAAAGGTATACTTTTATCTCATAATATTTCTATCTACTATGGTCTAAAATTAATTTCTACACATTTCTGGTATATATACTAAATATAAAAAAAGAAGCATATATTATTATATGAATATTATTTTTGACGAATGTTATTTTAATAGTTTCCTATAATTTCAATGCAAAGCTTCAAATATTATCTACAAACTTATTTATTTAACTGTATTAAGGTGAAAAAAAGGTTGAAGATTGTTCTCTCTAGCTCTTTCCCTGGAACACTTTCAGAATATATATACAGGGTGTAACTTAAATTTACACCCTGTACATTATTAAGTTACATTAATAATGTAACTTAAGTTTACAGGGTGTAAACTTGGAAAAACTTCAGGAGGTTATTCTGGGTTCAAAACAAAGCAAACATTTCTTAAAAACATGTCCTAATATGCACTGTTTTCTGTCTGTCCGTCCGGCGGTGTTTATTACATTATAGTTTTTTTTCTCAGCAACCATAAAATTTAGAGTGCTGACATTTGGTGCATATGCTATAATACTAATACTCTATTACATAAAAAACTGAAAAAAGTTTGTCGAAAAATTTCAAAATGGCAGCTGGTTGAAAAATTTTACGTTAAATTCTATAAAAACTACACCCTGTATGGAAAAACACACATACGATAAATAGTAGCAAATTCAACTATAAAACTAACGATACCTAATTTATTGAAAAGAAATGATAAATTAATAATTTGTGGTATTTCCTGTTTGTTTTCAATGAATAAAGTATCGTTAGTTTTATAATTGAATTTGCTACAATTTAACATTTTAGTGTTTTTATTATACAGGGTGTAGTTTTTTTTGGAATTTAACGTCAACGTTTTTAAAAACCGCCATTTTTAAAATTTTCTTCACATTATTTTCAATTTTTAATATAAAGAGTATTACTATTGTAGCATATGTACCAAATTTCAACACTCTACATTTTATGTTCGCTGAGAATAAAAAATATAATGTAATAAACACAGGCAGACAGACAGACAGAAAACGGTGCATATTAGGAAATGTTTTAAAAACATTTTTGGTTTGTTTTGACCCCAGGAAGTTTGTTTAAGTATTTCAGTCATACCCTGTATACACTATTAATACTATTAATAGAGTTCTATATATATTTTATTACTGGTACCTCGTTTTCGAATTATAAGTATTAAATAAATGTAAAACTATATAAATTTACACTGAAAACAAACTTAGAAGACAAACTTAAGACAACTTACAGTCTGTATCTTTTCAAATTACATTTATAATAAGTATTTAATTTAATATAATAATATATTACTACATTATATTTATAAGATTGATTCCTTGATATATTAATACATACAATAGTTAAGGCTTAGGCTTGTGGGGACCATGGTTCAGATTCCCAATAAAGTCGAACGTCAGTTTTCACTCGTGAATAAATTTCATGCAGAGGCCTGCAAGTCATGTCAGCTGGGTGGAAAAAAACCAACTGTAAGTAAGAACAATTAGCTTTTGTGTTCCAAATACATTTTAACATCGATGAAAATACAAAATAATAATGGAATTATATGAAACATTAGAAATTCTGTTTTTACCTTATAACGTTCAACAGAAATTATTTGAAAACTAAACCGAAGCAATTTAGTTGGGAAACACACTCTGTAGTATTTTATCCGTCAGCCATAAACACTGACATGAATGGAGCGAGGTATCGGTTGTTACAGGTTATGGTCGCCATGACTACACGAATGAAGTGTCGCCAGAATAGTGACAAAGCCCTTTTCAACGGAAATGGCCAATTCTTTATCAACAACCTCCAAAAAAGGTGAGGGAGGGACTAAAGGTTACCTGGTGTTTGGTGATGTACACATAATGGGCTCAGACTGCGAGGGGCAAGTCCAAAGTTCGAATCCCAACTGAGCTAACAGGCGGTACACAGAACGCACAGACCTGCAGACTCAAGTGAAATGGCAGGTGAAGCTTAATAAAAAATAATTACCTGTTATCACTTAGCACTCTTAAGAATTAAAACTAAGGAAATTTAATTAATTCCATGTTCAATGCAAAGTCTACTAATAGCTAAAGTTGAGGGAGAAAAAGGTAGTTGGACATTTGCCATCATTACGTGAAAATTACCAATCACGACGTTTCGATTTGGTAAAACCCAAACCTTTTTCAAGTGCTAAAAACTAAATTACATTTACACAAACATGTTATAAAACTACGTTCTTAAACTAATAAACTTATCTACTTTAATAATTATCTACATTTTAACCTAGATCCTAGAATAGGGTACAACAAAATGAACTTCTGCTAAATATAAAAATGTTACCAGGGTTAAATTAATATAACCAATTAATAACAGGTGTTGTCAATGTCACAATATCAACGAAAAAATGTTAAAACACAATTAAATTAATATTCAAATCAGGCTGAAATAAGATTACATTAACTAATCAAAAAATAAAATAAATATACGGTACCTGAAAAACAATATTAATTTAAAATAACATTCAACATGCACAAAAAATTATATATATGACTCGGAAGGAATGAAACTACTATTAGAAATACATTTTACTGTATTTCATTACAGTAAACACAACAATATCCTAATAATTGTTGTCTTTCCAGGTTACAATTACATTTTAACCTGGAAAGACAACAATTATTAGGAATAAAACAATACAATAATCAAATATTACAAAAATGATGAAGTCTTACGACCTGCAGTGACGATGGCGTCTAGACATCCCAGGCACGAAGTGAGGATACAATCCAAATGCAGTGTCTACGAAGTTCCCTCCAAGGTGATAAAACACGGAGACAAGACAAACATACACAACACACTTCACAACAACCATACACAGACTGACGAGGTCAGGGACGTACGCTCCGAGATCGCCAAAAATGCGGTGACTCAGGTACGGGAACGGGGACGTAGACTCATGGGGTGTTTAATTGTTGTAGGTGCAGGTGGTGTAGGATTCTTGCTAAATTAGCTAAAGTAATAAATACATATTTATATGTATAGTTTATTTCAAAATTATTATTTTCTTAGTACATAATATAATGTTAAATAATAAATACTACTTTTGTAATAAATAAAGGTAATACTATACATAACTTTTCAATTAAGCCTAAAAGTAAATTTAGTGTACTTTGTGTTTTGAATCTTACACTAAAATTTGTTGCTTACACTAAATCAAATAACATACTCAGAAAGTTATGTACAATATGGTTTACTAGCAAAGAATATTTATAAACGTTATTTACAAGATAAATTAAACTTTTTAGTATGAGAAAACCAATTTCAATTAGATATAAATATATACATTTCGACTAAGTATAGAGAAAGAAATTACATACTATATGTGTCATGGATATTGTGCTGGACTTGAAAAAGAAGCACTTATCATGGGTATCGTTATGATAAGTGAAAAGAGAAATTGCAAATATTTTATGAAGGTTGATTGTATGGTAGGCCTAAAATTGGTTGATGGATTGGTCTCACCCAGGGGTTCTTCTGATGTAGATTATCAAAATTCTTCTAAATAATTTTTAGATATTAATTTATTCAAAGTTACAGTTCACTGATATAACAAGTATTTACTTAATTCTTGATGTTAAAAATCTGTTATTTATTTTATGGAAATAAAAAAAGTTTATTTTATGGAAAACTTTTCACTCAAGAAAAATGTCTTGCTTCCATCTCCATTGCTGGATGATGAGAGAGTCTTCTTCAAAGTTCATTGTTGAAGAGAATTGTATCATATATTTTCAATTTTGATACTGGTAAATCACTTGAATATTGTACTGGCTTTTATTGGTGGAACATAATTGCCATTGAATAGGTTTTTTGGGAAGTGATTGTACAATAATTTTGTGTTGTATTATAATAAATATTTTAGAAATAAATTTAAAATGTTTGATTAGTGACTGAAATGAATGTTTGTAATACAATACTAAATAATATTAACTAAATAAGGTACATATGAATTATTCTATAAATAGTTATACATTTTATTTAAATTATCAGGTGATTGTTTGTATATACATGAGTCTACTTATTATTTTTTTTATTAGAACGAGTTGGTGTCATAATATGACCAGAAAATATGACCGTACTATCTAAAAGGTCTTCCGGGAGAGGGGCATTCCTATCTGAGCGGCAATATTTTACCAAACTCTTTATCATTTTAAAACGCAAACAGTTTAAAGTAAAAACTATATAGATTCCAGTACTGTAATTAAAAAAATTAAAACTAGGGGACACTCCTGCACGTTTCGCGTGTCAACCCCATCAGTCATTATGCTCGTGACAGGTCGACCTTCGACCTCGGTATGTAAATACGATATCAGTAGGTCAACGTAACTGTGGGAGTATTAAAAGCAACTGAACATACATATAACATTGTTTTCTTGTAACTTGTGTTTTATCATTATTATTTTTTTTTATTTTACGTTGTTATGATGTTAGTGGCTGTTTTACTTACTCCCATTTGCGTTAGCACATAGAAAGTATTGTGATCTATCAAAAACATTTTTTTTCAAGTAGGTCTACAAATCCATTTTTGGGTCTCCTGAACCCAAAAAAGTGGTTTTTCAAAAACATGTTTGCGACTGTATGTGCAAGTTCGCTGGAGACCAAACGGACGGATACATTTTTAATGAAATTCAATATGTAGGTGTATTTAGCCAATATATTTCGACTATTTTTCGCTCTTATGAAATTTAAGTTTTTCTTATTTTTACGGTCAAAAAACACATTAAAATGCAATTTCCTCAAAAGGAGCTATCAAGATTTAGATTACATTTTCAGGAAAATGTGGACTAGAATTTATAATATTTTAGTAAAATTATAATTGCATATATCTAACTTGACAAGTTTTTGAGTAATGACAAGTACTGTATATATTTGGGTATCACACTGGGGATTTTCAAAGTTTAGATTACTTTGTGTTTAATATGGGTGTAGGTTTGTGTTAATTCTTTGAAACCATTTATTTATAAGATAAAATATATCTATAAAGGCTTTTTCTAAAAATATTTCGAAATGTAATTTCTTAGTGCATATCTTTGGGATAGAATGTTAATTTCTCTCAATTTTTAAGTTATTCGAAAGTAGAAAATCATATACTTATTATTGTTTTTAATTAAAATACATTGTTTAAAATGCTTAGCATTAAGGTAAAGAGCTGGCAATTGTATTAGTATACACACACTGTATATATGTTATATAAACAAGGCTTCTTGCATGCCAAGTGGTTAGAAATTCTGCTTAAATCTCCAATAGGTAATTTATGAACTAATTTACCAGCCAGTATTGTTATAAATTATGTTTTCAATTAGTAATGAAGATTCATACTGCGCTATTATTCTTCGCTCTAGTGATTATTACATTCATACAATATTAGGATCTAAAGCAGTACTTAGAAAAACAGAAAACATATGGTAGGTACCTTCCCTGCTTAGCTTAAAGCCCATGACATTATAGACATAACGTCACAAAATCAAAGTGGTAATTTAGTGGAACAATACATAATCTTTGGGAATAGGCCTATTTGACTGTTTATTAAATATTACTATAATTTGGCCAGACAGAAAGCAGCCTGCGTGTAATATTTAGAACACATAGAGCTGCGAAAATATATCATTATTAACATATCTATTATTTATAAATAGATAGATAAAATCTATTTATAAATAAACGAAAAAATATATTTCCTTATATTTTGGTATTTATATCAGGGTTATCCCTGATATAAATAATAATATTTAATTATTATTTCAGCCTATTTCTTGTAACCTTCATAAGGTTGTAGGCCTCCACTTGATTATGTAAAACCTCCAAATAGATCTGGTTATGCAAAACCTCCAAATAGATTGGGTTATGGAAAACCTCCAAATAGATTTAGTTATGCAAAACCTACAAATAGATGTGGTTATGAAAAACCTCCAAATAGATTTGGTTATGCAAAACCTCCAAATAGATTTGGTTATGCAAAACCTCCAAATAGATTTGGCTATGGAAAACCTCCAAATAGATCTGGCTATGGAAAACCTCCAAATATATTTAGTTATGCTAAACCTACAAATAGATTTGGTTATGCAAAACCTCCAAATAGATTTGGCTATGGAAAACCTCCAAATAGATCTGGCTATGGAAAACCTCAAAATAGATTTGGCTATGGAAAACCTCCAAATAGATCTGGCTATGGAAAATCTCCAAATAGATTTGGTTAGGCAAAACCTCCAAATAGATTTGGTTATGCAAAACCTCCAAATAGATTTGGTTATGCAAAACCTCCAAATAGATTTGGTTATGCAAAACCTCCAAATATATTTGGTTATGCAAAAGAGTACTATTATAATTAATAGTGTTAAATAAAAAATTGCACTTTTTCAAGAAACACTTAAATATTACTCTGCAATGAATTTGAAAGCAGTAGAACTAGAAAGAATTTCAAAACATAATGCATAAAATATATATTTGTAAATACAAACTCCAATTTATGACAGTGCATGGGAACGAATTCATTTCAAAGTTTAAACAAAATCCTGTAAGTGTTATGGAACCTAACTAATACGTATGTTAGCTAACTTTCCTAACTTAAACATAACATTTATGTTATATATTGATAAGCTAATGCAAAATAAATGAAAAACAATAAATACAAAAGATACTAAAATAACAAAACGTTCAGACTTCCCAAACATAAATCACGATTGTATGAAACCACTTCCGTAGTAGTACAATGAGTCAACAATATAACAAACCACCAGTATTTTATTGTTCCAATATCACACACGCGTTGTCACAGCAACGGAAACCGCTGAGTCCTGTCACACTTGTCACTGCCATTGTAACACCCATAAAGTACTGTACTCTAACTAAACAATCGAAACTAATGCACTATTAAACTAACACCGAATATGCATGACAATTGTGCTTGTTTATCAATACAAATTAATTTATATCAGGAATTTTAAGTTTAAAAAAATTTATTTTAGAACGAGAGGCCAATCTACTTCTTAGCCTCACTATGCCAATTACCTATTAATTGTTTATCTGTGTGAGGAACTTATTCGGGCATAGCAAGAGTAAGAAGCAGTTCAAAAAAAGTTGGCCATTGATTAACACGTTCAGTTCAGGCCGGATTCGAACCTGCCTTTAAAACCCAGTCTGTAAACATTGCTTGTTTCAAAATTAAGACCAAGCTCGTGATTTAGCATGCGTTGACTAATCTAAATATAAGAAATATAACTATATTCATTGACCATGAAATCTAAATCATTCATCCAATGTAGGTAAATGTGTAAGGGTAAACATTGATGAACCGTAGTGGAGTCTTGTGTTTACAATATGTCGAGACAGAGACAGTGTCAGATGGGTTTTACGTGACTGGGACTGTCATGTCACAAAACACAGTTCCTTAACTGACACCTGTAGCAGCAATACTCATTACACACTATGTAGGTCAATGTGTGAGCGTGAGAATTGCTGAACCGTAGTGGAGTCTTGTGTTTACAACATGTCGAGACAGAGACAGTGTCTGATGGGTTTTACGTGAATAGGAATTTCATGTCACTAAACACATTTCCTTGACTGTCATCTGTAGCTGCAATACTCATTACACTATGCGTGTCAATGTGTGGGCTTTAGAATTGATGGATCATACAGGAAACTTGTGTTAACATTAGGTTGAGGCAGACACTGTGTCTGATGGGTTCTAAGTCACTGGGAATGTCATATCATAAAAAAAACATTGTCTTGACTGACACTTGTGGCTGCAATACTCATTTCACTGTGTAGGTCAATGTGTGAGCGTGAACAAATTTTGAATAGTAATGAGGGTTTGTACCTACATTTGATCGAGGCTGAAGCTGTGTCTGATGAGTTTTACGTGACTGGGAATGTCATGCCACAAAACACTCTTAGTTGTCACCTGTGTAGCTGTAATACTCATTACACACTATATAGGTCAATGTGTGCGAGTGAGAATCGATGAACGATGAAGGTTATCAAAAGTCACGTGATCGGCTAAGAGTTTTCCCGGGTATGAAAGTAGATAAGCTATGACCCCCTGTAAACTTGTACATGTTCTTAGTCGAGGTATGGTACATAAATGAGGCCACTGATACTTCTAGTAAAAACAAGAGATTTACTAACGGAACTTGTATGTTATCAGAAGTCATACGATCGGCTGACGTTTGCCAGGGTATGGAAGTAGATAAGCTCTGACCCCGTGTGCACTCGCACATGTTGTTAGTCGATGTGTCGTTCATTTATTTATCTTAGTCTTTATAGTTATATTTATCGAAAAGTAATTGATTTTATGAACAGTTGAGTTTAACGATACAAGTAGACATAAAAGAGTTTAAAAGAAGTAGACTTAAAGTTTATTATAAACGTTTACTTTTACACAACAATAAACTAGCGTATTTAAATTTACAGAAAAGGGGAGAATAGAAAAATGTACTTCTGACCAGGAAAATACTTTATCGTGCAACAGGTTAAAGCATTACTTACGTTAATTAAATATATCATGGAAAAAACAAACTAAATTTGTTTAAATATATCATTAAATAGTTTTTAAAGAAAAAAGTAATGTTTTAACATTTAACATAGTAATTAAAAAATAGACTCTGTACTTAATCAGGAGATTTATCTATCGAAAAGTCAATACATCAATAAACAATGTCAATAAGTGACATTGCGATTTGTCCTAAAGACCAGATGTACAAATATTGAGGAAAATCTCATTAATTTCTTTAGACATATTACAGAAGGAATTAGAGAGAGTTTCACTAAAATAAATTAAATTTGATAAGAATGTGAAATTGAACAAAGAGAGGGATTAAAAGTGAAGAACGTTTCGGGTTAAACCTATAAAATAAAATAATTTAAAAATAAGATAACATGAATATTTATATCTTAGAGTGAGTAGTGACCAAATATAAAAAGTAACTGTGGTCACTAGAGTTAGGTCAAAAAGTCCATTATTCAGATATTTTTGCCGTCCCATACACATTGTTATGTGGTAGAGGTAAAGATATACTTTACAAGTCTAATGTGGCATGTGGTAACTGCACTTGTGTCATTACGTTCCTTACTGAGACGTTCTGTCCATCCCACAAACATTGTTATGTAGTAGAGGGAAGAGAGGCTTTACAAGTCTAATGCGGCCTGTGGTCAGTGTAGTTGTGTCAATTCGTTCCTTACTGAGACATCCTGTCCATCCCACACATTGTGATGTGGTAGAGGGGAGAGAGGCTTGCACCGGGTCTTTTGACCGGTACATTTCGTTTTTTTTCGTCGTTGGCTGCCGGGCTGCCTGAGATCGCTCATGCCCTGCGTTTCGCGTACTTTGGTTGGCCTGGTTTCGTTCGTTCCTGGGTCCAGTTTCGGTCAGGTTGGCCTGTCTGTTCAGTTGTCTTGTGCTGCCTGCAGAATTTCGTTATGATCGGCTAGACACACTAAAACGTAAGTGTTCATTTTGTAAGTTTTAATATCTAATCACCCTTTTGGTGAGAATATTTTGTTTCAATAATATTAATCGTTCTTGCTTGTGTTTTCAGGGTTTTGTTAAATTTGTATTTTCTTTGTCTAGTTTTGTTAACCTAGGTTTGAGCCATGTGCTCCATGTTACTTTTTTACCGTTAATTGCTTTTTATATCTGCCTTTATTATCAATAGTAGTTCTGTATAATGTTTTGTTGAACCTTTTTTAGTTGGAGTTACCGTTTTACCGTAGTTTTGTTCTTTGCCAATTACCTAGCCTAGCTGTACCGTTTGATTTTCATGTTATAACCTATTGCTCCTGTATCCATAGCCTAGTTTTCAGTTTGTCATTTTTAGTTCATATACGTAATTTATTCTTTGGTAATTTGTTAACTTGTAATTGGTTTTAATTCTGAGTTTGCCAACATAATTATTCATAGCCTAAAGGTAATCTTACATCTTCTAGTGTGCTTTAATCATGTACAATTTTGTCTGTTCCTGTTTTGTTGCCATTTCGTGTATTAGGTGTTATGTGTAGTATTTTTGTTGTTGTGGCTGGACTGTTTTTAATGTGCTGTGGTGTTGCCTTACAGTCCAGGGTCCTTGAGTAGGACGTTCCACCCTCAGCCTGCCGTCCGGGGATTGCCGACCATCCTGCACTGCTAGCCTGGCCTGAGGACCATGTTGGAGCCTGGAGTCGCCCGCTACCCGCTCTACGTCTTTGTGGTATAAGTCTTCTGTCCTCAGGTCAGTGTATTCCATGTTGTTTTTCCCGGCGGCTGAGCTGGGGGTTTTGCTGCTTAAATATTTACATAAAAAAAAAAAAAAAAAAAAAAAAAAAAAAAAAAAAAAAAAACAGTGAAATACAGGAAGTATAAAAGACGAAAAATGTTTGTGAACAGTTTGATGTGGCCTAGGCCTAAAAGTGAACGGAACAGTGATTTGATGAAACAGCCATGGGGACTTATATTTTTTTTTATTAAAGAGAGAAAAACTTTTAAAATACACAACGATTTTTTTTATGTTACTATTTATTTATATTTATTGTTATTTAGTTTAATTAGTTTATTTGGTTGTTATATTTTTTAGATTTTATATTTGTTAGGTCCCCATTGTTAAATCCTGTTATTATTTATTTATATGTTTAGCCTAGTTATTGTTATTTATTTTTTGTTAAGTGTATTAGGGGTGTGTGGAAGTGAATTTTTACTCGAACGGTACCGTTTTATATTTTTTTTTAACTTGTTTAATTTTTTTAATTCTTCACCAAAAGGGGATTGTTGTGCTTTGCTTAACTTCTAATTCGGAGCTGCCCAGGGATTCCGGCTTACTCCCTGGCCCGGTGGAATCATGGGATGTGGGCTAAATTGCCGGTTTAATTGTTGTGAGCCAAAAGTTCTAAATTTTCCCTTTTATTTGGGCATTAATAAATTTGTCTTACGTTTTGGGTGTCTCAAGCTAGGCTGCAGATAGGCCATATAGTTTATTAATTGTTAAATTTGGTATTTGTAGAGTTTGTTGTTCTTGTAGCTTTTGTGTGTTTTGTTATTTATTTAAGTGCAAATTTATATGCTGGCCTTCTGCCTATTTTATATTGTGGCCTTCTGCCGTTTTTTGTTCGATTAACTTTTGTTCTCTTTGGTAATAAATTAGTTTTGCTCAGCTGCCGAGTTTTATTTTGACCCTCCAACTGCCACCCGTGATCCCATCATCGCTTGACTTGTTTTGAGCCATCCCCCAGTTGGCACGCTTTCCAGCTTTGGTGGGGGGGATGGGTCTCAGGCTTTGCAAGTCTAATGCCATCTGTGGTCAGTGCAGTTGTGTCAATACGTTCCTTACTGAGACATGCAGTCCATCCCACAAACATTGTAATGTAGTAGAGGGGAGAGAGTCTTTACAAGTCTAATGCGGCCTGCGGTCACTGCAGTTGTGTCAATTCGTTCCTTACTGAGACATTCAGTCCATCCTACAAGCATTGTTATGTGGTATAGAGAAGAGAGGCTTTACAAGTCTAATGCAGCCTGTGGTCACTGCAGTTTTGTCAATTCGTTCCTTAGTGAGACATTCTGTCCATCCCACAAACATTGTTATGTGGTAGAGGGAAGAGAGACTTTTTAAGTCTAAAACAGCCTGTGGCCACTACAGTTGCGTCAACCTTACTGAGACAGTCTGTCCATCCCACAGAGGCCAGTCAAAGATAAAATTCCACTAGCTATGCCTGGAGTATATGAAATACCTCGCAGTTGTCGGTCAGTCTACACCAACCAAGAGGTTAATTTCCATAAGGATTAAGGTACATATAAGGCATACTAAGAATGAAGATTTGGAAAAGTTTGCAGTTGGTGAACATAGCACAAAAAATAATCATGGAATTTTATTTGACAAAACTAAAGTCCTTGCCAACATCCCACATTACTACCCGAGTAAGGATGATAGTATATGGCTGCCAAAGACATGGGAACCCATTTTAAGTAAATTGAAATTAAATAAAATGGAAGAGTCATCCATATTGATTTTTTGGCCAATGACCGTAGGTAATGTGGGTCGTGCCTCCACCCCCCTCTCCAGCATACCTGCCACATAACAGTATGGGTGAAACGTCTGGTCATCTTGTAAATAGTGTAGATAGTAACTTGACGCGGTTGTCACCGGAAAATGTAGATTCTAGTTACTATAAATCTTTGTTTACTGCTGAACTATTTTCGAGATGTATTAATATGAGTACTGAGGTATTTTTACAGCCCTCAGATACACAATTAGTAATATAAGCATCGTAATACCTATAGTTACTGAAGCTTACAACATTTTTACTTTGATATCCATTTAAAAGTTTAAATTTTTGAAGATTGCTGTCATGTTTAGGGCAACTGCTGCTTATTCTTAAAATAATAAATGTTTTAAGCTCTGCTAAACCTGTCTAGATCTTACTCATTGGTCCCATTAGGATGATATTAATTGTTCGAAAACTAACAGTAGAAAACAAATTACTCCACAACGAGTGTGGCAGGTCTCCTAGCAACAGGCTGTGTTGACTGTAGGCTCCCTCCTACAGTGCCAATACAAAGCTGCGTAATGCCGTGTGCAAACTCAATTATCCTACAGTGGAGTGACGAAAGATTCAACTTTGTTCGTTGACAGCCAAAGGCTTTAATGTGTCAGTATTTACAGCAAAATCACTTAGCTACGTAGCATAACACTTTCATGGTGTAATACTAACTTATTAATATTTGTTAATGTTTAGATTTTTTTTACTATTTAAATTTTCTTATATAATTAAAATGTATTTTGAATAAACTTGTAAAGAGAATACCCTGTATTTTTGTATTTAGGTAGATATTAAGATTTTTTTTTTTTTATTTCGATTCCCATTATGTCGTCAAGGATTACGTCCTACAGGCTACTGGTGAAGAATTACGTCCTACAGGCTACTGGTCAAGGACTACGTCCTACAGGCTACTATCAAGGACTACGTTCTACAGGCTACTGTCAAGGATTACGTCCTACAGGTAACTGGTCAAGGAATACGTCCTACAGGCTACTGGTCAAGGAATACGTCCTACAGGCAACTGGTCAAGGACTACTTCGTACAGGCTACTGGTCAAGGACTACGTCCTACAGGCTACTGGTCAAGGACTATGTCCTACAGGCTAATGGTCAAGGATTACGTCCTACAGGCTACTGGTCAAGGACTACTTCGTACAGGCTACTGGTCAAGGATTACATCCTACATGCTACTGGTCAAGGATTACATCCTACAGGCTACTGGTCAAGGACTACTTCGTACAGGCTACTGGTCAAGGATTACGAATATGAGATTACGAAAGAAAAATAATTACATTAACAACCCATTTCGAAGTGATATTAAGCAAGCGTAGATAACTACCCCATACTGAGCTGAGATATCAGCTAGTTTGGTATAAATACATGCAGTGAGGCATCTTAATAGTTTCAGTCATATATCTTCAATTGTATAGATTTTTTCGAATAAAGTAACCAACCACTTTACTTTGGATCCAGAAGAACAGTATACTTTGATTAAATGCTGAGGATTATTGTGTGTGAGTACGGAGTTTTATGAACTAAGGATGTAGATAGGATTGCATGATGTAGGGGTAGATTGTCTGTATGTACAGTTCTCCGGCCTCATGCATATGCAATGATGGTAATCATGTGCCAAAGTAAATACTGACCTAGTGTTTACAACTATTATTTAGTTGAAAACACAGTAATCTTGGAAAAAATTAAATTTTACTGTAAATGCAACTATTTATTTTGTTGTCTAGTTTTGGTACAATAGTGAGATTATAATCAAACATGTTAATGTTCTGTTGCGTTAGCATGTTTTAATGATGTGCAATTGTCAGTATTTTGGTAACATTCTCTCTCTCTCTCTCTCTCTCTCTCTCTCTCTCTCTCTCTCTCTCTCTCTCTCTCTCTCTCTCTCTCTCTCTCTCTCTCTCTCTCTCTCTCTCTCTCTCTCTCTCTCTCTCTCTCTCTCTCTCTCTCTCTCTCTCTCTCTCTCTCTCTCTCTCTCTCTCTCTCTCTCTCTCTCTCTCTCTCTCTCTCTCTCTCTCTCTCTCTCTCTCTCTCTCTCTCTCTCTCTCTCTCTCTCTCTCTCTCTCTCTCTCTCTCTCTCTCTCTCTCTCTCTCTCTCTCTCTCTCTCTCTCTCTCTCTCTCTCTCTCTCTCTCTCTCTCTCTCTCTCTCTCTCTCTCTCTCTCTCTCTCTCTCTCTCTCTCTCTCTCTCTCTCTCTCTCTCTCTCTCTCTCTCTCTCTCTCTCTCTCTCTCTCTCTCTCTCTCTCTCTCTCTCTCTCTCTCTCTCTCTCTCTCTCTCTCTCTCTCTCTCTCTCTCTCTCTCTCTCTCTCTCTCTCTCTCTCTCTCTCTCTCTCTCTCTCTCTCTCGGATTGAACACACTTTCAAACTTCTAACGGTTTTATTCACTATATCTCTCTGTCATTAATAGAGAGATAGAGTGTTCGTCCGGGCGCCCAGTTTAGTCTCCAAGGACTTTTGTTCTAGATTTCATCGCAACTGCCGCTAAGAGTAGTAAATATCCTGACTCACTAACGAACAAGCAATGTTTTCCCTTCCCCTCACTCCCCTTCATAGTCCCCACCCCGAAAATTGGCATAACTCCTACATTTATAGTAAACTCTAGCAATGAATTTTATATATATATTATTAATCTACTAGTTTTAGCCAAAGATGAGTACAAATTTCAACTCAAAATTTGAACAAATATAGTATATAGAAAAATAATTGGTAACACTTAAAATAACTTTTTTTTAGATTTACTATATACTAAGTTGATTAGTACCATTTATCCACTATATCCTAAAAATTTTAATAAATTATAACGCTCGGTTTGTTCCTGAGTTATGTACCAAAATGGCCAAATTATTTACTTTGGGCAGCCATATCACCATAAAAAAACTGTTTCGAATTTGTTTCCCATGACACATTTATTACTCATATGGATACTAACAATTTTATTACAAAACATGTCAAAAATATTTTTTGATCGAACACCCTTAAAATTGTTCCAATCAGTACCTGAAAAGTTAATCAATAGTGCGGTCTTAAAAATATATTATATTTATTAAAAATAAATAATATAACAAATTATTTAATAGTAGTTGATGTGTTGTTTGATAATTATATCGAATAATCAAGCCCATAAACATTTAAAGACTTACAGTTGTTTAGTGATGTGTGATATAACACCTTAAACTCACCGTAATTTTACCCAACCCTTGAAAATACTGTCATAACCTAAAACCTTTGTATCTAAAAAAAAAAACCTTTTATATTTTATTTCAGTCCTCAATTATAATTACGCTTATTATGTTAAACATGATATTGCTCTATGAGAAACTAAACATCAACGTTAAATTAAAAACTATGAATTAATTAAATTTTTGTTTTCAGTTTTATGTTGTTACCTGTAAAAGTAATCATGTAACAGTATAGGGAAATGGGGAAGAAGACAACATATTTTTAATATTGCTATTTTATTGCCATTATTTTACCTTTGTTCACAATTCATCATTGTAACAATGCTTGATAGTTTCTGAATATATAATATCAATGAAAGTAATACATTTGCATTGGTGTTTAAAGAACTGGTAAATTCATTTCGAGGTTCTTATTCATGCTGATCTATTCTACCAACTATTAAAAATTTAAATACATTTTCATTTGAACTAATTTTATGAAAGAAAGTAATAACACTTGTTCATATAATCAAAACAATAACATAAAATTACAATATTATAATGTTTTCAATTTAAAAACAATGGTCAATCTCAACGTAATAACTTATTTTTATAATAATAATATTACTACTAAAAAAAATCACAGCATGAAAACAATAAGAAGACTAGAAAAAAAATGGTAACTTCAGTTATAAAATAACAGAAAAAAAATACAAATATGTTAAGGAAACATTGTTTTAATACACTCTCATTGGTTTCTATAGGTCTCGTAAGTTTTCTGCCAGTTAAATATAAGATAATTGTAAAAGTAAATCCAGTACAAAGGCAGCAACAAATCAAAAATATTCATCACGCTGCAGATTAATTTAACAATTTTTAAGTAACATATGCAGCAAACAAGTTTAAATATAATGGCATACTTTAAACTTTACTAACGTGTTAGTGGAGTTACACTATATTGTCTAACTTACGGGATCTGAGCAAACTGTTGCACTATGAACTACTTTATTGCTCAAATAGCTCGACAAACCTGGTATAACTGCGCCTCCTGCAAAGTCACGTAATATAGTTGTATGTGTGGTGTTAAAATGTTCCTATAGGCACGTTAAACTAGAATTGCCTGAAACATTGTTTTTCAATTAAATTGTTAAGCCTCTCTCCCCTCGCCCCCCCCCCCCCAAATATATTTGGAACTCAGGGTAGTCCGAATTACGCGGTAATCCGAACGACCCTCCCGGCCACTTGCAAACAGATGTTTTCGTTGCACATCTTAACTTGTTAGTTTTTGATAGGGATAGTAACAGTGACAGTAATGGAGGTCTATTAAATCATCAGAATGTCAAATAAACGTAAACAGACAACTTTAAAATTATAGATTACTTTAATAGTTAAGTAAAATTTGTACAGTTTACATTTTTTTATTTTTACTTTATGTGTGTAAATGATTTTAAATGATATAAACATATCTCTTATAATTTATTGAACTCAGCAGTTTTAACAAATAGACTTCATATGTAAATAGTTGAATTTTTTATTACTGTACTTGTCTAGCTTATTATTATGTTTATAACATTATATAGTTTCGGATAACCACGACCGTACTGTAACTAAAATTGGGCCGGATAGAAAGTGTTATAAGAGCTGCGTGTTAAATTTAGCGCATTTGGGGGTTTCAGCAGTAGAGTGAAGTCATTCCACCCTCCCACCCGCCTTTAAACTGAATCAGGAAATGTCCTTCGTTTTGGTGCAACTCTTACAATAAAGCCTCCAGAGGCAATTTAAACATCACGTTCAGGGTGCAATTGCTAACAAACTTTGTTTCCGATTCTCTCGCTCTCTAGACGTCTCACGGGCCATTCTGATGCTTTTCCATGACAAGCTTGATATTCTGAACAAGTACGTATAGTTAAAATTTCACTATAAAAAATTCAGATTTTTCATCAAAAAAGTGCCAAAGGGAAACTTCATTAACATACACAGTGCATTTAACTCCATTAGCAATTTAACTCTCATGTTCAGGACGCAATTGCTAACAGACTTTGTTTCCAATTATCTCGCCTTCTAGACGTCTCATGGGCCGTTCTGACGCTTTTCCTTTTTTGCCACTCGCCCACCCATTCACGTACAGTGGCTTTGACCCACCCACCCACCCATACACGTACTGTGGTATTGATCAATACATACACCCATACCTGCCAACATCAAGGGTGTGACTCCCGCTTCGAGTTCTCCACTTCGGCAACATTGTTTAGTTGAAACACAAACTATAATCAACTGTATAAGTTTGTTTAATTGCATTTATTATTTACATTATTACTCATTGTGGTATTGTTCTTATTAATTGTCATTAGAATACTACATTATTATTTAATTTAATCGTTCTAAGCTTGATTCGTTAGTAATATTCAAACCAACGGTCACTACTGCTGATGACGTAATAGGTGGGGCTTGCTACTACACATTTGGCCTAACATCACCTGCTTTCCGTGACAAGATTAAATGGAATGCCACAGTGGGAAAGAGTTATTCTCTATCTTAAATCACCACTCAGACCTTCTCTCTTGCACCCTTTGATTTCAGCAGTGCTTTAGTAGTTATTTTTTAATAATTGACAGAAAGTTTAGGATTTGACTACCAGAAAAAGTATTCTTTTATTTCTTGAGTGATATTAAGTTTCAAATTAGATTTAAAACCAAGCCGTGGCTAATAATTAAAATTAATTTAACTTAATGTATTTTATGAGACTTAAACAGTTCATTTATCCTAATGTTTTGAACTATGACGCATATAATATTTTCAGACTTAATTATATATACCGCATTTATATGTATTAACAATTGTGTTAGTAAAAAATTACTTGAATTGCGAATATTTTTAACAGCCGCATAGTTTTGTGTACAAATAATTTTAAGACTTCCAAAAATTTTAAATATTAATTTAGCTTTTTCTGAAAATTGTTATTTAGTATTTTATAAGATTTAGTTTTGCTAAAACTTTTGCTATTATTTTTTTGTTATTTTTTCTCGTTGATTTCCTAATCATAATTTTGGTTAATAAATGTGAAAAAAATACACATTATTTTTGCACTTTTACATTTTTGCTTGAATTGTTGTTTAGGTTCAATAATTAATAATAAAAATACTAAATTGATAGCTTTCACGATACGCGTCATTTAACCTACGATCATTTACGAAAACAACTATTTTATGTGACTTCGCAGTGGTTTTTCCTTTCTTAAGTAACTGACATACAATAAATAATTACTTTTCAAACAAAGTTCGTTGTTTTCAGCGAAGGACTGAAGATAAAAGCGTCAAGAAATGCATAAGAACCAAATGTTCAAAGATCGTTCGTCCCACGAGTCTGATATACAAGTTTAATCATTTATCACAAAATATTTCATTCATTAAAAGCGGTTTCAAAAAGATACTTATTTTACATGTTATAAACACTAGTGAGTCGAATAACTGCTATCTATTTACAAAATGGGGAGTGAAACATCAGTTCCACCTACACTACAATCTCACATAGAGCACACTCTGTAATATCCAAAAATACCTACGTCGCTATAGTAATACAGTCTATAAAATATCATATACTGAATGCATATACATACTCTAATAAGTTTATTATATTTGGTGAGAACCGATATTTTGAGCAGGTAAGTAATTACGTCATGAATTGAAAAATATCAAAACTGTCTTCATATGTAAAAATCTAGTTTTTCTACATTTAATGGGATGTCTACAATCTCTACATTATCAATGTTAAATGAATTAAAAAATATCTACATATCACTACCATACAATTACTATAAAGCTTTTCGCTATGATCTGAGATAACTTCCGAATACATGTCTTACTCTACCCAATAAGACCTCAAAAACATTCATTGGTTCCATTTGATTCCATTTGCTTCTAACTTCGTAAGTCTTAAGCAGTAGGAAAAGCTTGAATCAGTACTTACCTTCATGTATGAAGTTGCCTTATAATTAATTGCTGTTTTTAACTTTTTAAAGCACAATTTTTTTAAATCACGTAATAACAAACTTTAAACAAATGACAATAATAATATGTTTGACTTAGATTACTAGAAAAATAGTTTATGGTTTCAGTTTCTTGAAGTTATTTTAGGATTATACATTCATATGGCGCAAAACTCTTTGAAAACATTTAAAATGGTGAAAAAAATAACATGGATAGAGTTTCTTAGAAGATGTTTTGAAATAAGGCCCCTAGAACTAATATTAATGTTTTGAAAAGCATGGCATTTGAGCTTGTTATAATAGCCAGTGTTAGTAATTTTTGTTTATTTTTTAACAATTACTGCCATCGTTGACTGATCTATTTTATTTCTTTTGTTGATATGTGTAACTTATTTATTTACATCACCTTTATCTATTATGAAACGTCATTCTTATCAGGTTTCGTATCTTACATGATTCACACCAATATACCACCTCATTTTCTGTTTCACAATGCATAGCTTTCATCTGTTTAGAAAGTTAAAAAAATATATTCACTCATTGTATTTTCGATAGTATTATAAAAAAAATCAAATATTGTGTTATCCTTGTTTTTGTTTTATCACATGTATTAGGAATTACTAATATTTTAGTAAAATTGGACATTCTAACAAGTAGTTGTAGCACCGTAAAAAATAAATAAAATAAATTATTAACCATTTTAATAAACCACTTGTACATTAGTGGTATCATCCTTGAAAAAAATCATTTTAATTAAGTTAGTTTTTCTTTTTAATTTACAGTGAATTCTTATTTCTTTTCAGGTGATTCTTGGTCCGCCTTTACTTTATCGGGAAGAACACCGGCGAACTGAATCACTGAAAAGTTTCTTTGCTGCTACTCGACGTCTATGAAATGCCCTTGAGAAGGCTCTTCGTCGTCCTTGAGACAGGCGGACTCTAGGTGTTTGTTGAGGTAAGACTTGAGAGCGAAGGACTTGTGGCAGCGAGTACACTCGAAGTTCTTGTCGAGAGAGTGCGTCTGCATGTGTGCTCTTAGGTTGGACCGATCAGCAAAGCTCTTGCCACAATGCGCACATCCGTAAGGCTTTTCACCGGTGTGGGATCGCAGGTGTCCTTGAAGCAGCCATGGCCGTGAGAAGAGCTTGCCGCAAATGCCACAACCATGCGTCAGCTTGTGCGTCAGCAGGTGCATGGCGAGTGCCGGCATGCTTACATACGCCTTGCCGCATGTCCCGCACTTCTTGGCCGACTGCGAGTCTAGGCTTCGGTGAGTTTGCTTGTGCCGCGACAGGTTGGAGGATGTCGCGTACTGTTTCCCGCACTCGGAACACGAATATCTGCCGGATTTGACTTCATCACCATCTGCGGTCATGCTGTCTTCCGACGAGGACGGACTTAATGGAGCACATTTTTTGGTGTTTTTGTTCTTAGACCTACCGTCCGACACTAGGAGAGCGTCGTACGTGTATATTACTGCGGCGTTCGATATGAGCGGCACCCCCGTGTTCTGAGGGTTAGGGTTGTTGTTTTCCGCATCCGAAGAATACTCGGAGGTTGGAGGAGTGAGTGGTGGTGGGGGGTCGGGTGTGTAACATGCCGGCTGAGGCTCGTACAAGTGGTAGACAGGCACGTGAGCCGTGGAGGGCTGTGAGATAGCTGGAACTGGGGGTGGAGTAGCTGGTAGCTGAACGGTCACTACCCCTGGAGCTGGCAAAGGTGGCAGTGACCTCGATAGCTCCAAAAGGTCATGGGCCGCTTCCGTTTCCTCTACACTGCGCATGCGAAAGATAGGAATACCACCATCATGGCTCAGGACTTCCTGGGTACGTAGACATCGCTCTTGGGGAAGGAACTCCTGCATATATCCTGAAATCAACCGCAAAACATCTAAAACATTTTAATTTAGTGAATGTCGATACATCAACCATTTATTCTTAGTAAAAGAATTTAGTATATGTGCCGAATGTTGTATTAACCAGCTTGATAGAAGTAAGTTTTGAAATTTTCAATAATTAGACACAGAAACTTTTATACTAAGGAAATGTCTATAATCCTAACTAACTTATACATAAATATTATATTCATTCAAAGAACATTGAATAATCATCACTACGTTTAAAACAGATTTAAGTTGGAAAGCCTTGTTTGTAAATAATTACCTTTAGTTTTTATGAACGTTCTATCAATTCCATTTAATCATATATTTTGAATATTTTATCAAACTATGTGATGCTTCCAATGCATGATATTATTTATTTCATAAACCTTAGTTTTTGCAAGAATATATAAAATAATATGTCTTATAATATACCTGCTGAAACATAACTAACAAGTTATTATTACTGTCTGTTTATAGTTATTCAGATAACTAGGGATGTTAAGAAAGCTATCAGTTTACGTTTGACCATATAGAACCAATTTATACACAAAAATTTGTCTAGTCATAGATATATAATTGAAGTATACTTACTAATTTACTAAAATTATTTGTAAAACTGATTAGTTAATGTGAAATATTATAATATATTTAACATAATAATGACTATTCTACTATAAATGAACTTTTTTTTTATTTGTATCTTTTGAAGAGAAGGAAAATAGGTTGAGCATAGAAGGCCTGGCTGACTTTGTTGTCATGTATTTGTATAGATGAACTCTCCATATTCATGTATACAGGTATGGAAATAAGCTGCAATATTTATATATCCATGCAGAATAGGCTAGATTCGATATAGTTAGATGAATGGAAACGGTAAGATGTGACAGTAGTAATAGAAATACGTAAGTGGTCAAATTGATTTCAGAAGAAAGTACCAGGTAATAGTTAATTGTCTTTGCGAGGAATAAGCTAATCAGTATCAGGTTTGACAGGGTGGGTGGGAGGGCCAACACTAACGGACGTGTATGGGTGGGTGGGAGGGCCATCAACAACGGACGTGTATTTCCATCACCAACGGACGTGTATGGGTGGGTGGGAGGGTCATTACCACTGGACGCGTAAGGGTGGGTGGAGTCTTTATCACCGGACAAATATGGGTAGGTTGAAAGAGCCATCTCCACTGGAAGAGTATCGGTGGGTGGGAGCGACATTATCACCGGACATGTATAGGTGGGTGGAAAAATCATCTCCACCGGGCGATTATCGGTGGGTGGGAGCGACATTATCACCGGACATGTATAGGTGGGTGGAAGAATCATCTCCAACGAACGAGTATCGGTGGGTGGAATCCTCATTATCACCGGACATGTATGGGTGGACGGAAGGGTTATCTCCACCGGACGAGTATCGGTGGGTGGGAGCATTATTATCACCGTAAATGTATAGATGAGTGAAAGAATCATCTCCAACCGACGATTATCGGTGGGTGGGAGCGTCATTATCACCGGACATGCATGGGTGGGTGGGTGAAAGGTAAATCATAACCTGAAGTGTATGGTCCATTAAAAAAAGAGTTGATGTTAAAATGTATTCTAAGTGGGTGGGTGTGAAGAGTTAGCTATTTATGAAAATGTCGGGATTTAATAATTGTAGATAATGAGGGGTTTTCCAGTAGCACAGAATAGATGTAAGGGGGTTTACTATTTTACATGAGATCATTAGTCAGTTTCAATATACAATTGTACGGAAGTGTTGATTTGTAGCGTTTTTAGGCATTGTGAAAATTACTAAATATTCTATTGGCAAGGAAGTAGCGAACTGTTTTGATAGGACTGTAATCAATAGTACTTTATAACGAACAAAATAGAAAGTATATCCCCAAAAATATTTGTTTTGGGCAACAGAAAATATCATCTTAAGACCATTCGTATCTTCTTGAACTATAATCAATGAAAATTTAAGAAAGTCACACAGACGAAACTGAGGTCATGTCCAATAGTGCACTGAATGGGTGTTGAGCTTTAGAAACTTAAGAGTCGAGTAATTAATTCTCCAGTTTTCTGTGTGGATGGCAGGGACAGCACCGTTGTAAGTCCCTCCTATTATTACCCTCAATATCCTCAAGAATAAACGTAGCAACTATTGCTAAAAACTTTTAAGAATTTTCCTTAGTGGGAACTGCTACTGATGTGTTAGTTATGGCTGTAAGAAAGTGACATATGTTTATTATATATTATTATTTTTATTATATGTTATTTATTATTTTTCTGAGGTTTAACCAATTTTGCAAGGGTTCACTTTATTTGACTCCCTTTACATGCAGACAGACACTTATGTAAACTTTATAATTCATTCCACAAATGAAGTTAGTAACAACAAAATCAATATATAAATACCTAATTTTGATAGTTAATTAAATCTATAAAAATAAGTTTTCATACATGAAGATTTTATCAAGCAGCTTTTATTGTTCGAAGTCTGTGTAAAAGGAATCTGTTTGTCCTAAGAAATTAAATAATTTGATCTTTTTCTCATCTTGTTGTTCAGCAATGTTTATTTTTGCACTTCACATTTGTTCAGTTACACTCTTTTGACCTATATACGTCAAAGTGCTTGATAATCCAGTAAGATACTGCGTTTATAACAACATCACTATATACAGTATAAATAAGTCAACAGTTTTGTACGTATAGTATATATACAGTACACATTTGTTTTTAATGAATTTGAGTTGGGAGAGGTTTATTTATTTAGTATTTCTACTAACACGTAATCCGCTTCACCATTTCACCACACACACAATAAATATATAAAGTAAACAAAATTTAGAGCACAATAAACCTAAGGTTGAAGTACAAACTAAGAATAGCCTCAGAACTTTTATTTCCCTCAGCAAACTAAACACAATTTATGGACCCACCTAGCGCCATAATTTAAAACTATACCATATTCTCCTTAGTCATGTTTATCTTCCAAATTTTCAACGAGAAAGTGATAATAGAAGTTTACTATATATAGTTTTCTAGATATTTATTATTAGTACTGTTGTGGGTAAATACCTAGAATTCCCTGAGTGTAAAAAAAATCAAACGAAGAGTGAGTGATGGTGTTTAGAATTATTTAAAAGATTATGTACGTACAAATCCCGACATACAAAGAACTAAATATACTATTTCTATTTAGTACTTAATTATTTTAATAAATTGTTGGATTTCCTATATTTTCATACTTAAGGCTTACCCTAAATGGTTGCGTATAATGCCATGAGGTGTTTTTGTTAAAGTAACATATTATGTTAGATAGTTACCAAAAAATTCATAACTAAAGTTAAACCTGACGGTGCGTATCTGACCATGCATGCTAATATATTTAACGATGTATATATGTACATAAACAGTTATATATTTACATATACATTTGTATATTGTTTGTGTATTTATATGTACAGTATGTACATGTATATAATATAAAATATACTACGAAAAAATAAAGTATTTTAGACAGTTTTTCTATATTAAAAAACTTGAATGAATGTTTTCCCTATCAATTAATACATATATAAATCCTCCAACAACTAATTAGGTTGTGGAAGTTAGTTTAAATATCGTCTTAAATATATTTATTTTATAAATATTTTTATATAGAAAATTATAAGGATTTAATTGTGAAAATATCTCGTAAATAATGTCACAATAGACTCAAATATTATACTGGTTTCATAAATTTACATATCTATTTAATTGTATTCCAATTAATGTTACTATGTATTCTCCAATTTATTGTCAATTGAGAGAGTGTTAATTGCTTTCAAAAGTTTCACAGTGGTAAAGTTTATACGAAATAATTAATTTTTTCAATCAGTTACATGTTTTAAGTCAACAATTAGCTTCAATAAATAGATAACTTTCTAAAAAGTAAACGCACAGTTTACAATGTATAAGGATTTCATATTCAGAACGGGAATCTCTATGGATACTAATATATGTCAAAAGCCTACTTACCGATTCCTTTCTCAGCTGGTGGCCCTGTAACAAATACAATAATGATAGCGAAAAATACTATAAACAAATATAACAACAAACAGTTATAAAATTCATCATTTTGTTAGTTAATTGTAAAAAAATCTGCAATAAAGCATAGAACATTCTTTACACGCCTTGTGGAGTTTTCCTGGAAGCAAGATATGGTTTCCTCGTTCTCGAATGCATTAAGGAATAACAGAAGTATATTCTAACTACAGCACTAGTAGCGCAGTGCTGTAACCCATCTACTTAGGGACAAAGTATTTTGTAGATTGTAGGTGATAGGTTCTACACTCGGTTTGAATGGTTCATTTCGGTTTGAACATTACAAGAAACTTCTGGGGGGTCCATGTTGGCTGGTGGTCAGGGTTCGGATATTGTGTAGGGGTGAGTAACGAGTATCAGGCTTGTCGAATAGCTGAAAACCAGATCAATGGCTTTTAGTACACGTAAATATGTAGGTACGTACATGTACTGACTATTTAGCTATGGAACTTCATAGGAATAGTCAACCACAAATAGTAACATGACTACACACATTAATCTATTATCATCACACTCATATTCGCCCATATAACTAGGATCTGTGGGATGATAATGAATTATAAATATGGAATGAGACTAAGCTAAGCATATAAATAGTAATGTATGAGCTAAGTTTTTTTTTTGTTGTCTTGTACATATAAAATGTTGTGTTACATTTCATTGAATATGTTTCTACGATGCTTTTATGATCAGTTTACTATTGCTACTAGTTTACCTTCTGACTAGCTTCACTTATTTGTGTTCCCACCCTTAAAACTATCCTATTCTGACTAGCTTCACTTATTTGGGTTCCCACCCTTAAAACTATCATATTCTGACTAGCTTCACTTATTTGTGTTCCCACCCTTAAAACTATCCTATTCTGACTAGCTTCACTTATTTGTGTTCCCACCCTTAAAACTATCCTATTCTGACTAGCTTCACTTATTTGTGTTCCCACCCTTAAAAGTATTATATTCTGACTAGCTTCACTTATTTGTGTTCCTAGCCTTAAAACTATCATATTCTGACTAGCTTCACTTATTTGTGTTCCCACCCTTAAAACTATTATATTCTGACTAGCTTCACTTATTTGTGTTAAAATTATCATATTCTGACTAGCTTCACTTATTTGTGTTCCCACCCTTAAAACTATCCTATTCTGACTAGCTTCACTTATTTTGGTTCCCACCCTTCAAACTCTCATATTCTGACTAGCTTCACTTATTTGTGTTCCCACCCTTAAAACTATCCTATTCTGACTAGCTTCACTTATTTGTGTTCCCACCCTTAAAACTATCCTATTCTGACTAGCTTCACTTATTTGTGTTCCCACCCTTTAAACTATCATATTCTGACTAGCTTCACTTATTTGTGTTCCCACCCTTAAAACTATCCTATTCTGACTAGCTTCACTTATTTGTGTTCCCACCCTTAAAACTATTATATTCTGACTAGCTTCACTTATTTGTGTTAAATTATCATATTCTGACTAGCTTCACTTATTTGTGTTCCCACCCTTAAAACTATCATATTCTGACTAGCTTCACTTATTTGTGTTCCCACCCTTAAAACTATCCTATTCTGACTAGCTTCACTTATTTGTGTTCCCACCCTTAAAACTATTATATTCTGACTAGCTTCACTTATTTGTGTTCCTTCCCCTAAAACTATCATATTCTGACTAGCTTCACTTATTTGTGTTCCCACCCTTAAAACTATTATATTCTGACTAGCTTCACTTATTTGTGTTCCTTCCCCTAAAACTATCATATTCTGACTAGCTTCACTTATTTGTGTTCCCACCCTTAAAACTATTATATTCTGACTAGCTTCACTTATTTGTGTTAAAATTATCATATTCTGACTAGCTTCACTTATTTGTGTTCCCACCCTTAAAACTATCATATTCTGACTAGCTTCATTATTTGGGTTCCCATCCTTAAAACTCTTCAGTGCCTTATGTACATTTTTTAAGAATATAAGAAAATATCAATTTAATTATATAATTGAGAAATAAAATATTACCTTGTTTAATCACTTTTATTTATTATACTACATGTTTCGATCCTTAGATCATCTTCAGGTTTATAATGCAACAAAATATCTTGAAGGCATCAATAAAAATTTAAACTAGTTAAAACTTATTAACCTGAAAATACATAAAATAATAAACTGTTTTGGTTAGCTAGTTGTTATTATCACAGATGACGTAATATTAAATGTAAATATTGGAGTATTTTTTTGTAATTCAATTGTGTCTAGATATCTTCCTGTTGTATTTATTAGTTATGCATCTTTTCTTTGTTTCTGTATACACTATATGTATCAAATGTAATGTTAGATTGGAAAGATATTTGGTCATTAAGTAAATTATTTGGGTGAGTCTTTTTTGCTTTGTAGATGGCTAATTCTTCTTTGACATCGAGTTTAAGGCTTTTCGGTAAGATTTGAATATGTCCATATTATTTTCAATAGATGCATAACTATGAGATTCGGATATTTAGTCTTCAGCGTAAGTGGATTGTTGGTGTTGGGAATTTTTTGGTATATTTTATTTAAACCTTTGTTTGAAAGATCTCCCAGTTTGGCCAATATAAAATTTGGGACATTCATTAAATTTGATTCTGTAAATTCCAGATTTGTCATAATTATTTGAGGTTGCTGGATTGTTTTGTAAAAATTGTTGGAGAATATTGTTAACGGTATGTGCAAGAACAGTATTGTTTTTGTTAAATATTCTATTAATGCTATTATTGATTTTCCCATAGAATTGCATTTTTATATATCTTTTGTCAGATTTTTCTCTTTCTTTCTGCTTGTTTTGTTTGTGTCTATTTTTTATGGAGTCGAACATTTGAGTTCTGAATCCATTCGCTCTAGCTATATGTTTATTGTAAAATATTCTTTTATGTATGCTTCTTGATTTAAAGGATACGTCAGTAATCTATGAACCATGGAATTGTATGCCGCAATATTATGGGACCAAGGATGATTGGATGATTTATGAATTGTGTGATCTGTTGTTGTTGGTTTTCGATGTACTTCAAATTCTAAATGGTTGTTTGATTTCTTGATAGTAACGTCTATTGATGTTAACATTTAAATCCTTCATAGATTCAATTATTTGAACTTCTCTTTCTCTAAGGTTTCGTCCCTTACTTCCTCACTGGATACACCTTTGTATTTTTCATGTCTACGCATCCCCTTCAATGTTCAAGAAAAAAAAATGTTCAATTATGATGTAGCTTTAATATTTTCTTGGGTGGATTGCCTGTTTCGCTGAATTCTCACTGACCTCAGATGCTTCCCCATTCTTGGCTTCGATATTTGGTATTTTCATTTTTATTTAATTACTTTATTACTTATTAAATCACTCCAGTTGTCAATTTGGCAACCTTCGTGTATGGGTATTGCCATTTTAAAACAACTCTTCCATAAATGCTTGATAGTTGAGGTTTTGACCGCTGGGAGTTCAAAACACGATACTGCTACAGTGATATTAACCCATTCACCCTTCCATACATGTATAGTGCTACGTAAATATATATACAAGTTTCTCGTACATCTTTAATATGATTTTTACGCGTATAAGTAATATAGCAAGGATTATACAGGATTTTTGAATTTTGTAAAAAGGAGCTTCAATAATTGGGACTACAAAATATAGTGTACTAAATACTTAATGAATACTTAATAAACAAGCAAATACTTTTAGGAATATGCTAACATATTGGATGTCGTTTTAACAAATTCAATTTAACATCATTGTTAGTGCAATACTTTTATCAAAACATTATGAACTTTAGTTGAATAAACAAAACACCTTTTTAAAGAAAAACAATATCCTAATATAGTGTTCACAATTCACAGTTAGAAAAAAAATAGATCATTCTTTATGTCTCATTTTACAATGTTATTTTATTAACTTATGGTAGTAAAAAAACAGTCCTGACCTGTCATTAAAAATGTCAATAAAATTCCAGAGACATTTATTAGTTAGCCAAATTATTGAAACATTTTGCTGTAAAAAAATCCTAATTGAATAAATATCCAATGCAAAAATTATTATAGGCAAAATGTTCATAAAAATACAACAATATTCGAATAATTAACTTGAAACCGTTAAATAGTGGAAAAATAACATTGTTCAAATTAGTTATTTTGAAATTCAGATGACTGCTACTCTGGAAAGGATAAACCTTTAGAAGTCCGGTTTTTGGCTACTAATTCCTCTTTAATAGATTTTTCAATTGATAGTAAACTTGACCTAGGATTACAATGAAGATTCTAGTTCAACTCCTCATAGGCCGTTCACAGGAAAGATTAAATGCCACTAAGGGTTAAAAAAGTATATTCTTTGTTACTATGATCACGTACAAGATTATACTTTTGCAAGTAAAGTCATAAAACAGTTCTGACAGCGTTTCCATTTTAAATGTGTTAGAAAGATATTTAATAGATTTAGTTAGTATAATACTTTAGGAGTATTAAAAAATAAAATGTTTATATAAAAAATAAAAAGCTCTAATATTACAAGCTATAACTACGAGGCCCGACATTGCTAGGGACACAAATAACTGACTAATGAAAACATTTTATAGGGCAATTCTACGACCTGAAACTACAGTTAACAAACAACTCTGTATGATGCCCTGTGAATATGAAAAATTACCTTGTATTTTTTTATTTAAAATCAGTATAATTTATACAAAATATAGGGCATGTTAATGATAAATAAATCAGAAAAACCCAAAAACTATTTAGATTTTGAATTCATTATAAAAATAATTATAATATTATAATTATTTTTATAATGAATTCAATATTATAATAATTATAATTATAATAAATATAATTTTTCATAATTATAATTTCAAACTTATTAATTTTAATGGTCCAAATAGAATATTTTAGAAACATTGTAACCATTAATTAAATATTGTTATTCCTCTTTTAAATGACACAAGTGCATACAATGTACTATAGCATGAAAACTTGGTAACATTTAATGAATAGTTTTTCTATAACGAAAGAAAAGGTATTGTTAAATGCATGTGCATCAGATTTCCTTCCCCACAACACACAGTCGCCTGATTATGTAATCTTTGCCAGCGTTTTGTGGGTAGAGAAATGTTTTATGCTATAAATAAATTTATCAATTTTAATTTATCATTAGAATATAATTAAAAAATACAATACATTACAAAATGAAACCCATATATTTCATTATTCATATTGTAAACATTATAAATATGAGCAATATCTATTTAGACATGACATTGAATAAAAACAGCTGATTTGATTAAAGTTATAGTATGTATTGAAAACCACTTTAATAATAATATTTCTTATCAATACCGATTATGAAACTAACAAACAATGTGTACAAATATATTTCAATGATCACCCATCTATAATTTTCCAGAGCAATCACAACCTTTAAGTAGAGTGAATTATAAACTAGAGCTAAATTGATAGGCTATCTTACAGAATTGACTGTACCTTGGAACAGGCTTCGCTGTAGGGGAACCGTGGTAGGAGAAGTTCTCTGTCTCTCTCACACTACACAACCTACGTGCCTTTTAAAATATGGTTCTTGCTTGTGTAACAGAATTTTGAATACACGATTCACAACATAAAGTAAATTATATTTAACTGTACAAAATTGTTTAAGTTTCATTTATGTTATATATTATACATAAACTTACTTACATAATAAATGTAATAACAGAAACATAGTCGAATTGTGCATTTTAAATTTAAACTATCCCAATCTTTAAAAAGCGGCGAGCACTTAAAGGGGAATGGTATTTGTATAATCCACATTCTTGCTCCCATTATCGTTATCTTAGTCCAATATCTTCTCTGATAATCTCCTTGTTCCCTACTCTAAACGACGATAAGCTTCCATTCCTTTTAATGCTTTACTTATTTCATCATTATTACTTTATTCCAGTGATAACTAAAAACATAATCATGAAGTTACACTTTAGTCTTTTTACTCTCCTTAGAGTCCCACGTATATTTAATGATAACATAAAGGAATAGTTTATTAATTAATATTTTGAAAATTGAGGATTTTTAGAGGGTGAAAGTTCATTCTTTGGTAGCTGATGCTACATATATAACATGCAGAATACAATTCTTGTATATGATACTGACATATCACGCAATTTTGTATAAACTATGTTTGAATAAGGATCGCATTGAAATAATAAATAAATAAAATTTATTTGTTTTTTGCTTTACTTATTTTGTGGATCCCTCTATTTTGATTGACTTGGTTTGCCAAAATCGATCACCATAGTAATAATTGTTTATTTTGTACTAATATTGCAATCATTTTTGTGATGTTCACTTATACTATATCTTTACCAACACTTAATATATTGAGGTATTGAGAAACAATTTTTTTTGTTACATAAAAATAGGAGAATAATGTTTAATGTAAAAATAATATCATTAGTTTTTCTCAGCAGTCAGAATGCCGCATCCAAATTCAGTTACGTAGTTAATGTCATTCTCATAGATTTTGGCATACAGTAAACATAGCAATAAAAATGAATTTATAAATACCCAAAAATGGAGAAAATATGACATTTTATATATGTTTATTATTAAAGAACATTCAATGAACGAACACTTCCATGTAAAAGTATTTTTTTTAAGTCTTTATAAATATTTTTTATAAATTTAATACAAAAAGCTTTCACCTACCTATCTTCCCAGTCTCGCCACACTATCATTTCATACAATACTTATCACTATAGTAACATAATAATTATGAAGAACTGCACATGTGTTATTTTGTTGTCTGGCATTGGCAACTATGCTTTATTACAAACAGCTTTTATTATTACAATTTATATTTTGTAATAACTACTTGCATAGTACAGTTTAGTTTTACAAGTAAAATAACATGTTTTAGTTTTTCCCGTTTTCTGAATGTTTGATTTTAGCTTGTTTTAAAGTACGGGGACGGTCGTAGTTCCTTTTATACAGCGCCCCCTTCAAATTTTGTTTTGTTTTGGAGGGGATAAGATGCTCTACAACCTGTAGTATGAGTTTATAAACAATATGACATCAAATGTTTTAAATAATAAAATAAACAATAAATGACAAATTTTTATGAATAGAAATTTAAAAAAAATCATACTTTCAAAATATGAACGCTTATATGGAATCCTTTCTTACAAGTTGTCATAGATATTTTAACTTCGAAATATAAAAAAAGGAACTTGATATCTGCTTTAGTATTTAAGTTGCAGTTGTTTAGAAAACGCAGATATGAACAAAAGTAAACGCATGTTAAAGGGATGAAATCAATATGGGGTGGAAATACCCCAAAAAATGTTTTATTACCATTTAAAATACATATGATAAAGGAATATACAATTTTTTTTAGAAAAATAAAGTAGTTTCTATTAAAGCTGAAGTTTCCCTTTAATGAATACACAAGATTAGTAACCAGTACAGTTAGGCGTACTTTATATTCCCTCCAGGACGCCAACAAGGTAGAGCTAAAGTCATTTCTGTAGTTTCACCGCAACCCCAAACAAAGAGTGACGCAGTAATTAGAATGTAGAGTCATTTTGTGGAACTTCCACCCCTGAATATTAACAACTACAACTGAACTTGATCGACAATCAGTAGTTGGGAGGGGGTATGGTGTTTCGCTTGCTATAATGTAGGAAACTTACATTTAATTTGTCAATGAGCACGATAACAACGTGTGGAAAATATTAAGTCGTCGAAAGTTGGGTAGCTCTATGGTAAATACATTAGTTATGATAAGAATTTACCCTAACTACGAGTACAAGACTGATGAAAATTGCAAAATACTGAAAATTAATAAAAAAAATATACAGGATGTCCAGCTTCGGCTGTCGCATTGTATTAGATGGGATTGTTTGTTAGGTCAATACAAGCAAATAATGCCATATAACATGTGTCCTATCTCGATTCGCTTTCTGTCTTTATGTGTTTTTTACAAACATTTTAATATCTCAATAACCATTTATCATACAATACTGGATTTTCGTATGAAAGTTGATATTAGACACATTTCATGTAAAGAGGTTGTATATCTAGGTTTATTGGTTTCAAGATAGCGGCTGCCAAAATATTTCGAAGTTAAATATAAAAAAAAACTACACATAAAAAAAAAGATAAAATACAATAATTTATACAACGTTATACCAAATTCAACGATATACCAATTTAAAAGATCGGTTGATAAATAACAGAGAAAACTTATTTTTTTGTGACTGAAAGTATTGTTATATGGTTAATGAGTGCTCAGTTAACAATGCTTTCAGTTACAAAAAAGTTTTCCATGTTAATTATCAACCGATCTTTTAAATCGGTAAATCGTTGAATTTGGTAGAACGTAGTCTAAAAATATTGTATTTTAATAATTTTGGTTAAATATATTTAATAAATTGCGATGATAATATTAAACACGAAATTAAATATTTCATACCTCGAAGTAAATTGAATTGTGTAGTAACGATAATAACTACTTTTTTATCAACAGTAGTCATGATTCAGATCCATTATATGGCTTGTCAATTATTTGAACATCGGGCTAATACTATATGGTTCGGATTCCACGTAAAATTTGGTTGGTCTGTATATTTGGCTATTAATAAATATTCTAAAGATCAGCCAGCCTTGATTAGTAATAATAACTACACTTGATGTTCTACACTCTTACACTAATTTGCCTCTCATGCTCACTCATATTTCTACGATAGGCGTCTTAATGGTGACTAATCAGTAATAATTATCTATAATGCTCTCAACGTTTTGGCTAGTTGTTTATGAACATTTCCGGCAGAAACTTTTTAAGTAGAATTAGGTTAGTTTTTTTAAGAAACGTTGACTAAAAAAATTATGGTTTTGCTTTTTTAGATATATGCTTATGTAAATGTATCCTTAATACATTGTATATAGAATATTGTTAAGTCGTAATTTCATTTTCCTAAAATCTTGTTCTCTTAAAAAAATCTACTAAAAACTATTAAAAATAGTAATTAATACTAGGAAAATGTTATTATGCTACAATTTCCACATTACATTATTATGTAAGCTCTTATTCAATTATAATTCGCACCTGTATAATTTTAAGATGAATGTGATAAGAACTTCTGAACTTACATTACCTAAGAGGCTATATTTTTTCTTGTAATTTGAGTAAAATATTATTATGAATGATTCAAATTTAAAATTATGTATGTTTTAAGTATATTTTATATAGTTTTGACATTTCTTCATCTTTTTAAATACCGATTTATAACATTATTTAGTATAATACTGTTGTAATTTTCATGAAAATTAAATTTTCTTTATCTTAAAAAAATCAAACGGAAACACTTAGCAAGTGCCTAAATTAAAATTTTAGAATGTGGATGACTGTACGATTCTGTGTAACCTGCTGCTCATAATTAAACTTAAATCAGGGGGAAGAAGGCTTGTAAGCAAGTTTTTGTTCATAGCACAATATACATCCTCCCTTTAAATCCAATATTTTGTTTTGCACATTTAAACATAAATTACATTTAAATTGCTATCATTATCTATAATGCTAAAATCTGCCATTTAATCAGCCTGTCGTGAATGATAATATAAAATAATACTTAGAATGAAAAATTCATTATATATTATTTTTCGTGGTGATGTAATACGTCAAATACAATGAATAACTTTCTTATTACTAAAAGCAATTAGAGATTACAAATGAAAAAAATTAAAATAATATAACACAAAAAAATTAAATTAAATTCACATACCTGTAACTGAAAACGAAGATTATTAGTGCTATGCAACAGGTCTAAATGGAAATAAACATAGTTTGGAGATGGTCTGTGAAATATCTGCAATAAAATTGACATTGAAAAAAACATCTTTCTACATTATTGGAATCTACAGACCGAATAACAATTTTGACGTAGCCACTGACATCCTATCAAACGTCCTAGAGACTATACCTACGTGGAATAGCCCAACTGTAATTATGGGTGACATCAATGTTGATTGCCTGGAGATCAACAGCAATAACAAAAAACTCAAAGATACTCTTAAGTCACACAACATCGTAAGACTGCATCTACCACCTACACGTGTAACCCCACACAGTGCGACTTCCATTGATATGGTCTGCTCTAACAAGCTTCCCTGTGAACCAAAAGTCTCCATTATAAACTCCTTCATCTCTGACCATACAGGACAATTAGTGACAATAAAAAACTTTAAAAACAAATTACCTCCCCAAATTATATTCAGCAGACACTACTCGGACAGAAACCTAGCAATACTCAATAACCTATTGAAAAAAGAAAAATGGAGTGAAGTACTTGACTCTAGATCAGCAGAAGACTCTTATGACAATTTTTTGGAAATTTTAACTTATAACATGGACTTGGCATGCCCTTATACTTACACTTGCATGAGGAGGAAAAAAAGACAATTGATTAAATATGACCAAGAAACTAGAGAAAAACGTGATCAATTTCTCGCAGCCCAAGAAAAATACCTACTGACTGGCACAGATGAAAATAAAGCTACTGCAATAGAAAGAAAGAGAGCCTATGACCTTCACCTCAAGGCACAAAGAAAACACTTGACATCTGAGTTAATTAATAATGCTGATGACAAAAGCAAAGCAATGTGGAATGTAATAAATAAAGAGAGGTGCAAAAATGGGTGTACAGATGAAATAATACAACTTAAAACTAATGGAACACTGACATCTGACCCCATGACAGTAGCAGAACAACTCAATGAATTTTTTTCAAGTATCGCCAGTAACACACTAGCTCAAGCTGTCTACGATGGTGTGCCTGTTATACAGCCCCCCAGGCAGCAAACACAAGACACCTTTGTTCTTTGGCCGACATCTAAAAATGAAGTTAAAACAACTATATTGAAACTTAAACAAAAAAATGCAGCTGGTTTTGATGACATCACCACTAAACTCATAAAAACATGCATCGAGCCTCTAGTATGCCCACTGACAGCTATAATTAACAAATCATTTACACAAGGTGTTTTCCCATCAAAATTAAAATCTGCAAAAGTTTACCCCAAGTTCAAAAAAGGAGACCCAACTCAAGAAAGTAATTATCGGCCAATCTCTTTGCTCCCAGTAGTATCTAAAATTATTGAGAAAATTGTTCTGGTACGACTTACAGCATATCTCAATAAAAACAATCTGCTACCCAAAGAACAACACGGTTTTGTTGCAGGTAAATCTACAACAACAGCTCTTGCAAGCATAGTAGAACATCTAATAACAGCTTTAGATAATGGAGATACAACAACTGCAATTCTCCTAGACCGCACTAAAGCATTTGATTGTTTGAGTCACAACTTGCTCCTAAAAAAACTAGAAGATCGTGGGATTACAGGAGCATCAGCTGACTGGTTCAGGAGTTATTTAACAGGCAGAACCCAATCAGTAGAAATAAAGTCTACAGATCGTGCGGTAACAAAAAGAACTGCCTCTAAAGCATTGCCAGTTGACAGAGGTGTTCCACAAGGATCCGTACTCGGCCCCATCCTTTATATAATTTTTGTCAGTGACCTTCCTGATTACCTCACAAACTACTGCTCTACGCTAATGTTTGCAGACGATACAGTGCTCTTACTAAAAAATACACTCCCCTCGCAATTGGAAATAGAAACATACATTGCAATAAACATGGCATCAGAGTACAGCCAAGCCAATGACCTAGTATTGAACAATACAAAGACCCAGCAACTAATATTAGGAAAAAGGAAAGACGAAGTATTGGAGCTACCAGAGGTGGAAAGGACGGAAAATGTAAAATACCTTGGAGTAATTGTAGATGAAACTCTTTCCTGGAATGATCAGATTGACCAACTATGCGGAAAACTGAGCTCTGCTCTATACGTGTTAAGAAGACTTAAACACATTGCTACCCCAGAAGTGGCAAGATGTGCATACTTTGCTCTCTTTGAAAGCCACCTGAAATATGGAATAAGTGTATGGGGCAGCTCCTCCAAATTTAACATGCAAAGGCTACTGGTGCTACAAAAGAAAGCAGTCCGAATACTAACAGGATTGAGCCCACAAGAATCCTGTAGAAGTGCCTTCAAACAGCAAAAAATACTGACAGCAGTAGCTTTGTACATCCTAGAAACAATTATTTATGCTAATCAACAAGATCTGACAAGAGGAGCCGATACACATTCCTACAATACAAGAACAGCAAAAAATTACACACTTCCCACCCATCGACTGACCCTCTTTGAAAAACAACCCAAATATGCTGGAGCAAAATTTTTTAACATCCTACCACAAGAGATAAAAAACACTACAAAACAGCATCAACTCAGAAGAAAACTGATCTCCTGGCTTTTTCTCTGACCTTTCTACTCCATAGAGGAATTTTTAAACTGGAGGACGACTTATGATGAATCTACAACTCTTCAACCACTCTGAACTGTCTCTTTTTATATTTTTGTTTCCTTATTACTTGATCATAAATGTATGACACCATTCTAATCTCAAAGATTACGAATAAAGAATATTGTCTATTGTCTTGTCTATTGTCTAGTGCTTAAAAAACAATTTATAATGATACAATGTTACTTATATTTTAAATATTCACTGTAATTTAATCAAATTCATATTAAAAAAACTAGTGTTAACAATTATTTTTTAAAGAATGATTATTTTATTTAAAATATAATTTTTATAAAAAAGTTGAATGACAATTTTTTTTTTCAAAAATATCCGCCTATAATTTTATTGACTGGAGAAAAAGACTAATATTGCTAATGGTATAAGAAATCTTTCAGGGCTGTTTGTCACTAGTTTTCTAACTGGGCCCAAACACCATAAATATTTTTGTAAAAAGAACTCCAACAAAATAGAGAGCTCACAGTTATTGTCCAAAGTAAACATTAAAGATTAAAAAGTAAACGTTTGTCCAACGAAGTAAATTCAAACCCAATTTTCAGCAACAGCACTTTTCATCCTTTTTCCATAAAAAGGGGTATGAGTCGCTTAGCAACCCAACAACGGTGGTAAAGTCGCTTAGCAACTCCCTCCGGTTGGGGTCGCTCATGTAAACTCACGATATAATATGGAAACTGGCAATGAATCACACGCATGTTAGATACATTAACATGGTTGTTAAAACGCATCATATGAGTGTATTTACCTTTATAAAGAGTGATGTCTGTTTTTAACAAAGGAGCTGGTGCATAAACTAAATCCTTATATTATCAAATTTCAGTCATTTGAGAAACACTACAAGTAAAAAACCATGACTTATGGAAAACGTACAAAAACATTCAAACTTACTCAAATTAAAAAATAAAATTGAAAAAATTCTGTATGATACAATACTATCACCTTACTATGTGCATATGATTTTTTTAAATTTCAAATAACATTTGGATTTTTTTCGTAATTTTGAAAATTTTGAATCATGTTGTTTTAAAAGAAAATATAACCAAAATGTTGACTTATGTTGTTTATCTAGTAAACAAATTATAATGTTATATCTCAAAAAGTAAATAAAACCATTATCAAAGAATGAGCAATTTTGTCAATAATAAAAACACATTTAAAATCATGTTTATGTTATAAATAAAATATATCTTATGTTTGATTACGTCGACAAAGACTTCAATATATTTCAACATTTTAATTAGTTATCCATGATAAAATTAACTTATAAACACTCTTAATATCTCCTTATTCTAATACAACACTCTTTAGCTTAATAGGGTGATCTAGTTTATTCTGATTTATAGGAATGCAGCCATATGTACAAGCTTTTACTCACAAGGGTATACACTGACCTTTTCAATCAGCTGTCATTTGGAATTAATTTCAGAAACAACAAAAGTCACAAACTAATATTGTTTCTCAAGTGAACAATATATTCTGGTGCCATTGAAACACTGTATCTGAACTGGACTTGGGTTGTTACTAAAGTAAATTGTATATTTATAGATGTTGACCCCAAAAATATGATAAAGTGAGTCTGACCAAAAATTTATTTATGGAGTTTCTCAAATGACTGATTCAATGTATGAAACCATTCTTGCTAACGTACCTCCTCCCTTATTTGTATTTGGAACAACATTTGTACATATTTGCTGTTATATATACAGGTATTACGTTTTAATAGTTCTCCCCTGAATGGCACGGGAAATCCTCAAAGTATGCATATGGTCATAGAAATAAAATAAGGATATATTGAAATCAATCAAAAAGTAACAGCTGTTTATGTATAGTTCATTATTATATAACATTTAACGGGTTCGTGTTTATAATATTCTTGAGCTTATAGATGTTAAGAAAGTAAGTTTTATTGTATTCAGTCGACGTTTTGATTCATCTGTTTACAGGGTGTAACTAAAAGAGTGCTCTGGCTATATATTTTCGGATTCTCCACCTACTTTAGAGCAGAAAATAGGAATAAAGTTTTATTAGATTCAGTACCGTTTAGTATCCATGTTTAAAAGAAAATAATAACTCAAAAACGGTTTGACCCAACGATTTGGAACCTTGCACAACTCTTTGGATAAAAAAATACCAAACGGTACAAAAATAGTCATTGATTTATCTTTAGCTATTTGGAAATGGCGGTCTTTTAAAACATTTAGATAAAAAAATCTTGTAAAGAGTTAGGTCCATCAATTTTACATAGATACAATAGTTTTTTCACTACACTACTATGAGTTCAACTGTTTTCGTTATGTGTTTACAACCTGCGAAACAATATTTTCCAATGTTGACTGTGGAAAATTTTCAGTTGTAAACAATGTTACTTTCGGTAGTAAACAATAGACAGCTGTTCATAGTAGTGTAGTGAAAAGTATCGTTCAAAACTCGAGTGAAAGTGTTTTGTATGTTCTCGACCATTTAAAGTGCTCGATAAGTCTCGCACTTCAAACATATGGTCTCGAACATGCAAAACCCCACTTTCCACTCTTGTTATGAAATATACTATTTCACTACACTACTATGAGTTAAACTGTTTTCGTTATGTGTTTACAACCTGCGAAACATCATATTTTCAACAGCTGTCTATTGTTTACTACCGAAAGTAACATTGTTTACAACCGAAAATTTTCCACAGTCAACAACACCTGTTTTTAAAATATGTTTCTAATTTAATAAACAGTTAACATACCAAAAATGAGTTTTTATTCCGTAGTGTAATGAAAAGTATCGTTCAAAACTCGAGTGAAAGTGTTTTGTATGTTCTCGACCAATTGAAGTGCTCGACAAGTATCACACTTCAAACATATGGTCTCAAACATGCAAAACACCACTTTCCACTCTTGTTATGAAATATACTATTATGTTAATTTTATTACATCTCTTGGTACCTTAATGTTCAGTGTACGGTTATTATTAGTGTAGTTTTGGAAAAAATGTATTTTACTTCGCTCTCCGGATGCTGTAAATATTGGCAGTAAAATATATATTTTACAGAAATCCACTAATGGTTGATTTACAAAACAATTAAGGTACCAATAGATTTTCAATAAAATTAACTAAAAATTATTGTTTTTGTGTAACATTATTGTTGTAACTAGATCCAAACGATTTAAAAACGGCCATTTTTAAATTGATTATGATAATTCAATGACTATGTTTGTACTGCTTAGTAGTGTTAATATGAAGAGCTGTATAAAATGTCTAGACAGTCAGTCAAAATGTAATTGAGTTATAGTTTTTTGTAAAACACACATACACTAAACGGAGCTAACTTTGTTTTCTGCTCTTAACTAGGTTTAGATTTCGAAAATATACATACTGGAGACCTTTTTAGTTACGCCCTGTAAAATAGAAATGTGAATGCACGTCCATATGTGCGTTCTTTATGGAATATAACAATATAACACTAATCATTCTATAATCATAAAATATTTAGAAATTAGTATTTTTACCAGAGAAGGTATAAGGGCATGTTTTTTAACACACTGTAGGCTTAAATCCACGGGCCTTTAAAGATTTAAGGATAATCTAAAGGAATTAATTATTTAATGAATCATCAGTTGTTAAATAAATGAAATTAACACTTTTAAAATAGGCGATGTAATAAACACTCAACAAATATGTATCAAAACTTGAAATGAAATAGGTTGGTGGATGAAAACTGTTTAAATAGATGATGTCATACAACTAGTTTATATTAGAAAATAGGTACTGCAGAGCAAGTCTAATGAGTGAGCCACTGTAAAGAAATATGCATATTATAATTGTGTTTTATCCAGTTTACCTACTAATATTTGTAGACAAAAATCATTGAGCGAGGACCAAATCCGAGGTAACATGTGAGGCGTGAAGGGGTGCCCCTAGCTATTGACATTTTCCAATTGTTCATTAACGATTTACTTTCATCAATACGACCACTTGTTGTCTAATCAACAATGATGATTACCCCTGTTTATTGAAGAGCAAGCGTGTCGTCCTGTGTACTGCAACGTAATATGTTGGTATGGAGTACAGTTTGTACATAGTAGCCTAGCATGGTAATTCCTTGATTACTTGGTAAATCTTTTGAAAATTAACACTTAAAGCTTCCATAAACATATCTATATGTTTAATTACATAGGCCAATTAGTTACAATGAAACCTATCGAGCTAAGGAAAAATAAGATGGCTTGATTGGATTAATTAATAGGAGGATTTCACTGGCCCTAAAAGAACCAACAAATTTCCATCATTACAGAATTTTAATTGGTACATATAACAGCTGTATATGTTAGTAATGTTTATACTAGTGTAAAGACATTGGATAGTTATTGTGGATTATAAACTTTCTGATTTGTTAAAGTTAAAAACAATAATTGTTCGGTTGCTTTTGATAGTTCTGCTGTTAGTGCAGTCATGCTCCCAGACCGAGGCAGAGGGCCGAAGTTTTACGAGTGATAGGGTAAATACCCTAGTTTGTTAATTGTTAATAAATATAAACAAACTATAATATACGTGAGATGATTACCAGCTGGTTAAACGTCTTACAGAAAGTATAATCTATTAGTAATTATTTAAAACGTATTAACTTAGTACTTACCATTGTTTTCGTCATTTTATCGTATGTAATATTTATGAAAGGTTTTATATTTGCAAAATATCATTTTGTGTTATAAAATTTACCTTGGTGCAAAACAATTTGAACTATTTAACAATCTGAACTTTACACCGTAAGAAATTAAAGATTTGTTAGAATTTATTAAAAACACATGAATTAGTACTCATTTTTACTTATTCTTATAAAATATGAACTCAATTATTACATGTTTATAGCTTTTTACTGTTATAAATATATTAGACTTTTGATTTTGTATGCTGTAATTGTACAGCATAATGATTTTGAATTGTAATTCAATTGAATCTTAAAATCTATATATTTAGTTCCACAAGAAAATTGTTTTAAAACAATTTCTCGAGCTAGGACAATATAGTTTGATTGGATTAATTTTAAACTTAAAAGGTATAAGGACGACAGGAAAAACTAATTAAATCTATAAAATTGCCTAGTTTCACTTAATACATGTAACAAATGTATTTGTTCTATTGCTTCTAATAGTCCTCTTGCTGTTTATGTTATTCTCCCACCATTTTGAGTGTAGTGAGTGACGAGTTTGGCATTTGAAGCATGCAGGGGTGCCTTCTAATTATATATAATAGGTCATACTTATATTTAACAAATAAAACCAGTTAGTTTCTCTTTGTATTGTTAATTGACATTAAAGAAGAAGTCATTTGGCAATCGGATTGAAACAAAGTTGTATCATGTATAAGAAAGGTAGAGGGTTTTTCTGTATATTTTTAATTACTTTTAAGCATGCAATAAAAATAGTATATTCTACGCTTACAGGGCTTCAAATGCCACCATATCACTGATACATATCTTGAAGTAGACAATTTAAAAAATCATACATTTTCAATATTGTTCTTAACCATTTTTATATCACAAATATAATTAAAGTAATTTTTCCATGTACTACATACACCCACTCGTAGTATTGGAGACACAGTAAATAGACGATCGCCAAGGTAATTTAATATATATAATTATGAAAGTGTAAATGAAAAATGTATATATAATACGATGTGATCCATGCCACAATATAGATATAATAAAATATATAAAAGAGCTATAATAAAAAAATATATAGTAACAAATATAAAATTGTTTAATGTTGATAAAAATGAAAAATAAACATAACCATATAAATATGACAGTTAGATATTAAACATAAGAAACTGACAAATAATTAAAATTTTTTAAATAAAACAATTTAAACCAATAAAAACTTTTTAATAGTGAGGCCTTTCGATAGCAAGGCTATCATCTATTGTGATGTGTATTTTTTATTTGTGATGTGTCTGACGATGATAGCCTTGCTATCGAAAGGCCTCACTATTAAAAAGTTTTTATTGGTTTGAATTGTTTTATTTAAAAAATTATACACAGAAAACCAATACAGCTCCATCTTCAACATATGACAAATAATTAATGCTACAGATAAGAAAATATGCCTACATAAGTTTAAGTGAACTGAATAACTAAACGATAATTTATTTTGAATCAGCTAGTTAGATAGGTTATAGAAACATATGTTGAAATATTTATAAAATCAATTGAAAAAAAGAATATAAAGTAAAAAGAAAAAAACAAGTAAAAAACGAAAAATAAATGCAAAACATTAAATAATCAAATGTGTATAAAATTAAACAGTGTTTAAACTGAAAAAAAGAATAATTACTCTTGAGTGTTGGGAATCTGATTGAAACATATTTTGACAAATTGAAATAGTAATGATACAATTACTGAAATGGATCAAGGATGTTATAAATTTAGGGTAGTTGCATATATGTGAAATAATCAATAAAATAACATTCCTAACAGTGACAATTATATAACTAGAGTAGTAGGCTATGTAGTCTTGTTGGTGTACCTATGGCTCACACTTGCCAAGAACGTTGAGTTTAGCAACTATGGGCATAGATAAAAATATATTTGAATATCAAAGCATTGATCAAAGGGGTTCAAAGAATCTCTCAAGGGCTAGGTGTGGTATTTTCCAAATAAACGCTCCCGAGTGGCCTGGCAGACGAAGGATTTTCTTTATTGAACACAGGTATTCCAGGCTCTGTATTCTCCATTCCTGGGGTGCTGAGTGCATGCTCAATGGATTGCAAAGAATTTAATCAATTTCTTTGATCTAAATATTACTCCTTTATTCGTAGTAAATTAGTTTTTTATATTTTTTATTGCATTTAACCCTTGAGTAATCAATAAGCTTGTGTACTATTTCCTATTGGACGTAAAATATATGTTCATGTTCAATTAATTTATTAGCAATTTAATAATAGTAAGCGTTATTATAATTTATATAAACTGAGAATTGGTTTGTAATGTTTTAATTTTTGGAACTGAAGAAAATCATATTAAATGACTATTAAACTTAGTAGATAAATTTATATTAGAATACAACTTTATAATTAAGAAAATATCAGGAAAGAATAACTACAAAACTAAAAAATAAACGTTTTGTTATCATTGAACGTTTAAATTGGTTAACGAACAAATTAATATTATGCTATTGCATTTTTCAAAATACTACAAAAAACTTAAAAAGCTCGAAATTATCTCAAGACACAAAAAAAATTTAAAAGAAGACACAAAAAAGTTATGCGTTTTTTTAATTTTAATATTATTAAGTTATTTTTATATTCTTCTAGGCAAAAAAAAAAAAAAAACCGAATAACAGTGGCTCGACCTATGTACGATTGAAATACCCTTTATAGGCTAGTTATGGCAATATATATTACTATTATTATTTATTATTAAATAGCAAATCATATAGTCGTATCCTATTTATATTTGTGAAATAAAAAAGAATTTTCTTCCCTTCTTCATGAAAAATTAAAATAATAACTAGTCTAATCCTCTCATTTAAATAAAGTATTTAACCAAAATAAGTCCAGCATAGTAGTTAAGTCTTAGATATATTCTTTAGTAATTTTGTGGTTATGATAACGAGTTCATATTTAAAATGTATACGTAAAAATCCTGTTAATTTAATTTTTGAATATGACGTTTAATATAAACAGTTAATTTATAATATCCTTCGAAAAATAATAACTCATACTTCACCGAAATATTACAAATAAGTCAAGACATGAGATATTTCATGAATTATTATTTTAATTTAAATATAATACCATGTAGTATTGTTTACTTAGTAAAAAGGGGAAATATAGAATATAATATTTACTTTAATATTGTGTGTTAATTCAACTGGCAATTCATTTATAATATTAAGTTTGTTATTTATTAAAATATTATCAGCGAAATATTTTTAGGTAGGATTTACCTGTGCCCAAAATAAATAAGTTTTATAAAAAAAAACTAATAGAAAATGTATGACATGGATCAGTGAAATGTATTGACAAATTCTTTAAAATACATATCCATGTAAATATCAGACTAAATTGTAATTACAAACTAAAGCTAAGAATGTCTGGCTTTTTAAGTTGGGGTTGTCAAAATAAAAAGGCTTTATTTATTTTAAATGTTTATGTAACTTATTCTATAAAAAAATCAAAGCTCTATGGGTCTCTTTAATGACGACCATACCTCATATAGTCATCTGTAGAATCTGGGTCATGTTGATTTTATATAAAAATTGATAATATTTAGCTGAACAAAGTGGCAGTACATATTGAACATTTTAATATGTTGATGACAGAGTTAAACAATATATATTTAAAAACATGAAAATTCTTCATAAATATACTGTAGATTTTATTTCTTCATACGTACTTTTATAAACGTTTTTATCCGTAACTAATATTTCTTTACATTTTATAAACGCTAACTGTAATTTTTAACTTCCTTAACTTTATTGTTAGTGTTTGTTGCTTATTTTATTACTGCCACAATATTTAGCTTTTCTGTTGATTATAATCTTTAAACGTTATGTCTACAATATTTATTTATTTAATGTTTATTTGTTATAATCAATTAATTTAGATTGATTATTATTCAGTTTAAGAAATGTTTTAAAGATAAAATACATTGATAAACCGTGAAAAATAAATGACTTGTACTAAACCAATAAAATAACTATAAACATAAAACTTTTCTAAAAAATTTCTGTACTAATAGTGTTATTAACTTATATATTTTGTAGTGCTTATTGATATTGTAGTGCAGTTGTTAATGCTGCTGTTTATAACATTCCTAGTTGTTTAACTAAAATTAAAAAAAAAAACTATAGTTGTTTACGTTTAATACTATAATATTTATATTTACGTTCTAAATACACGTGACTTAGAGCACGTTTAAATTTTTTGCATACTTTGTACTAAGGTTGGGTTATACTGTTCGTTCACTAAAACTTCTGAATTATCGATTATTTAACTGTATAATATACGTATAATAGAAGTATTAAAAATTTAACGGTGTTGATTAAGGTATTTATTTTGTATTTTAATTTATTAGGTACAAACATAATATAGAGACATCATATATACCCCTACATACGAACTGAAGGAAGATAAACATATTTTTGTAAAACAAATACAGAACTTTTTACTTTTTTACGAGTTAAATTATGAGAATCATTACATTATTTTGTACTAAAGAAGACTAAAAGTTATAGAGTCCATTTTTACCATGTTATTTTTGGTTTAAAATAAATCATATTTACTAAAGATGAATTTTATAAAAATCGTCAAAAATTATCTCTCTATAACTATACGACCAGCGCACGTAAACACGCGTTCACTTAATGACGTAAACATTTTACTCACAAACAAGGAATTACGATTAATATGTATAGAATATTATTTTCACAAATAAAAGATGCCTAATTACAAATAATATGTACTCACTGTTTTCTGGAGTAGTCGTGGGAGCCGGCATAACGTTGATAGGGGGCGGAGGGGACCAAACTGCATCCCTTACTGGTGTCTGATACTTGTTGCAGGCCTTCTTCACCATATAACAACGCGGCATCTTCACCGACACACAACAGCACAGTGAACTTAATGGAACTAAAACATGTTAATGTGTATACTTTCGGCACTGTATTGCTTCGTTGCACTTGAAATATTCAGTAACGTGGATAAGTGAAGAAGCGTGACAGGTGAGCTAGAGATTGAAGGGTGTTAAGACAATATATGGGAGTGTGTATCGATCTGTCAACAGGTGTACAACCCTCTGACACTCTATTATTCATTACAATAGCTTCCATCGACTTGCTCCGTCCAACAACTCTTGATTACCATCCTGACACATACCTTTTACTATAGTATATGTATATATAATTACTCACGGCTTGCTTTCTAGTATCCTGTAGATTTACTTTGTGACTACACTTAAATTGAAAATTATAAACACTGTTTAGGGAACTATCACTTTTTAAAGGTCTGATTTAGAATTTAAAAAATAGTTAAATAAAATAAAAAAGTTATAGCACTATTTCAAAACTCGGACAGTTGGTAATTTCACTAAATCAGTGCACGAAGATGGGAAAATGTCACAGAGAGTCTTAGGAGTGGAAGATGTCTTGAAGGTTAGTGCGACTCCAGCTGGTAGAAAAGGAAGAATTGTCACTCAAAGATGAAGAAACACTTATGGAAATGAAGAGTATAGAGGTAGAATAGAATAGAAGCAGAACAGGAAGGGGCCGCTAGGGTGTCGGCGTCTCCAACAGTTGTTCGCGAGACTTGTTGATCGCAGTGGAGAGCGGACTGGCGCACCCTCAGTGGGGCGGCGTCGCGCGTGCGTCCCCCAGTATCGACCAGTGCCTGCCGACACCTGTTACTGCCCCCACCACCCACGCTAACCCCAACCCCTCACGCGCCACATCGATTGCCACCCCCAACCCCAACCTTGGCGTGCACCACAAGTGGCTTTTTGTATTTTACTTTTTTATGACACCAATATGAGACACCCTTTCTGATTTAGTTCGTTTGAGCACTGATGGGCCTGTCATAAGATTTTCTCAGCTTTAACAGCACATTAGGTATTAAGTTTTTATACAATAGAATCAACTGTGGTATCCAATCAAACAATGCAGATATCCTAAGTAGTTATCATCTGACCTATAAGGCTACTTAAGACCCAAGAGGAAACATTGTGATCATAAGACATTTAATCGTTTAGGAGGAACAGATGAGTAAGAGGTATTTTCAACCAGATTTGAGCTGTCAAAGTAAAAATAGGTCACTGCAGAAGCGAGCGTACAGGAAATAGACCTAAAGCCTAATTTCTGAAAATATAGTAATCTTACTAAAAAGGTTTCCTTTAATATTCCAGCAGTGATATCCATTGGATCCACTCTGTCGAGTTTAAAGGTGAATATATTGGAAATAAATGTATGTGGTGATGATGAATAAAATGCTGAATCTGACATTTTAAGTCCACCTGTAATAAAATATATTTCAGTTGATGTTCCCTTACCTTGATGTCGGCAATAGTGGCGCAGTGCTGTAACCCAGCTACTTGGGAACAAAGTGTTTGGGAGATTGTAGGTGATAGGTTCCATGTTCGGTTCTCTTAATAACGACACGGCGTCCGCTCAATGGTTGTCATCAATATAGACACTACTAGAGAAGTCTGGAGTGTCCGTGTTGAATGGTAGTCAAGGTTCGGATGTTGTGTAGAGAAGAGAACTAAGTGTCAAACTTGTCAGTTAGCTGAAAATCAGACCAACACTACGTGGTTCGGATTCCACGTAAAGCTGTAGGTTCCATAGTTGCTCTGGCTATTGGGCTATTAATAAATAGTCCTTTCTGAGCTAAGTCGAACTCAGATAGTATCAATGACTACACTCATCACACTCATTCATGCCTCATATTCGCCCATATCTCTACGATCGGCGTCTTAGAGATGAATAATAATAATGTTAATTCATTTTACGGCCAAGAATTTTAAGACTTTCTTAAAATGTGTCATTATATTCCATAGTTCATTACTAAAGGAGTGTGTGACATCCCCGCTTGTCCTGGTTGTTGAAATTGAAAAGTTTTAATAGCCCCTGAGTTTTCTTCGGTTTGAAAGACACAGAATCTGTCCGAAAATATACCAATAACTGTTCTGTGTGTAGTATCAAAGATATATGAAACATTCGCTCGTAGTTTTCCTATTAGAGGTCTGCTACCTGATATCTCATAATCAGCATCATTTCATGAATAACTGTTCAAATAATACTAAGCTATCCTAATTTACCAATCCTGCGATGAAACGTCAAGTACAGTTTGATGCGATCTATCGACATCTTTATGAAGTTATTGACAATATTCCATATATTTTATTTATTTTTTAAGCTTAATAGATTCGTGCCTTTTGGTGGTATTTATTCTGAGAACCTTTTCGCTAGTTCAGGATTACCATAAGGCGTAATTTAGGTCCTCTTTTTACATGTAGGCACTATTGGCACATTGCTGTAACCCAGCTGTGGTGCCCTGGACATTGTAGATGAAAGGTACTAAGCTCGACCATTAACATGGCGCCCACTCATTGTTTGCCATTGAATTTTATCCTACTAGAGAGGTCTGGGGTGTCCGTGTTATATGGTAGTCAGGGTTCGAATGATATGTAGTGAAGGTAACTTAGTATCAGGCTTGTCAATTACCTGAAAATCAAACTCATCCTGCCTGGTTTGGATTTCACGTAAAACCTTTCGTCCCTTAGTTTCCCTGGCTATTGTGCTATTAATAATAGTCTTTTCTGCGCTAAGTTGAACTTACTTAGTAACATGACTACACAGATCATCCTACTCATCCTACACTCAAGTAATCATTCTTATTTGCCTTAAAATGTGCATAAGCTGCGCCGGCGTTTAAAATTTGAACAATAATGATAATTTATTATTATCAAATAGGACGTTGTGCTTTGAACTATCAACTAAATTATTGTACTGATATAAGGTTGACAACAAAGTACATTTGTTAATTGTTAGACCAAGTTTCACAACAATAATAATTTGTGTAAATTCCAAATACAAAACCGTGGGCTTTCACTTACTAACCAAAGTTCTATATAATTTAAAGCAGCCACCCCATTACTTTAGACAAATATACAATGTCACAAATGTATTATAGCTGCTAATTTCCTGTTTTTATTCCTAGTTTATAGCAAAATATGAAGGATACAGTTTTTCGAGCACCACTCCGGACAGCGTCTATCTGTCTTTTTGCGTTCTTACAACAAAAATTGATAACTCGTATCGATTTTACCGACTGACTGCAACTTAGCACACTTCTTTAAATTGAAATTAATAAACAGCGCAAACATATCCATCAAGTTATCCTTAGTCTTGTTGTAATGACGGATATTTACCTTATTAACTCCAAATATCGTGTAGATAAAAAGTAATTTACACATTTTAAATGTACACCATTTTAAAATGGCTAAAGATAAGTCAGTTGCTCTTTTATTCTGTTTATTAATGTTAATGTTCAGATTATACCAATTATACGGTTCGTCAAACCGTTTCTAGTTATTAATTTTGTTGTAAAAACAAAAAAAGACTGATATACACAAATGGAGTGGAAACAAATTTTAACCTGAATTGTTTGCTCATAATTAAGTGTTAAATAAGAAAATGTACAGCTAAGACACATTTTTGTGACACCTTGTATATAAATTTGTAAATAATTCTATAAAATCCAAACTAACCCAAGTAATATTAAATTTTAATCAAAACAAGATTAAATGAATTTTTTTCAGCAGTACCTATCTTTTGTTCACTTATTTTATATGTTTAATGTAAGAGAAGAGCCATGAAAAAAATTTAAGTCAATAAATCAAATTACTTCGTTTATTCGTATTTTCAGAGTGAGTATTCAAGCGTTATGGAATATGGAAAGGGGAAATGGTAAATATGGAATATGGAACGGCAAAGCGAAAGGGGACATAAATATTTATTAAACGGATAGGGCAATGATGTGTGAGTGCGTTGAGTATACGTAGAAAGTAAATACATAATATGAGTCAAGAACCAATCATAGGGTATAATTATTACAAAACATTAGGGTTTTAACGCAATTATTATGCTCTTTCATGTTATATTTGACTCAAATCGTAGTTGAATTTTGGCCTCACCCAAAACTGTTCTCAATTACAGTTAAAATAAATGGCAGTGGAATATATACGGAAAAGTATATCGTATGTACATTGAATGATATATTTTGTGCATGAAAATTTAGTTGAAACATGCAATAAAAGACGTATTATAATTTACTACGTCAAATGATTTGTAACTATTTTGGAAAAGGCATTATAACGTATTTGATATACTATTGTATAAAATTTTGTTTATTTGCTTCAGGCTAATTGTTTTATGTCTAGCTGAACCAGTCCTAATCTTAAAGTTTATAAACGCCCTTGACTCTAAAAAAAAACCTTTTGTGGGGGGGAGGTTAAAACTCACCATCAGTCAAAAGTCCGTCGGGTATTATTTTGCTGCCCAGATTTTTATATTGATATGCTTGACAAAAGTAATTAAGTTTGCCTTAAACATAAGCTGTGTTATGTGATACGTAGAATTATTGTAATGAGGTTTTAATTATATATTACATTTATTTTTATCAAGTATTGTCTGATATTCTGTTTGCCGCCACTATGGGTTCTTACAAAATGGTCACTTGTATTCATACACCGATGATGCTCAAACTTTGTGTTTCATATGGTGCCGGAAGAGCAGACACAGCTGTATCTATTTTGAATTCTGAATTAAGCATTGTCTATGATTGGTCTGAGAGGTAAGGGATTAAATTGAACAAGAAAAAGTTTTGGGTATTGTCGATTCCTTCCAATGTGGTTTCGGAGTCTGCCGGTGAGGTGTTACTTGGCGGTATCAGACTAAATGAGTGTGAATCCTCAAAGCTCTTGGTCCTCATGTTCGATGGTGACCTCACTTTGTCTGGTCATGTAAGTGCTGTTTGTCGGCGGACCCTTAGTCGACTAAGAATGTTATACAAACAAAGGTACTTGTTTCCTAAAGAGACCAAGCTTCGCCTTGTCCAGGCTCTTGTGCTCACTGTGATCGATTACTGCCTCCCTGTGTACGGCAATATTGTGTCTAAAGGGAATTTAGACAAATTACAGAGAGTGCAAAGTATGTGTGTCAGGTATGTATGTGGACTAAGAAGGTTTGACCATGTTTCGGAGGCGCGACGATCACTGGGTTTGCTGACTGTAACTGATACCTATACTCTGCGCTCCTTATGCCTAGTTTATAGAATCCTTACCACTGGCAGGCTGGGATATTTGAGGGAAAAACTAAAAAACAGGTCTCAGATCCGATCTCGTAGCACTAGACAGGATCAAGTTTTGGAGATGCCTAGCGTTCACCGTGAATTTGAAAGAAAAAGATTTGCGTACTTTGCTCCCAAATTATTTAATGAATTTTCCTCCAGTTTAACAGGCCAGGGTTTATCTGAAACTACATATAAAAACAATGTATATACATATTTAATGTATAATGCAAGCTGATATATCTATATATAATGGTACTGTATACATAACTTTATGTTTTAATTATGAATAATTAAAATTAGCTTTTAATTTTTTAAATAATTGTAATATGACTTGAGTTGTTTTGTAAACCAGCATTGTTTGTTGAAAACCACTGCAAAATAAAGACCTAATTTATTTATATAAATTTTATGAAATGAATAAAACTACTAAAACAATTTTGTAAGATCAAATAATACAAATTTCCTTTGTGCATATAGAGTTGTAAGCAAATATTTATAGTAACCTTCAACTATACTTTTAACAAATGTTCTTATATCATAAATGTGTTCTTTTGATAAAATACCATAATGTACAGTGACTTCATTTAATGTATACCCCAACTTAACGTGAGCACGCCAACTGTCATTGCAGAATTATGTGTACCTGAGATTGAAGGCTTTTTACTGCCTTAACTCAGGCCTACTAAAACCCCTAAACTAAAAGGCTTATGACAAATCTAATCATACCATTGTTTTCCTCGTTTATTTCTACGTTAAAATGTGTTTTATTAAAATTCATTATAGGTTTTTATTATTTGTTATTGTAGTTAGAACAAAGAAGTACTAGCAGATTTACAAGTTTTCACTGTTGAATTCACTAAAGTTTCGCCACTAAAAACCACGTTAATGTAACATATTTCAATAATTGTAATACGAGGTTGATGGTAATTTTTTTATAAAATTCATAATTAAAATTTTTCAGGAAGTGAAGTTCTTATCAAATTCCTGAAACAACGTTTTCTTGGTTTTTAGAGATCGTAAAACTAATTGCTTTGTTACGTTAAAATCCTTATAAAATTTATAGTTACGATACATTACTTTCATATGCGCAAGTAAATGCAGTAAATTAATCATTTTATATTGATTTAAATTAAATTTATTATCACCTGCATTTACTTAAGCAACTGAAAGTAGTATATCGTAATATTTCATAAGAACTACACATATCGTAGTTATTAATTTTACAATAAGCCAAGAAAATTTTGATTCACCATATTAACAAGAATGTTTTTTTAAAGTTAAATTTACGAAATTAAAAAAAATATATAATACAATTAATACTGTATTATATATTTTTTTAACACTGTATAATTAACCACATATTTAAATATTAATAATACATAGGATGCACAGAGAAACTATACATTGGATGCACAGGAAAACTATACATTGGATGCACAGGAAAACTATACACAGGATGCACAGGAAAACTATACAAAGGATGCACAGGGAAACTATAGATATGATGCACAGGGAAACTATACATAGGATGCACAGGGAAACTATACATAGGATGCACAGGGAAACTATACAAAGGATGCACAGGGAAACTCTACATTAGATGTACAGGAAAACTATACACAGGATGCACAGGGAAACTATAGATATGATGCACAGGGAAACTATACATAGAATGAACAGGGAAACTATACATAGGATGCACAGGGAAACTATACAAAGGATGCACAGGGAAACTCTACATTGGATGTACAGGAAAACTATACACAGGATGCACAGGAAAACTATAGATAGGATGCACAGGAAAACTATACATAGGATGCACAGGGAAAATATACATAGGATGCAAAGGGAAACTTTACATAGGATGCACAGAGAAACTATACATACGATGCACAGGAAAACTATACATAGGATGCACAGGAAAACTATACATAGGATGCACAGGGAAAACTATACATAGAATGCACAGGGAAACTATACATAGGATGCACAGGGAACTATACATAGGATGCACAGGAAAACTATACATAGAATGCACAGGGAACTACACATAGGATGCACAGGAAAACTATACATAGGATGCACAGGAAAACTATACATAGGATGCACAGGGAAAATATACATAGGATGCAAAGGGAAACTATACATAGGATGCACAGAGAAACTATACATACGATGCACAGGAAAACTATACATAGGATGCACAGGAAAACTATACATAGGATGCACAGGGAAAACTATACATAGAATGCACAGGGAAACTATACATAGGATGCACAGGGAACTATACATAGGATGCACAGGAAAACTATACATAGAATGCACAGGGAACTATACATAGGATGCACAGGAAAACTATACAAAGAATGCACAGGGAAACTCTACATTGGATGTACAGGAAAACTATACACAGGATGCACAGGGAAACTATAGATATGATGCACAGGGAAACTATACATAGAATGCACAGGGAAACTATACATAGGATGCACAGGGAAACTATATAAAGGATGCACAGGGAAACTCTACATTGGATGTACAGGAAAACTATACACAGGATGCACAGGAAAACTATAGATAGGATGCACAGGAAAACTATACATAGGATGCACAGGGAAAATATACATAGGATGCAAAGGGAAACTATACATAGGATGCACAGAGAAACTATACATACGATGCACAGGAAAACTATACATAGGATGCACAGGAAAACTATACATAGGATGCACAGGGAAAACTATACATAGAATGCACAGGGAAACTATACATAGGATGCACAGGGAACTATACATAGGATGCACAGGAAAACTACACATAGAATGCACAGGGAACTACACATAGGATGCACAGGAAAACTATACATAGGATGCACAGGAAAACTATACATAGGATGCACAGGGAAAATATACATAGGATGCACAGGGAAACTATACATAGGATGCACAGGGAAACTATACATAGGATGCACAGGGAAACTATACATAGGATGCACAGGGAAACTATACATAGGATGCACAGGGAAACTATACATAGCATGCACAGGGAAACTATACATAGGATGCACAGGGAAACTATACATAGAATGCACAGGGAACTACACATAGGATGCACAGGAAAACTATACATAGGATGCACAGGAAAACTATACATAGGATGCACAGGGAAAATATACATAGGATGCAAAGGGAAACTATACATAGGATGCACAGAGAAACTATACATAAGATGCACAGGGAAACTATACATAGGATACATAGGATGCACAGGGAAACTATACATAGGATGCACAGGAAAACTATACATAGGATGCAGAGGGAAACTACAGATAGGATGCACAGGAAAATTATACACAGGATGCAGAGGGAAACTATAAATAGGATGCAGAGGGAAACTATACAAAGGATGCACAGAGAAACTATACATAGGATGCACAGGGAAACTACATAGGATGCACAAGGAAACTATACATAAGATGCACAGGGAAACTATATATAGGATGCACAGGGAAACTATATATAGGATGCACAGAAAAACCATACATAGAATGCACAAGGAAACTATACATAGGATGCACAGAAAAACTATACATAGGATGCAGAGGGAAACTATAAATAGGATGCAGAGGGAAAGTATACAAAGGATGCAGAGGGAAACTATAAATAGGATGCAGAGGGAAACTATAAATAGGATGCAGAGGGAAACTATAAATAGGATTCAGAGGGAAACTATAAATAGGATGCAGAGGGAAACTATAAATAGGATGCAGAGGGAAACTATAAATAGGATGCAGAGGGAAACTATAAATAGGATGCAGAGGGAAACTATAAATAGGATGCAGAGGGAAACTATAAATAGGATGCAGAGGGAAACTATAAATAGGATGCAGAGGGAAACTATAAATAGGATGCAGAGGGAAACTATAAATAGGATGCACAGGGAAACTATAAATAGGATGCAGAGGGAAACTTTACATAAGATGCACAGGGAAACTATAAATAGGATGCAGAGGGAAACTAGTTACAGTTCTGGTAAGTTTGTGGTTCAAACTAAGATAAGTACATGTCATAAAGTATGGTTAAACAAGGAAAACAACGGTGCATTTGATTTTTTACAGACCTCTTAATTTATTGGTAAACAACCTTTAATCACAGTTACACATAATGTCTGCATCTACAGTAGAGTATATGACGAGTGTCAAAGTAAGAGTGTAGCTCTGACGTGCGATGTTGGCAAGAATAGTGATTTTGAAATGCATCGTTCTATAATAACGTAATACTATAAATAAAGTCAAGTCTGGACACTAATTAAATAAAGAATACAAGAAGATTACATTAAATTGATCTTTAATAATATAGATCATTAAGTTATATGGTAAATGAAATAAAAGCTTCCAAATGTACTAAAAATATCACCAAACAGTTATTTAATAACTTGTAAATAAAATACGAATTATGTTTGTATACGACCATCAAGAATACTTAAGTTTCTATAGACATAGGGTGAAATGTTCACAGTAAAACCATAAAAAATAATTTACCGTTACCATTTGTTTTCATGTTTTAACTGCTAAGCTGAGAATGTAAAGGTATAACGGTATGTTAATTGATATTTATTTAATATATTTATATATACATCAATAAATAATAGGAGACACCCCAGCAAGCTGTGAATGCAAACACCAGAAATCACTACGCTAGTCTTCCCCCTTCAGCCTCGGACTGTGATTATTTAAAAAAATTTTATAGATAGGCCACTTAAAATGTGACCTATTCATTATTCATTTCCAATAAGCCTATTGTAGAGACATGGGCAAATATGAGGTGTGATTGTGATGAATGTAGATGAACAAGTGTAGTCATTGTTACTATCTGAGTTCAATTTAGCTTAGAAAGGACTGTTTATTAATAGCCCAATAGCCAGGGCAACTATGGGACATACAGCTTTACGTGGAATCTGAACCTTGTACTGTTGTTCTGATTTTCAGCCATCTGACAAGTCTGAAACAAAGTTCTCTTCCCTACACTACATCTGAATCTTGACTATCATCCAACATGGACACCCCAGACTTCTTTAGTAGAGTCCACGTCGATGTCAACCATTGAGTGGACACCGTGTTGGTATTAAGAGGACTGAGCATGGAACCTATCGCCTACAATCTTCCAAACACTTTGTCCCCAAGTAGCTTGGTTGTAAAAACTAGCACTTTGCCACCACATACTTAAAACACCGGTGCGTGAAAGATGCACTGAGAGGTGGGAGTGAGATGGATAACTACTCTTCCCTCATCCGTGTTATTCCATTTAAATTTTTTCGTAGCAATCTCTAAGACAGTAGGGTGTGTAATGTAGTATTCCACTGTCCCGCACACAATGTCATTAGCAACTATGACCGTATATACGTTGGTTTGGTCAATAATATTGGAATCAAGTTTGGAACGATTAAATTACATTATTTTTAGTATTCAAATAACAATTTAAAATCACAAGTTTACACAGTTAGATACAGTTACACTGTTGTGGAGGTTACACACTTGAAGGCGGAAGTTAGTAACGCCCATGTTGTACGGTGGTTGTGTGATGGAACGTTTCCCCTCTACTGCTAAAACCCCTATATGTGCTAAATATAATCAGCAGGTTACAAGATGTCCGGCTCGATTATACCTGTACTATAGGACTAGAGGAAGGAACAGGACTGATATACGAAGTATTGTTTTCCTTGTACATGTGTTTCTTATGACGTACTAAAATCAGAAACAAAAAATACCCAATGTTTTCACCAGTAGAAAAATGATTAAAATATGCACCTACTATATGAATCAATACAAAATACTTTAGTTATATAAACTAACTGGTTATTACGAGGGCAGTGGAGTTGATAAACGATATTTTCCCCGCCATCCGTAGCCCTAAGGGAAATTCTCACTTATGGAATAAAATTTCCAGATAATGTTCGTATACTATATATAGATATTTAAGTTTATAATTCGAGTTTATATACGTACAAAATAATAATAAATACGTACCCTTTCTGATTTAAAAATCAAAATGAAATCAATTTATAAACACTATTTGAACATCTTCAATTATTTGTTTTACCCTTGGCACGAATCACTAAATAAATATATAATCGATATAATACAAATAAAATAAAATCTAAATTCGTTTAACTGAGTATCATACTGCGTATAAAATACAATCCCATTGCATTGTAAATTCTATACTGCACGGAATACGCTTAGGTCTGCACCCATACATCACTGTAATACAGCCGTGAAATTGTCTATGGCATGTTTATTACAGTCCGCTTCCGGCAGACTGCAGTTTTGTAAAGTAGGTGTTTTGTTATGCACAGGTTATGTTAAGGTCTAGTACACGTAATATTTTCTTTTGATGAAGAAGAAACACTGCCACAGAGAGTATGTTAAAAATGTAAGAGCATCTCTTCTGAATAACGTATAAAATATCTAGATGTATATGTTTAAAAATATATTTACAATACACTAAGAAATTAACTGAAGATATAATTGGAGTATTGTTAAATGTACAAATATCCTATAGAGGACAAATGTTCTATACAACAAGACTACGTATAAGATTTGTAGTATTCAATACTACCGTAAGTGTATGGGTGGAGAGTTGTGTCATGATCAACATACGTGTATGGGTAATTGGGTGGGTCATTCACAACTGTACCTGATAGTTGGGTAATTCTGACTGTACGTGTATGGTGGGTGGCTAGTTCATAAAATAAATAATAGAGAAGTCTGGAGTGTCCGTGTTGAATGGTATTCAAGGTTCAGACGTTGTGTAGGGAAGAGAACTGAGTGTCAGACTTGTCAGTTAGCTAAAAATCATACCAACACTACGTGGTTCGGATTCCACGTAAAGCTGTAGGTCCCATAGTTGCCCTGGCTATTGGGTTATTAATAAATAGTCCTTTCTCAGCTAAGTCAAACTCAGATAGTAACAATGACTACACTCGTTCATCTACACTCATCACACTCATTCAACCCTTATATTCGCCCATATCTCTATGATCGGTGTCTTAGAGATGAATGATGAATAATAAATTAAACTTATATTATAAATTCCTACTTTATTTTTGTGGTTATGTCCTTAAAAGAGCTTTCCTTAAAATCGTACTTAAAAGGTTTTGTTTTATTAAAAAAAGTTCAAGACAATGATGGACTATAAATTAATAATTAAACATACTTATACGTTTCCATTAAATTTAATTTACTCCCCTGTTTTATTATGGTTATTGAAACGTAAATTACGTAAGTCATTACTTAATGACTTAGTAAGTGATGTTTTATCTATGTTCAAAAGCTAAGTACCAGATAAAATAGTTGATATTCAAGCTGTAATTAAATTAAAGTTTAAAAAACTCAATATTGATAAACACAGTAAAAGACCGAACTACTCTTGAAAATATTAAGTCTGCTACATTGAAAATTGTCTACCCTTAGCGTGTATATGTAGGCCTATTTATAAATTTATTTGGATGGTATTAAGGAGTACAACTTTAAAATTATTGATTGTAAGTAAAATACTTAAACTGATGAATAAAGACTTAACTTTATATCATAGAATATACTGTGGAATTGTTAACGAATTTACCAAATAACCAAGTTGTTAAAATACATTTTGTCGACTCTTCCTCTCGTGAACAAAACGATGGTAGTAAATAAATGTAAATTATTATCTAACATCCAAGTATGATTACATAGATATGATAGTAATGGAATTACGAAGTTATAAGCTGGATGTCCTCGATAGCTCTAAACCACTGATAGTTAGATGGTGAGTAGCTTCAAAATTGCCTCAGTAAATCATTTGCTAATAACTACGTTATAGATCGATTAGAACTAACTTGTCGGGACTGAATACAAAGTTACCCCTAACTAAATGCGCCATTATTGATCCTATTATTTATGACAATTAATCTATTTATTACTGTACATTTTAATTTAGTTTTACTTTTTTATATAGGCTAATTATTAGTTTAATTTATTAATCATTCTATGTGTAATATTAATGTACATCACTTAAAGTTATTTATTAATAAGTTATCACTATTGGCGTAGTGTTGTAACCCAGCTACTTAGAGACAAGTGTTAAGGAGATCTTATGCTATAGTTTCTATTGTCGACCTCTTATACTGTCATGGCGTCTACTCAATGGTTGCCATCGCATGGACATTATTATATAAGTCTGGAGTTCATATATTGGGTGGTAGTCAAGATCTGGACGTTGTTTAAGGAACAAAACAGACTTCTCAAATAACTGTAAATCAATCAATCAGGCTTGTCATTTAGCTAGTGACTAAACCAACATAACGTGGCTCGGATTCCCCTTTGAGATTGAGGTCCCTTAGTTGCCCTGCCCATTGCACTATCAATATATGTCTCTTTCCAAGGTACAGGTGATCTTAGTTAGTAACACAGACTAAACTCGTTCATATGTACATCACACGGACTCACCAATCATATCCAACCATATCCCCAAGATCGGAATTTTGATATTGAAAAAGCCTGTCAAATAGACAATTATCTATTTAAAATAAAACCTGTTTTTTGTATTGAGGGTTAAACAAATTGAAAATATCCTATTTCGTAAGCTTAAGCGGCTGGAGTCATTATTAACAACTAGTTCTTCCGGTGTCAACCGCGTCAAAGGACTATTTAGAATAGAATATAGAATAGAATAGAATAATATTTTATTCCATAAAATAACAAAAATACAATATTTATACAACGGAATTCTAGCCATCTCATCAAGTAAATGATGGCTAGCACAAAAAATAAAACTTTAAAACAATATTTAAATACAGTCAGTTAATCAAAAACAAGGTAAAGCAGACAGAGAGAGAGATACAGTCTCAGCCTAACCACTGAGGATGCCACATTGTACCATGGGCGAAACGTCTGGAACTGTATATATTGTAAATAGTCCTTTGACGCGGTTGACACCGGAAGAACTAGTTGTTAATAAATTGAAAATATCATTTCATCTGGATGTCTAGAATGAAATCGACAGTACCTTTTAATTAAAATAATCTTCTAATAATTTAATTGGGGCTAAATAGACATTTTTGTACAGTGTTGTAATCCAACTATTTTTGAACCGAGTGTTGTACAGATTTTAGGAGATTCTATTTTGGGTTCTTTTAAAACTGACGAAACACCCATTAAATGATTACCATTGGTATTTATGGAAATTAAGAGAAAAATATAATTTGACTGCATTAGGTGATGGCTAGGTTTCATCTGTTGTCCAAGGTAGAGTATCAGGCATGCCGATTTGAATAATATAATATAATTTACGGTCTGGACTTCACGACAAGCTCCCTATCTAGAAGCTACGATAAAGTCCCTTAGTTTCTCTGGTTAATGATCTAAAATTAATGATCCTTTCTAAGGTCCACTCCACATAAATTAGCACAGTCATTAGAGTAATTACTTCATTATTTATAGACTACTACCTCATTATCTATAATTTGATTCTGTGTATGTCACCGTAACCACCCTATCATCCGTACATTACAGTGATGTTTACTCACCCATACTCCTACAATGGTGTTGAACTACCCACCCACCGACCCATACATGTTCGTTGCTACAACAAACCTAACTTCCAATAGTGCTAAAAGATATTTTTGTCTAGATAACTATCCCCTGAACACATACAGTGCCCTAGTATTCAATCTTGATGACCTCACGCAACTAGCCTAGTAAACACACTCGATGGACCAATCCACCCACCCACTATAGTACACTCTAATTAAGGACCCACCAACCCACACTAGTACACACATAAGATAGACCCCTACTCGCAGCCTAGTAAACACACTCGATGGACGCACCCTAGAACACCCACTTAATACATCCCCACTCCTTGCCCAGTTAACACACTCGATAAACCCCCCACCCACCGTAGTACACTCTCATTAAGAACCCACCAACCCATACTAGTACACACATTTGATAGTCCCCTACACGCAGCCCAGTAAACACACTTGATGGACGCACCCTAGTACACCCACTTAATACATCCCCACTCCCAGCCTAGTAAACACACTTGATGGTCCCACCCACCCACTCATGTACTCTCGTTTAATAGACCTTCTCTTCCATCCTAGTAAATATACTTTATAGGTCCACTCACTCACCTAAAGGGCTCACTTGTTGAACCAATCTATCTATCTATCACTCAATAAATTAAGCATTTATCAATACTATTGTACGCGTAATGTTGGGTCAATACTACTGTATCTGTATGAGTGCGCGTGTTGTTCCATACCATTTTAGTATTAAAGTAGTTCATTGTTATACATTTATTTTAGTATTTATTTTCTCTTCGCTTTAGTTTTGGAAAACATAGGCCAAATTATTAAGCCACTCACAGATAACGTGAGTTTAGGAATTTTTTAATTGATATAAAAACCTTACAAAGTGAAACTGAACTTCTATTTCATCCTCCATCTCAACATTCTGTAAGAATTAATAATTTTTTTATGTAATAAATATTTTATTTTGAGCTCAGAGACACATTTTTTTAAAAGTAGTCCCACAGATGATTGTTTATGATTAATGTGTGTTTAGTAACTAAGTTAGTGAATTACATAGTTTTTGTAAAATATTGAGATCTAAATACAATTTTGGATTATATATTACTAATAAAAAGAGGATCAAGAGATATTGCTTTTTTCAAATGTTATCGGCTTTTTACAGTTACTCAAATTTGGCAGACATACAAAATATCCAATTATTGCTATTGTAAATGTATGTTTTAATATCTAACTCCTAATTGTGCTATTTTGATTTTAATAACAATATAAATGTTTCCTTTAAAACATGTTACGCAGACATTTTTATTTGTATTTTCTTTTGTTTTCTGTCAGAAGAAAGTTTATGATTAGCATTTTACCCCAGAGATCTCGTGATTCTAGAATAATATCAAATACTACACTCATCTCATTCTTACACAAAAAATATTATTCATAAATTGAAAATCTCCATTTTGGTGATAAACAATAAAAAAAATTGATAGAAAACGGAATATGTTATCGATCCCTGACTGTAGTAAGGGAGAGGGAGATCTTGGAATCTTGCCATAAATAGCAGCCCTGACGTCAACTCACGGTCATTCTGAAATATGGGGAGCTGTTTACATTTATTGATAAATAATCTACTTTTTACAATTTTATAAATAAAAGTATAGTATTTAACACATTTGAAAACATATAGAATGCATACTCATTTAAATAATTAATAGTTTGGGGAGGGGACATGGTTTTGAGATGTAAGATATACGCAGTTTGATAAGGGGGAAGGGGTACACAGTTTGGAGAGGGAAGAGGGAAGCACAGACCGATATGCCATGAAAACAATAATCTTAAATGACAGAAAATAATTTTTGAAATACAATTTTACAAGTATATATAGTGTAAAATATAATATTTTCAGTAACACTTTATAATATTGGATCAGTAATATGTCAAAATTACAAGGCCATGTGCAAAGTTGGGATAGAGTCAATTATAGCAATAGGATGAGAGATCTCTTAGGTTCCTCGCGTGTCTGCGGTCTAAATGCGGCACTTGATACAGACAACCAGGTAGTTTTACAAGAATGTTTGTATATATATATATATATATATATATATATATATATATATATATATATATATATATATATATATATATATAGACAAAAGTTATAATATAAAATAACAATTGAGCACCCTTAAACATTTTATTAAATTAACACCGACCGGTTTCGGCAATTATGCCATCTTCATGAGTGTTTACTTTCTAAACTGTTACAAAACAAATAAAATGAAATAAACAATTATGATAGTAAGTGTTCTGCAAAAGAAGATTTCATTGAAGTTCTGTTGTTTGATTTTAGAGATTGCATGTGTTATTAATAAATTTTCACAAAATCACTAATAAATAATACTTTTTTTGAGGCCTTTCGCCAGCAAAGCTGGCATCATCAGGCAACACAAAAAATTTATTAACAACGAAGAATACCAATATCAACTCCATCTGAAATTTACAACTTGTATGTGTTCATTAAATCTACATTTAAATGATCGTCTTGTTCGTCCAATATAATAGTTTGGGCAGTCTGAACATTCAATTTTGTAAATTCCTCATTTGTCAAATATTTCTTGGTTTTTATGTAATTTTGAGGTGGGTTTCTTTTGTATTAGGTTAAATGCGTTGTTATTTGTTTTAAAATCAATTCTGAATTTTTCTTTTTTAAAGGTTTTTCTAATTGTTTTGTTAAGTATTGTGTTATGGGAACACAGTTACTTAATGAAATCTTCTTTTGCAGAACACTTACTGTAATAATTGTTTATTTCATTTTATTTGTTTTGTAACAGTTTAGAAAGTAAACGCCTATGAAGCTGGCATAATTGCCGAAACCGGTCGGTGTTAATTTAATAAAATGTTTAAGGTTGCTCAATTGTTATTTTATATTATAAATTTATTATATTAGCAGCCCTAGGAATTACAAGTTTTCTAATATATATGCAATTATTTGTAGTATACAGGGTGCTCCTGAACTCTCTAATGATCTTTTTAGGTATTGATTGTGGATAAAAAAACAAGACATAATACCACATTAAAACATTCCAAATCACCTCCGGTACCCATACGCCGCCATTTTGTGTTTTTTATAAATTATTTCTTATTTTTAAAACTATGTAAGCTATAGAGTTAAAATTTAGTATACACATTAATAAACCAATTTTATTACGGAAATAAAAAAAATCAAAAACCTTTTTAATTATTTTCATAATGGCGTCACTTTGAAATTTTTTATCCTTAATAACCTTTAGACGGTTAGGAAATACAATATCACAAAAATACTTTTCTTGCAAATTTTAATAGCAATCCAAAAATGTAGCGTAGTATGAAATCCGACGACAAACAACCCAGATTTGAGTATTTTTGTATTTAATCATTTACGCGTGAATGTGTATAGCCATGGTGTCGTGCCGCGCGAGTCAACCACAACAATACATCAGCGATCTATTCTGATTACATTCATCCAAAACACTACAATAAAGTGATTTGTAATGTTATTTTAAAGAAAATGTCCTTAATAGGCAACAGGAAAGAAGTTACGGATAGTTATTCGTTGTTATTAAATTAAAAATTAATTTTAATTTGAAGTAGTAACCTGAAGTGTTGTTTTTGACCCACAATTAATACCTAAAAAGATCCTCAGAAAGTTCAGGGACACTCTGTATAGTGATAAACTATGTTATATTTTTATATTTATTTTATTATTTATGTAAATAAAAAATAATATCATTTAAATGTTAGTATATCTTATACATATGAAATTCTAGTATATTCACAGTATAACTTACAAAGTGACGATATTGTGTTGAAAAAATTTTATTGATGTTTGGTGAAATTTTATGTGAAATTTAACTTTTTTCAAATTGTTCTCGTGAAATATTATTATAGACTAGCTGAACCCGGCGGACGTTGTCTCGCCTTTCATTTTTCATTGACATACCAAAATAAAGCAATAAAAAGAATTATAGAAAAAATCATTATTTATTAAATGAGTGCAAGAGGGTAAACAATATTTTTGGTCTTCTTATTTGGTGTATAAATGTAAAGGTTTTTTGTAGTGTGTGCTACACTCTCAAGGTGAAATGTAGAACTACAATAAATCAAAACATATACAGTACTGTTGTTGTGAGAACTTCAATCTGCTTATGGCATGTGAAACTACATTAAACCACACAGTCATATGTTTTTCGTAAACAATTCAGATTCTCCATTTGAATAACATGGGATCTTTAGGAGCCCGTGGAGCGGGACCCTGTCGACGGATTTGCATCAAACTTCACAAAAACCATCTCGGGAGTATACAGGACAACATCCTAAAGTTTCATGGCGATCGGTTGGATGTTTTGGCAGTGCATAAACTTCAAACATATATATGTTTGTATATATATATATATATATATATATATATATATATACAAACATATATATGTTTGTATATATATATACAAACATCCTCTTTTATAAATATAGATTTGTAGAAATGTATTCAATCATTTTCTGCTGTATATGCTTGGTGGAATTGCTTTGGTTGTAAATAGAAAGTAATTTTTTAATAAAATCCACAAATTTTAATTTTTATCAAGAGCACTTTCGCCGGTTAAGGCATCTTCAGTTGTAATAAAGTATAAACAGAAAATATATGTGAATAAAAATAACAAAAAAATCACATGTAAAACATTAAATACAAGTTAAATTAAATTTAAGTGGATAGGTTTGATAAGAATTATTATGAATTAAAATATGGTTTAGAGTTTTCAATTTTCGATGATATTTCTTCTATAATTAAAGGTAAAAATATATTACTAAAATTTAGAGACGGTTGGGAAATACATTCATCTTTCAAAACTGCCATACATTATGGACCAAGGGAAACCAAATTGAAAGTGCATGTATGGCAGTTTTGAAAGATGAATTTTTTTTCCAACAGTCTGTAAATTTCAGTAATATATTTTTACCTTTAATTAAAGATGAAATATCATCGAACATTAAAAACTCTAAACGATATTTTAATTCATAATAATTCTTATCAAACTTAGCCACTTAAATTTAATTTAACTAGTATTTAATGTTTTATATGTGATTTTTGTTATTTCTATTCACACATGTTTTCTGTTTACACTTTATTACAACTGAAGATGCCTTAACCGGCGAAAGCGCTCTTGATAAAATTTAAAATTTGTGGTATTCAACCATGCCACAAAACAGAATCTTTCAATTGTGTTGCAGCATCACAATAAAAGTAACATGCTCAAACTGGTACATCACCACTATGTCAGAAATTTAAGAAAAATAAAAGTATAAATGTTCTAACATCTGTCTAAATAACAAATTACAAAGATTTAAATTAAACAACAGTAATACTGTAGTCTATCATTATTGAACAGTAATGTAGAAATAGTATGACCTAATGTAGTACTAAGTAATTTAGTCATACTTGGGCCACTTTATTTAAAATTTACTTAAATGATGACCTATTTTTCTGTTTTATGTATATTTCCTATATATGTTCTACCATAAACATTAAATTATAATATAAATATATTATTTGAAAGCATAGAAAATTTGCAAATTGTTAAAAAAGTTTTATTGACGAATGATATGTTATCATAGAAACATTTACTTGAACTAGTACAATGTAGAGTTAATACAAAAACAGAATTAAACTCCACATTTTTTAACGTAATTTCTGTTATGTTATGACGTAAATATATCAGATAAGCTACACTTATTTGATACATTTATCTAAACTTGTAGCTTGATTCTCCCTTCCATCCCATTTCCACCCCCACACGTACACACATACGTGACTGCGCAAATCTACTGCAGTGGCTGTGGGTTGAATGTCAGATTACACTGCAGCCAAACACCTGTTAATATTAAATGCCCACTTCCTGTCGTTTAAAGGGTGCGGTAAAGAGGAAATGGAGTAGTTGGTAAGTGACCGTTTCAACAAAAACATAACATAATGGTAGACGTACTTTATGATTTAGTTTTTATATCACTTTGTATTACATTATAGATAAATCTGGCCTCACTTTGTTATAGTTTAGTCTCATTTGAACTATAGTTATTATTTTGTACTTTAGTTATTACATAAATAAAGATTGACTGTGTTATTGATTTATCTTAAGGTCAACTTACGGTAATTTTCATACATTATAAAAAAAATCGGGGTACAGTAATAAAATTAAAGGTTATGATGCGGACAAAATAAATATTTAAATCAATTGGTCACAGTAGCAATTTTTCATAACTGACCTTAGTTTTAATTTTTGAAGTGTAGGTAGGCTTGGTAATGTTTGAAATGCACTATTTATATTTTTCAAGTTTAAGAACTAGATATACAAATACACTTTTGTGTATGAATGCAATGTAGAGTAAATATTTCAAGTCAATCCATTGATGAATTTTTGAACGATGTGTACATAAACATATGGAAGAGTTATCTTCGAATGTAGAACTTTTTAACTATTTATAAATTATTTATATTTAGTACTAACAAATAATACAAAAAATAGCATTATTATTTTTACTAACGATTTTAGTAAAAAATAAACAGTAATATAAATGTATTTTAATTAGGAAGTTTCATTCCAAAATTAATCTATTTGTATTAATATTAAATATACTTATTTCTATGAATGTACAAAGTCCTACTAAAGAAATGTGATAAACATTGTTGAACCAACACATAAGACTGCTATGTTAAAATTATCTATTTAACGATATGGAACTAGTTGATAAAATACGTTTCAGAAAATAGAACATTATTAGGTTATATTAATTAAATATAAATTTAGTTTATACCATCAGAAAATAAAAAAAACCATAAATATTACTCCTGCAAAAACGTACCCATAATAACCACATGAGCTAAAAAGATTACAAAATCATAGAATATAAGAGGCAAAGAGAGTGAATACGTGATGAGATGAGTAGATATATAGGCCTACAGTATAAAAAAATACATGTCAAGATAAAACCAGGATAATATAAAAAAAAAATTATTTTACATCATAACATCGTCACCCCCACACATGTTACAGTGAATTATTCAGTTTCTATTTATACTAAAATGTGACCTATTGAATTCCTCTCTGTGTAAGTAGGAGGGAAGGAATGCACATTTTAGTTGGGAGATTCACATTTTGATTAGGGGGTACAAATTTTTTGGAGGAGGAAGGGATATACGGTTTGGGGAGAGGGGATACACAGATTGATTAGGGGCAAGAGGTACATAGGTTGGTAAGGGATAAGGGATATACTGTTTAGGGAGACGCAATACACAGTTTGATAAGGGGGAAGAGATATACAGTTTGGTAAGGGTTGATAGGCATATTGTATGTGGAGAGGGGATACACAGTTTGATAAGGGGGGTACACAGTTTGGGGATGGGGAAGATATGTACGGTTTGAGGAGAGGGTATACACGGTTTGATAACAGTGTGGGGAGGAGAAATAGTTAAACTGTTTGGTAAGAGGGGTTACACAGTTTGATAAGGGAAGTACACAGTTTTGGGGAGAGGGAAGTGATATGTGTTTAGGGAGAGAGCATGCGCATTTTGATAAGGGGGTAAACATTTTGGGGATGGGGAAGGGATAAACTGTTTAGGGAGAGGGCATACATAGTTTGATAGGGGTGAGGAGGTACAAAGTTTCAAAAGGATTAAGAGGTACACAGCTTAATAAGGATGAAGTGGTACAGAGTTTCATAAGGAGAACGGAATATACAACACTTTGTTCCCAAGTAGCTGGGTTAGGACTATACATCTGTAGTACTGTATTCTGTAGGACTGTATTCTGGTAGTACTGTATTCTGTAGGACTGTGTTCTGTACGACTGTATTCTGTACGACTGTATTCTGTAGGACTATATTCTGTACGACTATATTCTGTAGGTTTACAGCTGTATGAATTCTTAAAATACACAAACTGATTAAATACAAACTATACGAGTATTACCACTGTAACTGTCTTGTAGAAAATCATAATCATGACTTTGATATAAATATAGTTTTTGTATGTAAGAAACGAAGTCTACTTACTAACATAATAAATAGGTTATATATTAGTATCTAAACTATTGAGTATTATTATTATATCCAGCATATTATACATTCCTTTAACTAGTTTTGAAATCGGTATTTAATTAAAACAAACTTTTTATTCACTAATAGTTTTGTTTCATCTACCATAAAATAGTATATTTCATAACAATAGTGGAAAATGGGATTTTGCATGTTCGAGACCATATGTTTGAAGTGCGACACTTGTCGAGAACTTCAATTGGTCGAGAACATGCAAAACATTATCACTTGATGAGTTCAGCTGTTTTCGTTAAGTGTTTATAACCAGCGAAACGTCATATTTCCCAGAGCTGTCTATTGTTGACAGTCGAAAGTAACATTGTTTATGTTCGAAAATTGTCCACTATCAACAACTTAATAACATTCAAAAGCTTTTAAAAACATTCTTGTTATCTGTGCATTTAAAATAGTTGAGCTGATTTTATAAAATCATTATATTTTATAAAATGTTCCTAGTTAAATAAAAATTTAACATTCCAACATTTTTTATTCAGTAGTGTTGTGAAAAAAATTATCGCTTAGTTCTTTCCCTCAATAGTTGCAATTGGTAGAATAAACAGGTCATTAGCGGTAACAGGTATTTAGCCAGTGGTGTTAAGCTTGAGTAAAGCTCTACACCGCTGCAGTATTTTGACGCAGTCACCGTTGCAAGTGTTTGCGTGGTCCGTTACATTTTACGTTAAAGGTTAATTTGAGCTTTATATATTTTTAATTGATTAATGAAGTAAATGTACGATGTTATTTGATGACCGGAAAGTATATGTTGAATTGTTTACACCTGATTTAGTCTGAATTGTGTTTTGATAGGGGGAAAACTTTTTGTATTTATGCACTTTATAGACGCCTCGCCAATCTTGACTGTTTTATAACCAGTGAATATAATTTTATGACAGTAGACATTTTATTCTGCGGAAAAAATGTGCCATATAAAAAAATTTAAAATTAAAAATGTTTTCTCCGTTATTTTTCGTGATTTTTTCGTCACACTTTATTTGGTAATTTTTGTGCAGAACATGAATTCGAAAATTATTTTGGTATAGACCGATTATTTTTCGAGATATCACGGAAAAACTACGTCCGTGGCAAAACACCTAACGTGGCCATATGCACAATGTTAATAGGATCTATGACTAGCCACCAAAAACAAATTCGCACGTATTCTCGCCGAAGTACAGGCACCCAAATTTAACGCAAATTACGAGTTTTGTTCAGTATATACATGATTATTCGTAATTTTTGAGAAGAGTGTTTAAAATGAATAAATCCATATCTGTTTTTCACTAAATATTTATGTATATAAACAGTTTTAGGTACACTATACAAGTTTTATGAGTACATTTTATTTGGACAGGATATATGTTTGGCCCCTAAAAAGAGATTAACAGAGGTTGCATTCAGTAGTCAACAAACGTGGAGTTATAGAAAGTTGGGGTGTCAAGTTGTCAGTTCTCTTTGTGAATGGCGGAGCTAGTGATGTTGTCGGTCCCATCCCTGATTCACGTAGTAATTACCACTTAAAATTCATGCAATTACTGTAATTTATCTGACTACTATTGAAATATTAATATTATATTTTATTCAACAATATGTGGGCTATAAAGATTTTCTTTACAGCATCAAAGACAGATATCTTCCACTTTATTTATTGGACAGTAGCCGTTGAATTTCTGCTTTGATACAGTCATGGATTATTTCCCAAATTCAAAATGCAATACCGTGCATAAGTTCAGCCCCAATATTCATAAATATTACCGGTATTGCAAGTTTTATTGTACATTTTATTCTCATATATACTGTAATTGAACTATATACTATTGGACCCAAATTTTACTAAAATGTTATTAATTTTTTTCGTATTATTGTCATATTTTAATAGTAGAACAATATCATAAGTTTATCGTAGATACGTTAAGATAAAATGAATAAATTAATTTATTTCCTTCAAAGAATTATAAACATTTTTACAAAGTAAAAAATTGGAAATTGAGTAGCCATTTTTGCTATTAATTTGCCCACTAGAAAAGATTAATTTAACTTACAATTAAAAATAAAATAAAATAAATTTGAGTCTAGATCGTTTGATTGTAAAATAAACAACTGATTACATTAGAAATTAGCCGCTAACCTGAAGTACCAGCTTTAAAAATAACTTTTTCTTGACTAACTTAAAGTGTTGAAATATATTTAGTGTAAAGTACAGGCAGAAAAGTTAAAATAAATTATGATATGGAAGAGGCAAAATTAACTATTTCACTATTTTCATATTAAGCTGAAGTTAAGAAAATCACTATCCGGATTGGCAATAACCAGTTAGAAAGAGTTTTGCAAAAAAGTCTTTAGGAAGTAATAATTCTTATATTATTAGGAATATCATAAAACATTTACGTCACAAATACCGAAAAGAACGCTTTAAAATTTATTTATTGACTTTGGGCATCCTTAATAGACAACTCTTAGCAAATCTTGTTCAATAGAACATACTTAAACGTGTCTCTCGATTACCACTCCTAGTGTAAAACAACCTTAAAACCTTGAAAAAGAAAAGGTATTGAATAGGGTAGTCATTTAAAGATTTATAAAGGGGACAAGAGCTCTCACGACTACCCTTCTTAAGCATAATACGTAAAAAATAATTTTGTGTTAGTCTCAACTTGGTAATTTAGGTTTTGAAAGAGCCACCCCAACATATCAAACCATATTGCATCTTGGAGTTGATCAGAGCGAAATAAAGAGTGCGCAACAGTTGAGAATCACAAGAAGTAAATTGTCCTAATAGAAGTTCCTATTTTATAATGGATCTGAGTTACATGATTGTAAAAATTAATAGAGCTATTACATGGTGACACCATTATACATTTTGTGCACTAATTATACTAATGACTAACAATACTTTATTGTTTTCATACATTTGATACAAAACATATTTTGTTTACAATGGAAAGAAACAGTACAAGTTCAATACATAGTGTGAAATAAGGTTTTTGTGGAGCATTATAGAAGTGAGCAGAACATAAGGAATAAGATCATTAGAGAGAACGTGGAAGAAGAACCATTCCCAGAGAGGATTGAGAGAAATACACTGGTTTGGGCATGTAAAGAGAATGGGATAGGAAAAATTACCAAGAAAGCTCCTTGCGGTTAGGATGGAGGGGCGTAGACCAAGAGGAAGACCTAGATATACGTGAATTAAGGGAGTGAGAGAAGGGGGGGGGGGAAAGTAAAGGTGCTGATTGGACTAGAGTAATGGAAGAAAGAAGATGCAAAGAGAGACGATGGTGGATAGAACTCTGGGTAAAAACAGACCCGATGAAAAAATTGAAAATTGCTACGGACAAAAAGAAGCATAATATTGAAATACAATACTTCCTTGCATTTAACAAGATTATTTTTTATTCAAAATTAGGTGCCTTATTAACATTCATTTATATAGGATAACCAAAAGACTGGACTGGTGTTAAGTTATTTAAATATTTTGCAACGAATCAGCTCTATAGGATATTTTTATGAAGCAAAGCAAGATTATCAAACATAATAGATTAAAGTAATTGGTGTCAAGAGTACAATGTAATATGGTAATAGTAACATGGTAATAGCAGGATGTTTACAGCAAGTACGTACAAAAATTGCAGTCCACCGTGGAATGGCGAGTAATTGGCACGCTACTGCCAATTTCACGCAGCCATTATTGTGATGTATTGTTGCAGACTTGCATAACGAGATTCCCATTTACAACATTTATAGCAAGTAGAGAAATAACAAGCCTCAGTCACAGGTAAAGTATATTGGGGCTAGGTTTTATTTTATACTAGGGGACACCCCTGCATACTTTGCGTGCTAATTTCAATACTCACTGCACTCGATACACGATGACCTTCTGTCTCGGCATGTGACTTTTGACTAAAAATAATACTACCTGTATAATGTACAATCACAATTACATTTATTTACAGTATCTCACTCACACTACTTCCGTTACTACCTATTTATTACTATAAATAACCGATGGTATTACTTAGCCTATTTAAAGCATGTTCATTTTATTTGTTTTTGTTTAACAGCTGACGATTAAACTCATAGAATACTATTAAAAATTTATCAATAGCAAAATCAAACATAAAAATTAAACATGTTTATTTACAACACAGTTGTTACTAAATTAATAAAATAAACACAACGTTATCGTTATGAAACACAATACCACCGAACGTGTATGGGTGGGCGAGTGGGTCAATACCACTGAACGTGTATGGGTGGGTGAATGGGTCAATACCACTGTACGTGTATGGGTGGGCGAGTGGGTCAATACCACTGTACGTGTATAGGTGGGTGGGTGGGTCAATACCACTGTACGTGTATGAGTGGGCGGGTGGGTCAATACCACTGTACCTGTATAGGTGGGTGGGTGGGTCAATACCACTGTACGTGTATCGGTGGGCGGGTGGTTCAATACCACTGTACGTGTATGGGTGGGGGGTGGGTCAATACCACTGTAAAATATGGGTGAGCGGGTGGGTTCATAGCACTTTTTAGCTTACATCTTCCTACGTACTCGTAGAGCAGGAATTACATCACGTCTAAATTGGGGCAGAATATTCAATAGAATAATGTCTTCCTTAAGACTAGCCAGCTCAACTGTGTACCAATCCTTAGTATGAGTCATGGCTACTTATTTTATTAATTCATAGAACTACACCTAATAAATGTTTCCTCAAAAGTAAAGAGCCAAACCATGGTTAGTGGTTATATAGGTCAAATTAAATAGAACATCTAGAATACTTTTTTTTTCAAAAATGCCTCGTTTACCAGATCCACCATTTTGTTTTTTCACAAGACAATTTTTATCTCCAAGTTGGTTTAACCAACTATTATGAAACTCGCTGTTCAAGGGTATTTATACCCCTTGAAAGTTCTTCACCAAGATAAAAATAAATTCATTCACCATTGAATGAATTCCATATAAGCATTAAAAGGAAAAGTGTACATTTTCTCATCCACACTCATCAGTCTATTTTTCTGGAGCTTTTTCTGTAAGTCTTATATATTGTTATATAAAATACAATCATTTAAAATATCTGGCCCTGAAGAGTTAAATCATCTAACTGTAGCCAAACGAAATGAAACACTAACACGCTCTGAATATAAAAAAATTACTGTTTACCAACAGAATTAAATATAACTGTATCTTATCCAATACCATTTGCTTCCTTTTTTCATTTAACATAAAATGAGAAACATATTTATTAAAAATTGGATTTATCATTAGACTCGGCCAAAGGGTTCCAGTTTATCACAAGTTAATAGTGTCAAGCAACACCAAATGTGGTTGTTCCCTGGATGGGTGACTGGTTAGAGTCCATGCATGCAGCCCGTCTGTTCGGTCACTGGTAGAGGTTCAAGTCACCTCCAATAGTTCAAGTATTAGAGAAGGCTTCTCAGAACTAACTTTAATTAGTGAAGTAAGACCTCCTATATTTATTTATTTTTACCTGTTATATAATAAGTTATATGTATTTTATAGTGCTTATAAATAAACAAAATTAGCTAAAAGATTCAATATATATTTAACCCTGTTATTACTACGTTGTTATGTATTCGTTTGTAAGTTTTTCTTATTTCGTGTATGTAATGATTATCATTAAGGTAATCTGAGATTTATTTAGAAATCGTTCTACAGACATAAAACCGTTTCATTTTAATATCATATTAACACGGATATAGTTTCATTCTTACGTTATATCGTATGTAAGCAATAAAGGTAAATGTCAAAATACGAGATACAAAATCTAGAAATATTACGATAACCTATTTCAGAAAACGTTGTTTATATTCCTCAGATCGGAGGGATTAAAAAAAAGGAATGAATACCGAGATGGACCACCGTAATATAAGTATAAAACGTACGAAACGTTGTAATAGTATTGAGTTTTGTTACTTTAACTTGCATTTCTACAAACAAGTAATTTGCTTGTCAAGGAACTATTTCATATTTGTAAAAATTTACAAGTTTATGTTATTAAACTACAAATTATTTGATTGGTGTTTACTTAATTACAAATTCATTTCAAAACAATATACTTACAGTACTTTTAAAAATTTAATCCGTAATTACAATTCAAGGCTCTGTTTGTACTAAGTCGATTAAAAATGAACAAATGGAGCATAATTTAATATCATAGAAGGATCAAAATACAGTTTTCTGATGGTGATGTATAACAAAACTAGTCGGTTAACATGTTTATTTGATACATTTATACATGAAAAACTCTACGAAACTTTTCGAGTAACTTTTATTGAGCTCATAGGAAACAAAATTAAATTAATTATTAATTCTACTATATGTAATTATCTAAGTTCAACTAGTTAAATCAATAGTTTAACGTTTAAATTATTATTAATTAAAGAGCATTTCGTTTTCTCAAGGACTTTCTCATACATAAGAGCATCCAAGGGACTCCAAAGAGAGTAAAAAAGGCTGAATTGTTTCACGATAATAATTGTAGTTATATTTTAGTATAGCTCGAATAAAGTAATAAAGTATGAATAAGTAAGGCATTAAAAGGAATGGAAGCTTATCATTGCTTAGAATGGGGAGCAAGGAGATTATCAGAGAAGATATTGGACTAATATAGCGATAATGGGAGCAAGGATGTGGAATTACAAATACAATTCCCTTTTAAGTGTTTTCTACTTAAAAAGATTGGTTTAATTTAAATATTCAATACTTACTTATACGATTCTTATACTAAAACAGAACTAAACTAATTCTCATTAACTTTAATTTGAAAATCATATATTCAAAAGATTGTGATGTAAAAATAAACCCAAAATAAATAGCTAATAGGTGGGTATTGTGGGAGAGGCGGAGAACTTTTCCCAGCACAGTTCATGTCCAGCGGAAGTGTACTGGAAACTACAACCAAGACTCTAAGCTCCAGTTAATTGCCATATTTATTTGAAATACGTTGTTTCACAATGTGTACTTTTTTCACAAATGGTATTGCAAATAAGAAAAATTATTTATATAATGGTTTGCAAAGCAATACAAATGTAACAATAAAATGTATGTAATATAAAATTTATGAATACGGTTTACATTATGATTAATTAAACATGAATTAAAGTTTATAATGTATTTAACTTTCTAATTAAGTTCAACAGATTAAAAAAAAAAATTATAATCTGTTTTACAGTACAGTAGCTGATGTAATCATACGCGTCACGTAAAAAGATGATTAAGATTGCTGCCAGAGATTGTACATCATCAGGTAACAGAACGTTACGTTTCAAATTCCATAATTTATAGTTCCAGTTTCGTCAGATATATACGCAATTTGAATTATTTCTTGTGAAATTATCTAAAAAACTAACCTTTATCAATTTTGTATTATATTTATAATTCATTATTTAATGCATAACTCTAAGCAATATAGTGTATTGTAATGGCATAAATTACAAATTACATAACAGTAACTCTGATTAAATGTGGAAGTGGTCAGAAAAAACTTGAAAATCTCGATGGACAGCCACTGAATAAATCTAATTTACCAATAAAAGGGTTGAAATTACCTGGATACTGCCAAGTGATGCTTACATTCTACATTTGAGATGCCGACACAACGTTGTGCCTATTTTAAGGTGAATATGAATGATGATATGAGTGTAGAATGCGTGTGGATGAGTGTAGTCTGGTTACTAACTGAGTTCAACTGTTCCTCAGATAATTATATCCAACCACCCTTACACGTAAAGTGATAGTGACCCATTCTTCTACCCATACACGAACAGTGATAGTGACACACCCTCCCACCCATACACGTACAGTGATAATGACACACCCTCCCAGCCATACACGTATAGTGATAGCGACCCACCCTTCCACCTATACACGTGAAATGATACGTGGGTGGTCGCTATCACTATACACGTACAATGATATTGACCCACCCTCTCACACATACACGCACAGTGCTGTTGTAATACAATCGAGTTTATATTATCCTTCAGAAAGTTATTGATTTATTTAATAGCCTCATTTAACTTGGAATAATATGTATAATCATTATATATAAGCTTAATACTCAAAAAGTGTTATTTAAATTGATTCCTCAGTCTCCACATTTCATTATACAATCAGAGTCTACCCAATAACGTCTTTTGACGTATATGAATGGTACAAAATGATAATTCATTTTTAAGCATATTGGATAAGATATGTAGTAATTAAGTGAAAGGCAGAACATAAAGGTAAGACTAGTCATGGTAAATGTTACCATATATATTTCACGCTAAATTTCTTTAAAAATAGCTCTTTCTTATATTTCAGTATAAGCTTTTCGAGCATACATTTCATGTACAATAAATATTGAGTACTAGATGAGTTACGTAACTTTTAAATTATAGTTTAAAAAAGAAAATATTTTTACGATAGAAAAAATAAATAATCGTTAAAAAGGTTTTTTTAGTCTAGTGTGTTTGTTTTGTTTGCTATTTTGGGCATTTAAAATTGAATTTAAAATCCCAAAATTATAACAAATAATAACTATATGATCAAACAATGATTAAAATAACCACAGGGAAGAAAGTCTCTGAGGTCACACCCAATCGTGATTTGAATGGGTGTCAAGTTATAGAAACTTGAGGTTTTCGAGTAGTTAGTTCTCCAATTATTTGTTCGGATTACAAGACCAGCATTGTCAACCCCTCCCCTTGAACCCCTCCAAATCATGAAGGCTAAATTTAGGCTTGAAGTGCTGTAATATGTTAAGCATGTGTTTTAGTAAATTATAGTGACATACAAAGTACATTTTAATGTCTTGTTTTATGAGTGGAAAAGTCTAAATTTTTTATCACAATTTTAAAGAATCTCATTGGTCATAACTTCTTTTGAGGCGTTCACCGTGTCTAAATGAAAGTTAGATCTGTTTAGCTTTTGTCTGTGGAAGATCTGAAAAAACTACCCCTAATTATAATATTTAAAACTCAGATTGTTGAACCTCAGTTAAGAAAACAAAAAATTGTCATACATTTTTCATTTCTAATTAACAGCATTAACTAAAAAAGCACTTCGTCACTTAGAAGATAATATTTTAAACAAAGTAATTACATCTCAAAACGAACAAGAGAGGTAGAACGACTTAAGGATCAGGATGTCTTGCGATTGAAGTAAACTCCGAGGAAAGCCAGGACTGTCACGTGTAGTACTTACCTCTTCTGATAAATAAAGGGTTCTCTAAGTCTAGATTGGATTTGGCTCAGGCTGGAAAATATAGGAAATCCTGCCTCTTCCGTCTTAGGTAAAGTTTATTGGTTATTCACTTATAAAATGAAATATTAAAATTCATTAAAATATATTTATTTTTAATATCTCTGCTGATTTACTAAAATACACGCATAAAATATTACTCCTTAACTGCTCTGTTTATTTTGACTAACGTAAGTACTATCGTGGGGTCAAAACAGACCCCAATTAAAAAAAAGAAAAACTTTACAATCTCAAAAATAATTTTTTAATAACTTTAATGATAATAACCCTTTCTATACATTGTCTCCTTGTAAAAATAAAAAGGTTGATTTTGTTTCATACATACAAGAGTTTTTATTTAAAATTTTCTTTAATGTTACAAATTGTTTTGGCTGGAAAACGCATTTGACCAAAATGGTAATGTTTTACACTTGGTAAGATTATAAAAATAAAAACTATATACTTTCTTTTACAACTAAACATATATTATAAGGAATTATAGTATTTATCCACATAACTGCTAAAGTAAAAAAGACCTCTTCTAGAGTTGGAGACTTCTTACTGTCCACTTCCCTTTATTGGCACTCTTCACATGTAATACTCACTTTGTTATGGGTTATGTACACTATCCTTTTACAAATAACGCACACAGTTCAATGTTTTCTGTCATTGCCTCTAGTTTATAGTTCACATAGCCTTCTTTTGGGTGGATTATCTTAAAAAAAGAGAAAAGTCTGACGTAACTACTATCGTGGCGTCACTGCTGACCCCAGAAGCTTCCCGGCCAGATATGGAGTGACCGAACAAGAAACCACCACATGAAACCACCGTACGTATCAATAGCTGAAAAGAGATTAGATAAATATATAGAACAGTTCTGCTAGTACAAAAGATATAAAATAAAAATAAATATACTCTGGTGTCAAAAATGACCCCAGGATAGTAGTTAAGAGTTAAAACATTTTCAACCACACAAAGTTTCCAATATCTTAGAAAATAAAAATTACTATTAACTTCAAGTTCATTTATTTAGAAAGCCAATAAGATAAGAGAAATATTTGCTTTTGTTTTAGGGAAAAACAGTGCAAGGCAAGTTTCTATCAAAGTTTGCTCCAAGTATTTTATATATTTTCCTGAAACGTATTTGGTATTCTTTACAATAATTGAATCACTCTTGTTTGTAGATATTATTAATAAATTGCTCAACGTAAATAAATCTGTATTTTTAGCTTATGGTTTTAGAATCAATTATTATTTGCAATTATTTTAATATTATCCTTAAATTCTTACATATAAGATGCCGACACAACATTTTATATTTGAAGGTGAATATTATTGATATTATAAGTGTAGGATTACCTATGTAGTCTTGTTACTAACTGAGTGTACCTGTTCCTCAGAAAGGGCCATTTATTATTAGCGCAATAGCCAGAGTAACTAAGGAACATACATCTAGGTGGAATCCGAACCACATTGCATTGGTATGATTTTCAGCCGATTGAAAAACCTGTGTGTAGTCTCAGTTCTCTCTCCTACCCAAAATCTAGACAATGACTACTATCCAACATGAACACCCCAGACTTCCCTAGCAACCAACCACAGCAAGCAGGTGTTCACGTCGATAGCAACCAATACGTAGACACCATGTCGGTATTGAGAGGACCGGGTTTAGAACAATTACAATATCCACAACACTTTGTCCCCAAGTAGCTGGATTACAACTCTGCGCCACCTGTGCCTATTGGTTAACAGTTAATGTACTAAACACCTGCATATGTTTATGTAGATGTTATTGTTTTATGATTTTTCAATATATAAAATATTTTGATTAGTAAAGATCTTATTGCTTTGTTCATCTTTGACATTTAATTTGTTATTCATCCACCAGATGACAGGCCTGCAGGTCGTGAAGTACCGACTGTTATCTCAGTTAGGATTAGAACGTCAGATTCCTGTCCGAAGCCTTAACCATTGAGCCTCCACGTAAGAAAATCATAACAAGATTATATTACACCTCCATAAAGTTCCCAAAAGAAAAATATTCGTTTTGTGGGGTACTTCAGGCACTTAACTAAGTGCCAGGATGGGTTGCACATTTATAAAATAAATATACCGGATGGCAATAAAACACTTCTAGTTTATGGACCTGGTACTAGAAATAATATCATATACAGGCATGTATATTTAATTGTTCTTACTTATTCTGTCTGTCAGTTTTAGGTACCATTAGGATACAACTATTTCGTATTTAAATTTATTTGCAAGTGCTTTTTCTCTAACGGTGATTTGCTAATAAATGTATAATTTTCTTTATAGACGTAGAACGTGGTTGTTAATTTTGGAGTATACAGCAGTGTATACTAATATACAGATATTTAAAGGGAATAAATTATTATAAAATGTTAACTTTCATGATCGTTTATAAAATCAATATATTATTTTAATTTCCAAAAACAATAACTATAGTTCATCAACTTATAAAATCGATAGGACATTTAAAGTATATTTTATTACTATTTATTTATAGTATTTTATAGTATTAATGATTTACTTTTTTCGTTTAGCAAATATTAAAAATCACACAATCAATAAACAAAATGAACAATGCTTTTGCGGAAAAATTTGCAACAAATTATTTGCCTATATATTATTTAATAAATATATTTCGTGCTTAGGCACGGCTTTAAATTAATTTTTCCTCAAATCTCCTAGGTCAAAAGTATCATTACGTAGTTTGTCTTATTTTAAAATACGAGAAAATTCAAATACTTTGTGAACTCCATATGTGTTCAGACTCTATATACTCTAAGAATCTCTCAAATTGTAAGTTGTTTTCTATTTCATTTCTAATTACTGGTAAAAATATATTATTAAAATTAACAGATGGCTGAAAATTAACAATGAAAACAAAACTGTAACAACTTTAGTCATACCTTACGTTAAAAACCTTTCAGAGAAAATTCAAACAATTAAATCAAAATTTAATTTTCGAACAGGTTTTACATCATCCGGAAGACTTCGTAGTAAATTATCTAAATTAAAACAAAAAATGAAAATCAATCAACAAAAAATTGTATGTACAAAATTAATTGTGAATGCAATAAAACATATTTCGGCCAAACATCAACACCTGTTAAAACAAAAATAAAGGAAAATATATATACTTTCAAAACTGAAAATACTGAACAATATAAATTAGTTGAACATGCTAATAATAACAAGAATGATATAATTTGAAGAGTCGTCTATTATATATAAAGAAAATCATAGAAAAAGATAAATAAAATTGAAAGTGCGTTCATGGCATTAAGCAAATATTAATACGTTTCTCAGCCATCTGTTAATTTTAATAATATATATTTACCTGTAGTAAGAAATGAAATAGAAAACAACAAATAACTAAAAACCTTGTTTTTAAATTTTAATAACTTATCCAGCAATGTTATTTAATATTTACAAATTCTAAATTTTTTAACATATGTTTTATATTTTTCTACAATTTTGTTATTATGATCTGAAGATGCCGTAACTGGTGAAAATACATTAACCAACAATTAAAAACTGTGGAATCATTAAAAATATTTAATTTAAATATACTTCAAACATTTGAAATAGTTAAAAATTAAATATAGTCCTCGCTACTAAAATACGGAATGTCAATTATTTTGTCTTCCTAAGGCAGTAGCATTTTTAATTAGGTCTTTAGCAAACCTTAGGTGGACTTCCTGGGATTTCAACCCTTAACCTATGTATTTGAAACATAAGTTCTAACCACTGGGCACTTGACTTTCCTTTATGTTTCTCTGCCTCTTTAAGCTAATGGGGCTCAGAATAAAAATAATTACCTAAAGAAACAGAATTTACTTGAAATAATTTATGTCACTTACGTACTTAAGTTCTATCACTGAATAATAAGAAAACAGGAATAGCGCTCCTAATAAAGTGTGTACACAAGATTTCATAGTCCAAAAAATTCACCAATCGAATAAAAGGTTTTAATTAGCATAATACGTGTTGGTACATATACAATACAAGTAAACGCCATACAACACAAATTTATTACAATATTAGTACAAAATGCAAAAATATATTACAATACAAGTACAAAATGCACAAATATAATGGTGATCGATTTTAGTGAACCACGCTCACCTTCTTTTGTGAACCCCTCTGGTCTGAGGAAGGTGAGCGTGGTTCACTGAAATCGATCACCACAATATTTGTGCAATTTGTATTTGCACTGTAAAATATTTGTGCATTTTGTGCTTATATTATAATAAATTTGTGTTCTTTGTCGTTTATTTGTATTGTAAATTGAATAATTAAAAAAAACCTAATTTATATACATTTAGTTTTTAGTGCATTATAGTAATTTAATTGATAGCAATAAAGTAATAAAATTCTCATGCCACGAGCCTTACTGTTCCCAGGACACTGGCGTGACTGCAGTCTAAATTGTCAGACATGTTGGTGGAGCTTTACAAGCAATCTCGCTTCAAACAAATGCTATTTGCAAACTGCTGTTTTTTTAATGAAAATATTAAAAAAAATTAAACCTTTTAAATTTAATAATTTTTATTTACTTCACTTAAAATAATTAATAGATGTTCAAAACATATAAAATAGTAGGTAATATTGCTCCAACTCTTTTATTTTATATTATAAATTCCTTCAAAGCTCTTGAAAGTATATTTTTTATGTGATGGTAATTTATAAAAAAATTCATTGGTTTTTAAAAATTAATAAATGATTTACAATAAGTAGGCTATATTGATTTCTTCTTATATTGTGTTTCTAGTTTCCAATAAGAGTTATATATATATACATTTTTAATTTTTTTTATACATAATAAGTCAATAAAACATGTAAGGAAGTTGATGTTCTAGTTTCAAACTATTTAAGGAATGGTGAAAATTTTGCCATTTGTGGATTATTTTTTATTATTATAAACTTTTTTATAGTATATTAAATATTTTAAAAACACTAGGACAATTTTCTGAGAGTATAGTGAGTTTAGTAAGTAATTATAGATGAACAAATAATATTGTAATAATTAAATTTATAGTAGCGTTATAGTTGATTAATTGTGGAGCAAAACTTCCCATTGATGTTTTATTTGATAAAACATATATTATAATGGTTTATACTACTAAAGATGTATTATAGTTAATAATGTTAATGATAGTTAAACATTCGGGATTGTTTAATATAGTGTACGTTTCTAAAAGTAAATATTTTAATTTGATATTAAAACCTACACGTGACAATTATACTTTTAGATCTATAATATTACTTCATTCAATCACTAAAAATAAATGAAGTGGGAATGTTTAAAAATTAAGTCGTATCAATGATGTTTAGACTACATAGGAAACGAAATATTCGAAACGTAAAAACTAAAAAAAACCAAAACGTAAAAACATAAATTAATACAAATCAGCAAATGACCTAGAGAGTCATTTCAACCATCTCACCCACCCACGTGTGCATTATGAATAACTTTGATATTATCTTCTAACCACCCATCAGTAGAAAGATTGATAAAAATGTATACATCATAATAAATAAACGATCTGTTCTATTTATTAATAGTACTAAAATTATTTTCTTTATTTGTGAAAACAATTGTGGGGTTGTCGTTACTTACTAACTTACCTTCTACAGTTATGTTAAATGAGGGTGGATAGTTTGTAAATTATCATCGGGTTTTACACTTTGGTATAAAGAAGAATAAGTGTATTGTAAACTGCTATGGGCAAAGAAAACTATACTTTATCCCACCCTTTAGATCTTCCACGGAAGGAACTCTTCTTTTACTAAATTATAAAGTGGTCTCTATAATTTAGTAAAAGAAATTTATATTTATTCTCAAATATCCAGTCCATAATATAATCAAAATGACAACATAACCTATAAACTGAAAATGTATTGGACAAACGATTATGTTCAATTGTAATTGAGTATTTACTTGCCATCGTATGAATAATTAATGCTAACAATTACATGCATGTTTTAACAACAAGGAAAACTAGCAACAATTAGTAAGTATTTTATGTAAAACAAGCTCAAAGTTCAACTTCATTGTTAGCATTCGTCATTGAATGAATATCCTCCACAGCTATTCCCTGATCTACGGCTTAGCACAAAGCTACGTAAATCCAAACGTAAAGCCTAAAGAGTTAACTGATGTCGACCATGGCCTGAATGTACAGTCTTAAACGTTTACTCTCTGATGTTTTACAGTTTATGGCATGAATTTACCAAAGTCTTTACTTTAAAATGTAACTTGTATCACCCCTATCACTTCTCAATATAAAATTAATTGGGCATGTTTCAATACAAAGATATATAGATAATTAGATTTTACCGGTGTGGTGGCTCAGTGGATAATGCTTCGAACTGTGGAGGGCATGGTCCAAGGTTCGAATACCCACTGAGCCTACGGTCGATACCTCACTCGTTGAATAAAGTTGACGCACAGGCCTGTAGGCTCATGTCAACTGGTGAGTGAAGTTATATATATATATATATATATATATATATATATGACCAAAAATATTATGTATTGTCGCTCTATATTCATAATATTTACAAAAGGTACGCAATTTTTTAACGAGCCTCTCGGGAAATTATTAGTTTTGTTTTATTTTGACCATGTTTGATGCAAGATTTTGCAAATAATATTGGTAGAATACTTTTAAATGAAACAATTGCGTAATATTTAAGTAACGTGAATGAATTTACCGTTAAGTTGCGCAAACGGAATATTGAACCATTATCTATTATATACAATTTGAAAAGTAATTTAAAGTTTGATCAAATATAATTAATTAAAATAACCGTACTTTTAGTTGAAACCTGAATTATTTTGAGGAAAGAAATATTGATACTAGAAAAAAATATTGGTCCGAAAATTTATTTCAATATTTGAATGGAGGAGATTTCCCTGTATGGTTTCAATTTTGTATATGTAACAGTTATAAATCAGAAATAATATTTCAGAATTAAACGTAACATTATTTAGTTTTTATTCTTCTGACATCCATGGCATATTCTTGATGTTGTGGTCTAACCAAATATGTTAGGTTATTATTTTAATAATTGTTAGAATAATATTTTATAGATAAATAGCTACACATTGTAAAACAGATCAACGTAGCTGCGGTTCAAGAAATATTCAGTTAAAAATGAAGTTTATAGATTTTACAAACTTTTCTCGTTTTAAAAATTTTGGAACAATAAATTGTGTTAATTTATTTATATGGGGCTAATTAAAAATTTGCCTGACAGGTAAACATTTGTTATTTCTAAGAAACTTTTATTGTGTTTTTACTTTATTACTATTCACAATTTCCTATCTAACTGATCGTAGAGTTATGGGTGGATATGAGGGGCTAATGAGTGTGATGAGTGTATATGAACGAGTGTAGTCATTGTTACTACCTAAGTTCAACTCTTATTGAGAAATAGCAGTTTATTGAAAGCTGAATAGACATGAGAATGAAGGTACATTCAGCTTTATGTGGAATCCGAACTACATAGTATTGATCTGACTTTTAGCTAGCTGACAAGCCTGATACTTAGTACTCTTCCCTACAAAAAAAATCCAGATCTTGGAAAAATATACACCCCTAAACCTCTGTGTACCAGGGTTTGTATCAATGAAAATTTTTGAGTGGACGACGTCGTTGGCAATTATTATACTATCGATGGCAATACGAGAGCCAAGAACCAAACCCATCACCAACACTTTGGCCCCAAGTAACTGAGTTACGGAACAGCACCAATCGTTTAATTTTGTTAGCAAATTTAGATATTTCATAGTAAATTTACAAATATTACATAATCTACCACACAATTAATTTGTTTTGGTGAAATCCAAGTTAAATAAATATATTTCTTCATTACAGTAATAATTTGGATTCTGTACTCTCATACCAGCGGATAATTAAATCTACAATGTGTGGTTACTGAAGTCCAAAACATGGAGAAAGTTATTACTGGATACTGATAACTTGGAAGGTTTAGTTTTCCAGACAGAGACACCCTTATTATCGATCTACTGAGTAAGGGCTGTGCGTGATTCTATTGCACAACTACTCAGAGCTTCCTGGCTACGTGCGTCATCACAGGCCATTAAAGCTCTGATACTTTTATTTCGTTGTAGGAAAATTCCACGAACTATAATGGAGGTTTTTGAAATTTCAGGTATTTTGTACTATCATACTGATAATCGGATTCAAACAAAAATGTATAAATTTTAAATTAAAAACTATTTAAATTATGTTAAATACTGAAATAACACTTAAACAATTATCTCTTAATTTATAAACCAAATCTCGTAAAACGTTTATAATTCATATAGAGAATTGTTCTTATTTTATTAAATATTGTGTCATCCACCAATACTTTTACGATTGTTATGACCCTCCCACCAACCCATACAAGTACGGTGGTAATGACCCTCCCACCCGCTAATACACGTACCATAATCTTTCCATTTACCCAAGAAGAAGGTTCCAATATCAAAAGTCCAATAGCCAGGACAACTAAGAGACCTACACCTTTAAGTGGAATCCGAACCACAAAGTATTGGCCTCAATTTCAGCTAATTGATAAACCTGATACTTACACTTTCCCTTATACAACATCCGGACCCTGACTACCACCCAAAATGGACGTCCTAAAGAAGTCCCCCACACCCGCCCACCCATAGAGGCTCAGTGGCAAAGAAGGTTCCTAACTTTGATTATGTGTGAGGGTCAATTCGACTAAAAGTACATGGGAGGGTGGGGAGTTTATTATCAAATTAATTATATTGGGTGGAAGAGTCCTACACCGTACGTGCAGTTTGTAAAACATGTAAGCCACGTTGGTCTAATATTTGGACTAAATATTAAAATACTTTTTGAAATTACATATAGGTTTTTTCCAAAGCATCGTTTATTTTTTGTAGTATAGGATTCTATAATTTTTCAGCAATTTTTTTTTTCGGCGATAAACATGTAGTTTTCTAAATTACCTTCCATAATAAGTTCGGTATAATTGTATATGTTAGAGAAGGCCAATAAATAAAACTAGGCCCAAGAAACGGTAAATAATACTTACACGTGACATATAAATCGTTATGTTAGTGGAATATAATATTAATAATAACAATCATATAACCATCTTGGTTATAATTAGATGGCATAAGGGATATGTGTGTTAGGTAGGGGTATTGTTTGTGGGTAGGGATGAGGAAAATTAAATACTCTGAACTAAACAGTTCAATGGTATGGCTTGCAAAACTATATACTATTTAATTTATGAAAAACATTATTTATTAATCAATATATACTATAACCTATTCCTATGAAATGGTTTGACAGGGGAATAAGTAATCGACTAGTGCAAACATCTTTTGTAACATACCTAAAGCCATAATTTATGTTAGTTTTGATCTAATATGGTTTAAAAATATAACGCAACTACTGTATTTAAAACAATTATTTACTATAAATAATTATATATTTAGTTATAACTAATTTGTAACTGAATAAATGTTTATGTGTATTTCCTAAAATAAACGTTTTATAGAATGTTCATAGTTTTGTGTATGACGTGTTTATAGTATAGTGGTTGTGAACCACTCAATTACCCATATACGTACACTGGTACTGACAAACCCACCCACTCAAACACATGTTCAATGATATTGGTTCACCCAACCACCCTTTCACGTACAGTAGTATTGACTCTCCATACACGTACGATATTATTGACTTATGCAGGTACAGTGGTATTGGCCCATACACGTACAGTGGTAATACATATCAATACCCACCAATCCACCCATACATTGGGTATCGTTGGTATTGGTGGTGGTTAGGTGGGCCATTACCAGTGCACTTTTTAAGTTGACTGGTGAACCATTTGGGCGACACGGTGGCCGAGTGGCCTAAGGCGTCAGGACTTTGAGCTTGGGTTAGAGATAGCGCTGGTTCGAATCCGGCCAAACTGGAAGATTTATCAGTAATATTCACCTTCTACTGTACTAGTTCGCCCCCTTACTTTGTCTGATTAAGTTCCTCTCGCACAGATCAGTAGTCTTTGAGGAATGGGATGAGTAAGGTAAAGAAGGAGGTTGGCCTCTCCTTAAAAAAAAAAAAATAAAATAAATAAAATAAAAAATAAAAAAAAACATGTATGGGTGGGGAGAGGGGTGTCAATACCATTGAAAATGTATGGGATGGTGGATAGGTCAATACAACTGAACGTATGAGAAGGGCGGATGGGTCAATACAACTTCACGTGTATAGGTTGACGGATGGGCCATTACTACTGTATATTTATGGGATGTGTTGGTCAATACTCCTGCTCTTGTATGGGAGATGGGTGGGTAAACACCCATTCTATGGTGAGGTACACGTAAAAGTTTAGTATTAGTGAGTGTAGTGTATTAACCTGATCAATATATTATAAAGGGACTTAAATGAAACCTTATATAACTTACGCCCAAACATAAAAACGAAACTTCAGCATAAATTAGTTCGTTAAAGTTTTAAATTATGTTTGTATGCACCATTCAACCCCATTCATGTCTAACAGTATTTATTTAGATATTTTTAATGTGACACCTATCAAACATGTTTATGACAGTATTAACACTTCATATTGGTTTTAGTGTTTTCAACGCATAAATAATAATAGCAAAATTCCCATGCAACAAACTTAAACTTTGCTGATAAGACCGATACATTATGTACATTGCTGGGTAGTTTATGCAAATGAGGCATTAATCGGACTTCAGTTACAAAATGTGTGTCCCTGATAGCACTAAAACACTGATAGTTGGTAGAACTGGGTGGTGTTGGAATGCTCTCTATAATTCATTTGCTGAGAATTCCATTGTTGGTCGACCAGAATTATTAACTTGTTTGTTAAAGTAGTGCTGAACGCGTTCTTTTTTCTGTAAATATTTTAGTTTAATTTTTAATTTTATGGTATTTATGTTATTATAAATACATGTATTTAATTAATAAAACAAGCTACTTTAGGGATAACGTTAAAATTTACACTTTTTATAAACATTTGAAATCCCCACTACACGAGTATATTTTTAAACAGGTGTGTTAGTTTAGTAATGGACTTTTTAAGCATAAATCATTGAATCAGAAGATTGATTATTTTAAGTACCTTAAAATGAAAATTACTTTTATGTCAATGAGAAAACAGTGCATGAGTTCATCTGTTATTAAGTTAAACCAGATTTCTTGACATTATGGCTTTAATTTGATAACAAAATTATAACAACACCTTAGTTTTGTAGCAGTAGTACATGCAAAATGCAGCTAAAGTAGCAATTTTTGTGGTTTTCATAAAAGTGTCTATATCTAAAAAACTAACATCTTTTATCAGGGTAATATTTTGTTATTTGGGTTATTCATTGGCTTGCCTGTTGCCCCTTTGAGTATTATCGTCGACTTTCGTGACATCCTATATATTGATTACATTACAATGTTTATAATACAATGTATTAAACTTAAGTCAATAAAGTAGGTTAGTTTTCGGTCAACAAAACCTACCTAACTACCTTTAAGAGGTGACATAAGGAGCCTTAACAATCCAGGGCCGCCAATGCACTGTACGTGTATGGGGGGGGGGTCAATATTATGTACGTGTTTGGCGGGCGGGCGGGTCAATGCCACTGTACGTGTATGGGCGGTCGGGTGGGTCAGTGCCATTGTACGTGTATGGGTGGGCGGGTCAATGCCACTGTACGTGTATAGGCGGGCGGGTGGGCCAATACTACTGTACGTGTATGGGCGGACGAGTGGGTCAATACTACTGTATGTGTATGGGCGGGCGGGTGGGTCAATACCACTGTACGTGTACGGGTGGGCGGGTGGGTCAATACCACTGTACGTGTACGGGTGGACGGGTGGGTTAATACCACTGTAAGTTCTATGTCACATTCTTAACCTTAAGAATGTCACATAAATATATCCTTAACATAAAACTCCTGTAAAATGAGTAAACTACTCGATATGACAGGTTTTACATGACGCCTTTGAAGGAAACAAAGCAAGAGAGTTCCAGGTCCCTGGAGTATTGCGTGACTGCGGCCTACATGTGTCAACTGTCAGTCATGTCCTGATTGTTTTACAACCAATTTACGTTTAGTGAATATAGAATATATGACGTAATTGAAAAAAAAAAACACAAGTGTTAGGCACCGTATCTAAAAATTTAACCGACTTATCATCTAAATGTATTTATTTTTTACAATCTATAATAGATTCAAGTATCCTAAAAAAATGTAACACATTTCTATAAAAAAACGAAAACAGCCCATAAATATTACTTTCGTTTTGCCATAAAAGTAAACTACACCACATCACTGAGTGTTAGCAGAAGATTACTTTACTTATGGTAGGGTTTATTTCAAATTATCTATATTTGTTTTGTGAAATATGAATTTATACCATTCTATCTATTGGGTGAATAAAATTATTATAACTTTTAAAATACACAGACATCAATATTTACCATAAGGTACGTAAAAGTTGACAGAGAATTAAAAAAAAAGTCATAACAGTAATAATTTAAATTTTTATTACATACAATGCATTGGCTACACAGCTAAGCTGCTAAGTTAGTGTGCATTGCCACGTAGATGCATCTTGCCAATGGAGTTTGTCTTTTCACTTCTGTGTCATTCCCTCATTGACTCAACAGGCTTAGCAAAAAAATAAATAAAATAAAAATAAAAATAAAGGACTGGTTTAAGCAGATTAGGGGAACTATTTCTTAATTGGGTATCTCTTTTATTAAAACAAATCAAATTGTGCCAGGCAAAACTTTTGAAAACTATATTAATATTTATCAAATTTAATTTTAATCGTTTCTACTTACACTCATTTTATTAAGAGATAATAATATTATTGAAATATATTAATAAATAATATATTGATAATAAATAATATATTGAAAAAAATATTAGTTTTATTGTTTTTAGTGAAGTTTGGATCAACAGCGAAGAGATTAACTTTTACACTATTCCGGGTTATAAAGTTTTTTATAAGTGTAATGACACCTACAGAGCTGGAGGTGTCATGTGTTACGTAGCGGAACATATAAATGCAGTTGAACTAAATATTAATTTTACTACAGCTGACTCATTGCTCGTAAAAATTAATTATGAAAATTCATTCTTAAATCTTCTTTGTTTATATAGATTGCACAGCTTTTCGGAATATGATTTTGTAAATGAATTGAGTGGCAAGCTAAATCAGTTGCAAAATAATACAGTTATCATCGGAGATATAAATTTAGATACATTAAGTGAAAAGCAAATCTCTCAAAATTATTTAAGTCTTTTACATAGCCATGGTTTTGCACAATTTATAAATAAGCCAACCCGAATTACAGTTAATTCGAAAACGTGTATAGATCATATTTTCATCCGACACAAGTTTTTAAATCAATTTAAAAGTGAAGTATTTGACATTAATTTAACGGATCACTGCGTTTTAGGTCTAAAAATGGAACTTTCGACACGCAGGAAAACTAATTTCTTAAAGAGGTCAAATAAGACTTGTGTGAGTACCAAAGTTGATTTCGCAGCATTAAAAATTAAATTGCAAGCTATTGATTGGAGTAACTGTTTTAAAGTGGACAATGTAAATACATGTTTTAATATGTTTCATAAAACGCTAATTGAATCTGTAAATAGTTGTAAGTCTACTGTAAATATTAGTAATAGGTTGAGTAAAGCTGAATCTTATAGTCCATGGATAACGTCTAGATTGATTAGAAAATTGGATAAAAAGAAACAGCATTATAAAATAAGCAAAAAAAGGCCTTATGATCAGAACTTTTTAAATTATTTTAAGAGATTTTCTACAAATTTATCGAAAGAAATAGATTTTACAAAGAATCAGTATTATTCTAAATTGATTGACAACTGTAAGGGGGATATCACAATGCAGTGGAATGTAATAAACAAGTTAAGTGGTGGTAATGTGAAAAAGGGTGTTGACAAAATAGAGTTAGATAACGGTGAAACTATCTCTGACCATGAAACAGTAGCGAAAACGATTAACGAATACCTTATCTCAACTCAAACAGGTCCTTCTGATAACAACACAACCTTGACCGAGGCGCCACTTCCGCAAAGTTTGAACTCCATATTTTACCATCCATACCAAGTTTACTCCAACGACAGAAAACGAAGTACTTTCTACTATTAACGGCTTAAAAAATAAAAAATCAAGTGGTTTTGATAATTTTAATACTATTCTAATTAAGAACATAGCGTCAGAGATTTCATCAATTTTAACTCATGTAATCAACTTAAGTTTTCTAAACGGTGTTTTCCCTGAACAACTAAAACTAAGCGTAGTAGTTCCTATTTTTAAGAAAGGAACGTCAGTGAAACTTGATAATCTGAGACCAATAAGCCTTTTGTCTATTTTTTCTAAAATATTTGAAAAAATCATGAAAATACGATTAGTTAAATTCTTAAATTCGGCAAACTTTTTTAGTGAACATCAATACGGTTTTAGAGCAGGAAGATCTACTGAAGATGTGCTGCTTAATTTTTCAAATACAATTTATAACAATTTTAATAATGTTAAAAAGATGACAGGTTTATTTATTGATTTTAAGAAGGCTTTTGATCTAGTTAACCATGAAATACTTTTAAATAAATTGAATTCAGTTGGAGTCAGAGGAACAGCCCTAAGCTGGTTTCAAAGTTTCCTTACCAATCGCAGGCAACAGGTGAAAATCTGTAACACCTTAAGCTCACCTCTTATCATTAAAGCAGGAGTCCCACAGGGATCTGTCCTGTCTGCAACTCTATTCTTAATTTTCTTAAACGATCTGCTAAAAAACCAATTTTTTCCCAACCAAGTGCTTTTGCTGATGACATTGCTTTTTTCTATGCTGAGAACTCCTATCAAAATGTGTGGAGTTGTATGGTGAAGGATATACAAACCTTAAGAAATTGGTGTTTTGAAAATAAAATGATAGTAAACGTAAATAAAACAAAATTTATGATTTTTGATTTTCACGATTTTAACTTTAACGAACCTCTAAAATACCATGAAACTTTATGTTCAGGTGATAATTGTAATTGCGTAAGTATAGAAAAAGTAGACAATTTCAAATACCTTGGTATTTATTTGGACGAAAAGCTTTCATGGAAAAAACATATTAATTTTTTACATGGCAAACTAAAATCAGGCATTAGGAAATTTTATTTTCTGAAAAACTTTTGTGATGAAAAATTAATGAGATCCTTATATTATGCACTAATTCAATCTAGAATGCAGTATGCAATCCAGTGCTGGGGCGGAACGTTCAAATATCACATAGATAAATTACGTACTTTGCAAAATCACTTTATCAGAATAATATTAAATAAAGCTAAAAGGGAAAGTTCATTTCCTCTTTTTTGCCATCTTAAAATCCTGCCAGTTCAACACCTTTTCGTGTTTAAAGTACTTAGATTGTTTTACATCAGAAGTGGAAACCAAGGAGTTTTTAAATTAGTTTATAGTACTAGAGGTATCGTCCAAAAAATCTTTCAAACACCTAAAGTCAATATGTCATCTTTTAGACACTCCTTCATGTATCTGGGCCCTAAGTATTTTAATCAGTTACCTTTAGAAATCAAATTGTGCACATCTTTTAAACATTTTAGTTTTTTGTTAAAGAACTGGTTACATTCTAATGAAAGTTTACAATTTCTGAATAATGTTTTAATGTAAAATAGTCTTTACTACTTTAATTGTCTGTTTATAAGTATGTATATGTGTGTGTATATATATATATATATTTTTTTTTTCATTTATTAACGCTAAAATTTCTTGTTAAAATTATTAAAATGAGGTCTCTCAAATAGAGTATATCTTTCTTTTTTGTCTTGTTTAATTTTGTTTTATTTATTTGTATATAGTTTTGTGTAAATAACTAATAGTATTAAGCAGACGACACAGAGGAGGAAGCATTTACAGTGATTGGACTGGACTCTTGTTTATACTTTAATCTTTATTTCAGTTGCTCTGCCACACTACTGGAAAAAGTGGCAGAGTAAATTCCGAGATGTTTTGTAATTTTAGTTTGTAATCTGTTTTTAGATGTGGAATAAATCATTATTTTCATTATTTTCATTAATACTTTTTAATTAAGGTGACTGCCTGAGTAATTAGTTACTATTCCATAGATAAGTTGTAAGCACGATTAGTTTTACGTAATATTTTGTATGGTGATCTTACTGTAATCATATAAGAAAGATATACGGCTCCGTTTTAATTTATTCCGTACGTTCGTAAATTAACATTTATATGCTGGTCCCCTTACTTAAAAATATGCTGAAATATTACATTATTCAATTACGAAGGGAAAAAAATACCAAAATATGTGACATTCTTTTTGACCAAATAGAAATAAGAAAATAAATAAGAAACCATAGTAATTTTATGGATGAATTGAAACCTTATCTAACTACATAGGTGAGACAATATAGTTAATTCTCTCTTCCTTAATTTTATTCTATATATCAATACTATTAAGAGGATGAGAAAGACAAATGTTATTGGACATTTGCCATCATTACGTGAAAAATACCAATCACGACGTTTCGATTTGGTAAAACTGAAATCTTTTTCAAGTGCTAAAAACTAAATTACATCTACACAAACATGTTATAAAACTACGTTCTTAAACTAATAAACTTATCTAGATTAATAATTATCTACCTTTTAACCTAGATCCTAGAATGGTGTACAACAAAATGAACTTGTACTAAATATAAAAAAAAAATGTTAACTGGGTGAAATTAATATACCCATCTAGGCGCTGCCAAGATCACGATATCAACGAAAAGATGTTAAAACACAATTAAATTAATATTCCAATCAGACTGAAATGAGTTGGCTGATGTTCAACATTCTTTGTCTTCCTCATTTGATACTCCATCATTAACAAATTTCAAAAACAAAATTAGGATCATTTTACCCCTGAATTTCTTCTTTCTACCCTCCTCAAACATACTTATACGTGACTCAAAAGTACTGCAGTGGTGGAGGGCTGAATACAAAATTACCACTACAGGTAAAAACGCGCATTTGTTAAATACTCTCTTTCCTTCAAGTGACTTGGACAGGTGACGAGCAAAATATACGGTTAACAGAGGTTTAATAGTGTTTAGAACTCAAAGAAAAGAATCTTTTTTAAACAATTATGATTCATTGTAGGTGAACTAAGGAATGTCTTCCCTTCATCTTCCTCCGATACTAATAATTTATCTTAAATGATACTTCGTTAGCACTACTAACATAGGAACGTATTTATCAAACTTCTAAAATGTCTCAATGACTTTAATCAAAGCAAACAGCTAAATTTTTTTATTTAAATCATATACTTTTATGTTACTTTTATGCATGAGGACATATAAAAAAATAAAGAACACTTATATTTGATCTAACTACCCTCAATGATTATTTTAGAACCTGAAAACGAAAGCCCAATCCATCAAAGACAGACGTATCCTTCTTTAACCTGAGTAATAGACAAGCCAATAAAAAAACAGACATCTCTTTCAATGGTGCAAGGCTGAAAGAAAATGAGCATCCACATTTCTTGGGAGTCAGTTTAGATGGATATATCTGCTTTAAAATTCACCTATACAAAACAGCAGCCAAAATGAGAACCAGAACAAACATTGTGCAGAAACTTGCTGGATCATCATGGGGAGCG
>JAQJVL010000069.1:210345-257845 GCA_035578905.1 Stictocephala bisonia
AAAATTTTAGTAACTTGATAGCATGTATCTAAATATTCCACGCAGGTAATTAAGTCTGATCAGAACTGAACTATCAGTCAGTTAAATATATACTTATATATAATTTATTACAATATCAATACAATTACGTAAGTAGACGCCCATACTGTAGGGGTGGTCGAACTAGGTTAACGTCACTCGGTTGATTGGATGTCTGATTGATTACCCGGGAGCTAATACTAGACTTAGGTTTGTAAATTGTAATCGTCATTTTTATTTTCTCCCATATGCGTTAGCATTGAGAAAGTATTGTGAATGTCCAAAAAATCTTTTTTTACAAGTTGGTCATAAAATCCATGTTAAGGCCCCCTAAACAAAAAAAAAAAAGTGTTTTCTTCGAAAAATATTTTTGATCTCTGTCCGTATGTGTGTCTGTCTGTGTGTATGTTCATTTCACTGGAGACTAAACGGGTTGATACGTTTTTATGAAATTTGGTAAGTAGATGTATTTATCCAATATCTCAAGACTATTTTGTCACTTTTTTAAAATTTTAGTTTGTTTTAAGGGAAAAACATACAAAAATAGAATTTTCTCGAAAATGACTCTAACGAAATTTGATTTATTTTCAGAAAATATATGAATTACAATTTAAAGTATTTTAGTAAAAATCGAATTTTCCAACTTGACTAATATTTTAGTTATAGCAAAAACACATATTTGAGAATCAAACTGGTAATTTTCAAAGTTTTGATTAATTAGGGTTTAATATGGGGAAGTTTGTGCCAAATCTTTGGAACCATTTATTATCTTTATTTCAGTGCTAATAATGTCATTTGGTGGTTAGTTTCTTAGTTAGTATAGCGTTATACACGTACAGTGTTGTTGGTCCATCCACCCTCCCATACATTTAATGTGGTATTGACCCACCTACCCTTTCATACACGTATGGTATGATTTACCCATCCACCTTCGCATACATGGCAATATTCACCCACCCACCCTCATATGTACGTCTTGTGGCTTTTACTCTACCCAACTTCACATACAATTAATGTGGTATGAACCCACCCACCCTCTCAAACAAGTTCAGTGGTTGTCATCCACTCACCCTACCATACACATATGTAGGGAGGTATTTAAGTAAAAATCATTCATTCTAAAAACACAAATGTCATATAAAAGCGTGAACAGTTGAGAAAACCCCTTTAAACTCATAGCTAATGGAAATCTGTAAAAATGGCGTATTGCACAATACTATTCAAATTCCTCAGAAATCGCCTATGCTACCATTGATATTATAAGAATATCTCCTTCTTTATATTTACCATACATTAATTTTTACAGAATGTCAACGCAATACTAAACCCTGGAAAACAAAAGATAACTAAGTCAGTAGTTATAATTAAAAGTTTGCAGTTTAAGTTTCCCTATTTTACTTCTAACGTGAAATCATTTAATACATTTTATATTGTTAGGTAATGTTTAACTATCTAAATTGTATAGAACGTGAAATGATTTCTTTACATGATTTATAACGAAAAGAACCCATATAAGTACGTGGGTAACCTTCCCTACACATACAGTGCTGTGACCCCCTCCCCCCCAATTCTACACTACAGTGGTAGTACTCTTCCAACCACCCTTACACGTAAAGTGATAGTGACCCATTCTTCTACCCATACACGTACAGTGATAGTGACACACCCACCCACCCATACACGTACAGTGTAGTGACACACCCTCCCACCCATACACGTACAGTGATAGTGACACACCCTCCCACCCATACACGTACAGTGATAGTGACACACCCTCCCACCCATACACGTACAGTGATAGTGACACAACCTCTCACACATACACGCACAGTGTTGTTGGAATACAATCGAGTTTATATTATCCTTCAGAAAGTTGTTGATTTATTTAATAGCCTCATTTAACTTGGAATAATATGTATAATTATTATCATAAAATATAAGCTTAATACTCAAAAAGTGTTATTCAAATTGATTTTTTAGTCTCCACATTTCATTATACGATCAGAGTCTACCCAATAACGTCTTTTGACGTACATGAATGGTACAAAATGATAATTTCATTTTTAAGCATATTGGATAAGATATGCAGTAATTTCGTAAAAGGCAGAACATAAAGGTAAGACTAGTCATTTTAAATATTACCATTTATATTTCACGCTAAATTTCTTTAAAAATCGCTCTTACTTATATTTCAGTATAACCTTTTCGAGCATACTTTTCATGTACAATAAATATGGTGTACTAGATGAGTTACGTAATTTTTAAATTATAGTTTAAAAAATAAAATATTTTTACGATAGAAAAAATAAATAATCGTTAAAAAGTTTTTTTTAGTCTAATGTGTTTGTTTTGTTTGCTTGTTTAGTGCATTTAAAATTGAATTTAAAATCCCAAAATTATAACAATTAATAACTATATGATCAAACAATGATTAGAATAACCACAGAGAAGAAAGTCCCTGAGGTCACACACCATCGTGCTTTGAATGGGTGTCAAGTTATAGAAACTTGAGGTTTTCGAGTAGTTAGTTCTCCAATTATTTGTTCGGATTACAAAACCAGCATTATCAACCCCCCTTAAACCCCTCCAAATCATGAAGGCTAAATTTAGGCTTGAAGTGCTGTAATATGTTAAGCATGTATTTTAATATATTGTAGTGATATACAAAGTACATTTTAATATCTTGTTTTATGAGTGGAAAAGTCTAATTTTTTTATCACAATTTCAAAGAATCTCATTGGTCATAACTTCTTTTCAGGCGTTCACCGTATCTAAAAGAAAGTTAGCTCTGTTTAGCTTTTGTCTGTGGAAAATCTGAAAACTACCCCTAAATATAATATTTAAAACTCAGACTGTTGAACCTCAGTTAAGAAAACAAAATATTGTCATACATTTCTATTTCTAATTAACAACATTAACTAAAAAAGCCCTTCGTCACTTAGAAGACAATATTTTAAACAAAGTAATTACATCTCAAAACGAACAAGAGAGGTAGAACGACTTAAGGATCAGGATGTCTTGCGATTGAAGTAAACTCTGAGGAAAGCCAGGACTGTCACGTGTAGTACTTACCTCTTCTGATAAATAAAGGGTTCTCTAAGTCTAGATTGGATTTGGCTCAGGCTGGAAAATATAGGAAACTCTGCCTCTTCCGTCTTTGGTAAAGCTTATTGGTTATTAACTTATAAAATGAAATATTAAAATTCATTAAAATATATTTATTTTTAATATCACTGCTGATTTACTAAAATACACGCATAAAATATTAATCCTTAACTACTCGTTTTTTTTTGACTAACGTAAGTACTATCGTGGGGTCAAAACCGACCCCAATTAAAAAAAAACATAAAAAATCTCAAAAATACTATTTTAATAACTTAAATGATAATAACACTTTCTATACCTTGTCTCCTTGTAAAAATAAAATGGTTGATTTTATTTCATACATACATAAGTGTTTATTCTAAATTTTCTTTAGTGTTACAAATTGTTTTGACTGGAAAATACATTTGACCAAAATGGTAATTTTTTACCCTCATTAAGATTATAAAAATCAAAACTGTATATTTTCATTTACAACTAAACCAATATTATAAGGAATTATATTATTTATCCACATAACTGCTAAAGTATAAAAAATACCTCTTCTAAAGTTGGAGACTTCTTACTGTCCAATTCCCTTTATTGGCACTCTTCACATGTAATACTTACTTTGTTATGGGTTATGTACACTATCCTTTTACAAATAACGCACCCAGTTCAATGTTTTCTGTCATTGCCTCTAGTTTATAGTTCACATAGCCTTCTTTTGGGTGGATTATCTTAAAAAAAGAGAAAAGTCTGAAGTAACTACTATCGTGGAGTCACTGCTGACCCCAGAAGCTTCCCGGCTAGATATGGAGTGACCAAGCAAGAAACAACTACATGCACCGTATGTATCATTAGCTGAAATAGATTAGATAAATATATAGAACAGTTCTGCAAGTACAAAAGACATAAAATAAAAATTACTATACTCTGGTGTCAAAAATGACCCCAGGATACCAGGATAGTAGTTAAGGGTTGAAACGTTTTCAACCACACAAAGTTTCCAATATCTTAGAAAATAAAAATTACTATTAACTTCAAGTTCATTTATTTAGAAATCCAATAAGATAAGAGAAATATTTGCTTTTGTTTTTGGGAAAAAAGTGCAAGGCAAGTTTATATCAAAGTTTGCTCTAAGTATTTTATATATTTTCCTGAAACGTATTTGGTATTCTTTACAATAATTGAATCACTCTTGTTTGTAGATATTATTAATATATTGCTCAACGTAAATAAATCTGTATTTTTAGCTTATGTTTTTAGAATCAATTATTATTTGCAATTATTTTAATATTATTCTTAAATTCTTACATATAAGACGCCGACACAACATTTTATATTTGAAGGTGAATATTATTGATATTATAAGTGTAGGATTACCTATGTAGTCTGGTTACTAACTGAGTGTACCAGTTCCTCAGAAAGGGCCATTTATTATTAGTGCAATAGAAAGAATAACTAAGGAACATACATGTACGTGGAATCCAAACCAAATTGCATTGGTATGATTTTCAGCCGATTGAAAAACCTGTGTGTAGTCTCAGTTCTCTCTCCTACACAAAATCTAGACAACGACTACTATCCAACATGGACACCCCAGACTTCCCTAGTAGTGTTCACGTTGATAGCAACCAATAAGTAGACGCCATGTCGGTATTGAGAGGACCGAGTTTAGAACCTATCACTTACAATATCCGCAACACTTTGTCCTCAAGTAGCTGGGTTACAACTCTGCGCCACCTGTGCCTACTGGCCTATTAGTATATTATAGGCCACCTGTGACTATAATATACTAAACACCTGATTATATTTAGGTAGATGTTATTGTTTTATGATTTTTTAGTATATAAAATATTTTGATTAGTAAATATCTTATTGTTTTGTTCGTCATTGACATTTAATTTGTTATTCATCCACCAGATGACAGGCCTACAGGTCTGTGCGTGAACTTTATTTAACGAGTGAAGTACCGACAGTTAGCTCAGTTAGGATTAGAACCCCACATTCCTCTGTCCGAAGCCTTAGCCACTGAGCCTCCACGTAAGAAAATCATAAAAAGATTATATTACACCTCCTTAAAGTTCCCAGAAGATAAATATTCGTTTTGTGGGGTACTTCAGGCACTTAACTAAGTGCCAGGATGGGTTGCACACTTATAAAATTAATATACCGGATGGCAATAAAACACTTCTAGTTTATGGAAATGGTACTAGAAATAATATCATATACAGGCATGTATATTTAAATGTCCTTACTTATTCTGTCTGTCAGTTTCAGGTACCATTAGGATAGAACTATTTCGTATTTAAATTTATTTGCAAGTGCTTTTTCTCTAACTGTGATTTGCTAATAAATTTATAATTCTCTTTATAAACATAGAACGTGGTTGTTAATTTTGGAGTATACAGCAGTGTATACTAATATACAGATATTTAAAGGGAATAAATTATTATAAAATGTTAACTTTTATGATCGTTTATAAAATAAATATATTCTTTTAATTTCCAAAAACAATAACTATAGTTCATCAACTTAGAAAATCGATAGAACATTTTAAAATATAATTTATTACTATTTATTTATAGTATTTTATAGTAATAATGATTTACTTTTTTCTTTTAGCAAATAATAAAAATCACACTATCAAAAAAATTATAAAAACTGAACTATACGTTTGCGGAAAAATTTGCAACAAATTATTTGTCTATATATTATTTAATAAATATATTTCGTGCTTGTGCACGGCTTTAAATAAATTTTTTCTCAAATCTCCTAGGTCAAAAGTATCATTACGTGGTTTGTCTTGTTTTAAAATACGAGAAAATTCAAATACTTTGTGAACTCCATATGTGTTCAGACTCCATCTACTCTAAGAATATCTCAAATTGTAAACAGAAAAAAACCTTCTAAGCATGACAATTGACTGAACATTCAGACGTCTTACCTTGTTCTCTAATAAATTTAACATACCTCAAGCAGTTTATTTATTTGGTCCTTGGTGCAATTTCGATGAATTTAAATAAAACATTTTTAATAATTCCACAATTTTAAATTTTTGATTTACTTGGCATCTTCAGAACATAGTAACCAAATTGTAAAAAGAATATAAAACATATTTTTTTAAATATATAATTCGTAAATATTAAATAACATTGATGGATAAGTTAAAATTTAAAAACAAGGTTTTGAATTATTTAAGTTGTTTTCTAGTTAATTTCTAATTACTGGTGAAAATATATTATTAAAATTAACAAATGGCTGAAAATTAACAATGAAAACAAAACTGTAACAACATTAGTCATACCTTATGTTAAAAACCTTTCAGATAAAGTTCAAACAATTAATTATAAATTTAATATTCGAACAAGTTTTACATCATCCAGAAGCCTTCATAGTAAATTATCTAAATTAAAACAAAAAATGAAAATCAATCAACAAAAAATGTTATTTACAAAATTAATTGTGAATGCAATAAAACATATTTCGGCCAAACATCAACACCTGTTAAAACAAAAATAAAGAAGATATATATACTTTCAAAACTGAAAATACTGAACAATATAAATTAGTTGAACATGCTAATAATAACAAGAATGATATAATTTGAAGAGTCGTCTATTGTATATAAAGAAAATCATAGAAAGAGATAAATAAAATTGAAAGTGCGTTCATGGCATTAAACAAATATTAATACGTTTCTCAGCCATCTGTTAATTTTAATAATATATATTTACCTGTAGTAAGAAATGAACTAGAAAACAACAAATAATTAAAAACCTTGTTTTTAAATTTTAATAACTTATCCAGCAATGTTATTAAATATTTACAAATTATAAAATTTTTAACATGTGTTTTATATTTTTCTAAAATTTTGTTATTATGATCTGAAGATGCCGTAACTGGTTAAAATACATTAATCAACAATTAAAAACTGTGGAATTATTAAAAATGTTTAATTTAAATATACTTCAAACATTTCAAATAGTTAAAAATTAAATATAGTCCTCGCTACTAAAATACGGAATGTCAATTATTTTGTCTTCCTAAGGCAGTAGCATTTTTAATTAGGACTTTAGCAAACCTTAGGTGGCCTTCCTGGGATTTCAACCCTTAACCTATGTATTTGAAACATAAGTTCTAACCACTGGGCACTTGACTTTCCTTTATGTTTCTCTGCCCCTTTAAGCTAATGGGACTCAGAATAAAAATAATTACCTAAAGAAACAGAATTTACTTGAAATAAATTATGTTACTTAAGTTCTTAAGTTCTATCATTGAATAATAAGAAAACAGGAATAGCGCTCCTAATAAAGTGTGTACACAAGATTTTATAGCCAAAAAAATTCACCAATCGAATAAAAGGTTTTAATTAGCATAATACGTGTTGGTACATATACAATACAAGTAAACGCCAGTACAAGTAAATTAATACAATATAAGTACAAAATGCACAAATATATTACAATACAAGTACAAAATGCACAAATATTATAGTGATCGATTTCGGTGTACCACGCTCACCTTCTTTTGTGAATCCCTCTGGTCTGAGGAAGGTGAGCGTGGTTCACTGAAATCGATCACCATAATATTTGTGCAATTTGTATTTGCTTTGTAAAATATTTGTGCAATTTGTGTTTATATTGTAATACATTTGTGTTCTTTGACGTTTACTTTTATTGTAAATCGAATAACTACAAAAACCTAATTTATATACATTTAGTTTTTAGTGCATTATAGTAATTTAATTGATAGCAATAAAGTAATAAAATTCTCGTGCCACGAGCCTTACTGTTCCCAGGACACTGGCGTGACTGCAGTCTAAATTGTCAGACATGTTGGTGGAGTTTTACAAGCAATCTCGCTTCAAACAAATACTATTTGCAAACTGCTGTTTTTTAATGAAAATATTTTAAAAAAATACAAATTGAAACCATTTAAATTTAATAATTTTCATTTACTTCACTTAAAATAATTAATAGATGTTCAAAACATATAAAATAGTAGGTAATATTGCTACAACTCTTTTATTTTATATTATAAATTCCTTCAAAGCTCTTGAAAGTATATTTTTTATGTGATGGTAATTTATACAAAAATTCATTGGGTTTTAAAAATTAATAAATGATTTACAATAAGTAGGCTATATTGATTTCTTCTTATATTATATATAATGGTAATTTCAAATACCATTTTCGAACGAAGAAGAGAACAACTCGTAACTTTTAAGAGTGGTGAACAGAGAAGCCAGATAGATTACATCCTGTGTAGGAGGAGACATAGAAAGGAAATAAAGAACACCAAGGTCATACCAAACGAAAGTGTAGCAGCCCAACATAGGCTGGTAGTAGCTGACTGTGAGATGGGGGTAAGGAAAGTCAGGAAATTCAAAAGTTATGGAGAAAGAAGGATTAAGTGGTGGAAGCTCAAAGAGGAGAGTCTTCAGGAAGAATTTAGGGAAAAGGTGCTGCGTGAGCTGAGATTGCCGGAGGATGTACAAGAGTGGTGGAACATAAATGGAGAGGTTATAAGGAGATATGGAGAAGAAGTGCTAGGCAGAACGTCTGGAAAGGGACCACCACAGGACAAGGAAGCGTGGTGGTGGAGCGAGGAGGTTCAGAGAAGGGTGAAACTGAAGAGGGAGGCAAAGAAGCAATGGGATCTGAGGGGAGGACAGGAAGAAAAGGAAGCCTTTAAGATTGCAAAGAAGAAGGCAAAGCGGGCTGTTGCGAAGGCAAAAGCGAGGGCCATGGAGGAGGCATACGAAGATCTGGAAAGAAACCAAGATGACAGGCAACTAATAAGGATTGCGAAAGCAAAGGACAAATCACGTAAGGACATGACATCGATTAAACAGATGAAGGATGGTTCAGGAGTGGTACTTTATGATCAGGAAAAAATACTAGGAAGGTGGTTGGAATATTTTGAGGAACTACTAAATGAGGAAAATCAGAGGGAGAAGTATGAGGACGGAGAAGCAAATGAGGGAATGACTGTGATGATAAGTAGAGAAGAGGTGGAGTGGGCGATGAGGAAGATGAAAAATGGAAAGACAGTTGGTGCAGACCAAATACCAGTGGAAGCATGGAAGTGTCTGGGTGAACGGGGCATTGATGTGCTTTGGGATCTGATGAGGAAGATTTGGCAAAGGGAAAATATACCACATGAGTGGACAAAGAGTATACTTATTCCCATATACAAGGGAAAAGGCGATATCCAAGATTGTGGAAATTATAGAGGGATAAAGTTGATGTCCCACACAATGAAGATATGGGAGAGGATCATTGAGGGTAGATTGCGTGAGGAGAGTGAAGTGTGTGAAGAACAGTTTGGATTTTTGCCAGGAAGGGGAACAACGGACGCAATATTTGCACTGCGACAATTGATGGAAAGGCACAGAGAGGTGCGGGCTAACCTTCATATGACTTTTATTGACTTAGAATAGGCTTATGATAGAGTGCCCAGGCAGGAGGTATGGAGAAGTATGAGATGTAAAGGCATACCCGAGAAGTATGTGAGAGTGGTAAAGGGGATGTATGAAGGAGTAATGACGCAAGTAAGGACCAGTGTGGGTACCACTAAAGACTTCCCAGTGAGAGTAGGGCTACACCAAGGGTCGGTTCTCAGTCCGTACCTCTTTGACCTGGTAATGGACTGTATGGTAAATGGAGTAAAGAGAGAAGCGCCATGGAGCATGATGTTTGCAGATGATGTGGTGATCTGTGAGAGAACCCAGGAGATACTTCAAGTGAGACTGGAAGAATGGAGGAAGGTGTTGGAAGAAAGAGGAATGAGGATCAGCAGAGCGAAAACGGAATACATGAGTATGGAAGAAACACAGGGGCTAAGGGTGGACATACAAGGGGAAGAGCTGCCACGGGTAGGGAAGTTCAAATACCTGGGTTCGTACATCCAGAGTGATGGAGGACTGGAGGCGGAAATACAGCATAGGATTAATAGTGGATGGATGAATTGGAAGAAAATGAGTGGAGTGTTGTGTGATAGGAGGGTTGGCGCCAGGAGGAAAGGAAAGTTGTATAAATCTGTGGTGAGGCCTGCAATGCTGTATAGTGCAGAGACTTGGCCGATAAAGAAGGCGCAAGAGAGAAGGATGGAAGTGGCGGAAATGAGAATGCTGAGGTGGATGAGTGGAGTTACAAGGAAGGATAGAATAAAAAATGATTACATCAGAGGAACAGTTGGAGTGGGACCCTTAGGGAAGAAAATTCAAGAAGGTAGACTGAGGTGGTATGGGCACATACGTAGAAGAGGGGAGAACTATGTGGGGAGAAGGGTTGGAGACTTGGAGGTCGAGGGGCGGAGGAAGAGAGGGAGACCAGAAATGAGATGGAAGGACAAGGTGTCATGTGACTTGAGGGAAAAGGGATGGAGGAAGGAAGAAGCCCTGGATAGACAGCTGTGGAGGAGGAGGATCCGGAGTTGTAATGCCGACCCTACGTGACGTGGGAAAAGGCAAAGACAAAGAAGAAGAAGATTGATTTCTTCTTATATTGTGTTTCTAGTTTCCAATAAGAGTTATATATATATATATATATATATATATATATATATATATATATATATATACATTTTTAATTTTTTTTATACATAATAAGTCAATAAAACATGTAGGGAAGTTGATGTTCTAGTTTCAAATTATTTAAGGAATGGTGAAAATTTTGCCATTTGTGGATTATTGTTTATTATTATAAACTTTTTTATAGTATTTTAAATATTTTAAAAACACTAGGACAATTTTCTGAGAGTATAGTGAGTTTAGTAAGTAATTATAGATGAACAAATATTATTGTAATAATTAAATTTATAGTAGCGTTATAGTTGATTAATTGTGGAGCAAAACTTCCCATTGATGTTTTATTTGATAAAACATATATTATAATGGTTTATACTACTGCATATGTATTATAGTTAATAATGTTAATGATAGTTAAACATTCGGGATTGTTTAATATAGTGTACGTTTCTAAAAGCTAATATTGTTTATTTGGTATCAAAATCTACACGTAACAATCAGACTTTTAGATCTATAATATTATTTCATTCATTCACTAAAAATAAATAAAGTGGGTATTTTTAAAAATTAAGTCTTATCAATGATGTTTAGACAACGTAGGAAACGAAATATTTGAAACGTAAAAAAAAAAAAAAAAATAATGTAAAAGCATAAATAAACAAAAATCAACAAATTACCCTGAGGATCATTTCAACCACCCCACCCACCCACGTGCACATTATGAATAACTTTGATATTATCTTCTAACAATTCATCAGTAGAAAGCTTGATAAAAATATATACATCATAATAAATAAACGATCTGTTACATTTATTAATAGTAATAAAACTATTTTCTTTACTTGTGAAAACAATTGTGGGGTTGTCCTTACTTACTCACGTACCTACTACAGTTATGTTAAATGAGGGTGGATAGTTTGTACATTATCAACGTGTTTTACTCTTTGGTATAAAGAAGAATAAGTGTATTGTAAACTGCTATGGGCAAAGAAAACTATACCTTATCCCACCCTTTAGATCTACCACGGAAGGAACTCATCTTTTACTAAATTATAAAGTGGTCTCTATAATTTAGTAAAAGAAAAGAATTTATTCTCAAATATCCAGTCCATATATATATATATATATATATATATACATCAACATAACCTATAAACTGAAAATGTATTTGACAAACGATTATGTTCAATTGGAATTGAGTATTTACTTGCCATCGTATGAATAATTAATGCTAACAATTACATGAATGTTTTAACAACAAGGAAAACTAGCAACAATTAGACAATATTTTATGTAAAACAAGCTCAAGGTTCAGCTTCATTGTTAGCATTCGTCATTGAATGAATATCCTCCACAGCTATTCCCTGATCTACGGCTTAGCACAAAGCTACGTAAATCCAAACGTAAAGCCTAAAGAGTTAACTGATGTCGACCATGGCCTGAATATACAGTCATGGACGTTTACTCTCTGACGTTTTACAGTTTATGGCATGAATTTACCAAAGTCTTTACCTTAAAATGTAACTCGTATCACCCCTATCACTTCTCGATATAAAATTAATTGGGCATGTTTCATTACAAAGATATATAGATAATTAGAATTTACCGGTTTGGTGGCTCAGATAAGGCTTCGGAATATGGAGGGCAATGTCCAAGGTTCGAATACCCACTGAGCCTACGGTCGATACCTCAGTCGTTGAATAAATTGACGCAAAGGCCTGTAGGCTCATGTCAACTGGTGAGTGAAGTTACAAACAAAATATATATATGAACAAAAATATTATGTATTGTCACTCTAATTCATAATATTTAGAAAAGGTACACCATTTTTTAATGAGCCTCTCGGGAAATTATTAGTTTTTTTTCTTTTGACCATGTTTGATGCAAGATTTTGCAAATGGTATTGGTAGTATATTTAAAAATTTACTGCGTAATTTGCGTAATATTGAAGTAACGTGAATGAATTTTCCGTTAAGTCCCACAAACCGAATATTGAACCAGTATTGTTAGATTTTTACACATAATGACCTTAATGTATTATATACAATTTAAAGTTTTAAAATATATAATTAATTAAAATAACCGTACTATACTATCTTTTAGTAGAAGCCTGAATTATTTTGATGAAAGAAATATATTGATACTACAAAAACGGAAATCGGTCCAAAACCTTTTTTAAATATTTGAATGGAGGAGATTTCCCTGTATGGTTTCAATTTTGTATATGTAAGAATTATAATTCAGAAATAATATTTCAGAATTACTTAAACAGAATTTAGACTACTATACATTAGATTAAGTTCATTTTAAACGTAACATTACTTAGTTTTTATTCTTCTGACATACATTGCATATTCTTGATGTTGTGGTCTAACCAAATATGTTAGGTTATTATTTTAATAATTGTGAGAATAATATTTTATAGATAAATAGCTACACATTGTAAAACAGATCAACGTAGCTGTGGTTCAATAAATATTCAGTTAGAAATGAAGTTTATAGATTTTACAAACTTTTCTCGTTTTAAACATTTTGGAACAATAAATTGTGTTAATTTATTTATATGGGGCTAATTAAAAATTTGCCTGACAGGTAAACATTTGTTATTTCTAAGAAACTTTTATTGTGATTTTACTTTATTACTATTCACAATTTCCTATCTAACTGATCGTAGAGTTATGGGTGGATATGAGGGGCTAATGAGTGTGATGAGTGTATATGAACGAGTGTAGTCATTGTTACTACCTAAGTTCAACTCTTATTGAGAAATAGCAGTTTATTGAAAGCTGAATAGACATGAGAATGAAGGTACATTCAGCTTCATGTGGAATCCGAACTACATAGTATTGATCTGACTTTTAGCTAGCTGACAAGCCTGATACTTAGTACTCTTCCCTACAAAAAAAATACGGATCTTGGCAAAATATACACCCCTAAACCTCTGTGTACCAGGGTTTATATCAATGAAAATTTTTGAGTGGACGACGTCGTTGGCAATTATTATAATATCGATGGCAATACGAGAGCTAAGAACCAAACCCATCACCAACACTTTGGCCCTAAGTAACTGAGTTACGGAACAGCACCAATCGATTAATTTTGTTAGCAAATTTAGATATTTCACAGTAAATTTACAAATATTACATAATCTACCACACAATTAATTTGTTTTGGTGAAATCCAAGTTAAATAAATATATTTCTTCATTACAGTAATAATTTGGATTCTGTACTTTCATACCAGCGGATAATTAAATCTACAATGTGTGGTTACTGAAGCCCAAAACATGGAGAAAGTTATTACTGGATACTGATAACTTGGAACGTTTAGTTTTCCAGACAGAGACACCCTTATTATCGATCTACTGAGTAAGGGCTGTGCGTGATTCTATTGCACAACTACTCAGAGCTTCCTGGCTACGTGCGTCATCACAGGCCATTAAAGCTCTGATACTTTTATTTCGTTGTAGGAAAATTCCACGAACTATAATGGAGGTTTTTGAAATATCAGGTATTTTGTACTATCATACTGATATTCGGATTCAAACAAAAATGTATAAATTTTAAATTAAAAACTATTTAAATTATGTTAAATACTGAAATAACACTTAAACAATTATCTCTTAATTTATAAACCAAATCTCGTAAAACGTTTATAATTCATATAGAGAATTGTTCTTATTTTATTAAATATTGTGTCATCCACCAATACTTTTACGATTGTTATGACCCTCCCACCAACCCATACAAGTACGGTGGTAATGACCCTCCCACCCGCTAATACACGTACCATAATCTTTCCATTTACCCAAGAAGAAGGTTCCAATATCAAAAGTCCAATAGCCAGGACAACTAAGAGACCTACACCTTTAAGTGGAATCCGAACCACAAAGTATTGGCCTCAATTTCAGCTAATTGATAAACCTGATACTTACACTTTCCCTTACACAACATCCGGACCCTGACTACCACCCAAAATGGACGTCCTAAAGAAGTCCCCCCCACCCGCCCACCCATAGAGGCTCAGTGGCAAAGAAGGTTCCTAACTTTGATTATGTGTGAGGGTCAATACGACTAAAAGTACATGGGAGGGTGGGGAGTTTATTATCAACAAGTATATTGAGTGGAGGAGTCCTACACCGTACGTGCAGTTTGTAAAACATGTAAGCCACGTTGGTCTAATATTTCGACTAAAAATAAAAATACTTTTTGAAATTACATGTAGATTTTTTCCAAAGCATCGTTTATTTTTTGTAGTATAGGATTCTATAATGCGTAACGATTTTTCGGCGATAAACATGTAGTTTTCTAAATTACCTTCCATAATAAGTTCGGTATAATTGTACATGTAAGAGAGGACCAATAAATAAAATTAGTCCCAAAAAACGGTAAATAATACTTACATGTGACATATAAATTGTTATGTAAGTGGAATATAATATTTACAATAACAATCATATAACCATCTTAGTTGTAATGAGATGGCATAAGGGATATGTGTGTTAGGTAGGGGTATTGTTTGTGGGTAGGGATGAGGAAAATTAAATACTCTGAACTAAAAAGTTCAATGGTATGGCTTGTAAAACTATATACTATTTAATTTATGAAAAACATTATTTATTAATCAATATATACTATGACCTATTCCTATGAAATGGTTTGACAGGGGTATAAGTAATCGACTAGTGCAAACATCTTTTGTAACATACCTAAAGCCATAATTTATGTTATTTGTTCTAATATGGTTTAAAAATATAACGCAACTACTGTATTTAAAACAATTATTTACTATAAATAAATATATATTTAGTTATAACTAATTTGTAACTGAATAAATGTTTATGTCTATTTCCTAAACGTTTTATAGAATGTTCATAGTTTTGTGTATGACGTGTTTTATAGTATAGTGGTAGTGAACCACTCAATTACCCATATACGTACACTGGTACTGACAAACCCACCCACTCAAACACATGTTCAATGATATTGGTCCACCCAACCACCCTTTCACGTACAGTAGTATTGACTCTCCATACACGTACGATATTATTGACTTATGCAGGTACAGTGGTATTGGCCCATACACGTACAGTGGTAATACATATCAATACCCACCAATCCACCCATACATTGGGTATCATTGGTATTGGTGGTGGTTGGGTGGCCATTATCAGTGCACTTTTTAGGTTGACTGGTGAACCATTTGGGCGAGACGGTGGCCTAGTCGTCTAAGGCGTCAGGACTTTGAGCTTGGGTTAGAGATAGCCCTGGTTCGAATCCGGCCTAGACTGGAAGATTTATCAGTAATATTTACCTTCTACTGTACTGGTTCGCCCCCTTACTCTGTCTGATTAAGTTCCTCTCGCAAAGATCAGTAGTCTTTGAGGAATGGGATGAGTAAGGTAAAGAAGGAGGTTGGCCTCTCCTTAAAAAAAAAAAAAAAAAGAAAATAAAAAATAAAAAAACATATATGGGTGGGGAGAGGGGTGTCAATACCATTGAAAATGTATGAGATGGTGGATAGGTCAATACAACTGAACGTATGAGAAGGGCGGATGGGTCAATACAACTTCACGTGTATAGGTTGACGGATGGGCCATTACTACTGTATATTTATGGGATGTGTTGGTCAATACTCCTCCTCTTGTATGGGAGATGGGTGGGTAAACACCTATTCTATGGTGAGGTACACGTAAAAGTTTAGTATTAGTGAGTGTATTAACCTGATCAATATATTATAAAGGGACTTAAATGAAACCTTATATAACTTACGCCCAAACATAAAAACGAAACTTCAGCATAAATTAGTTCGTTAAAGTTTTAAATTATGTTTGTATGCACCATTCAGACCCATTCATGTCTAACAGTATTTATTTAAATATTTTTAATGTGACAACTATCAAACATGTTTATGACAATATTAACACTTCATATTGATTTTAGTGATTTCAATGCATAAATAACAATAGCAAAATTCCCGTGTAACAAACTTAAACTTTGCTGATAAGACCAATACATTATGTACATTGCTGGGTAGTTTATGCAAATGAGGCATTAATCGGACTTCAGAGTTACAAAATGTGTGTCCCTGATAGCACTAAAACACTGATAGTTGGTAGAACTGGGTGGTGTTGGAATGCTCTCTATAATTCATTTGCTGATAATTCCATTGTTGGTCGACCACAATTATTAACTTGTTTGTGCAAGTAGTGCTGAATGTATTGCAATACGCGTTCTTCTTTCTGTTAACATTTTAGTTTATTTTTTAATTTTATAGTATTTATGTTATTATAAATATTTACTAAACACATGTTTCATGTAAATGTTTGTCGTATTTGTAACATAGCGAATTATGATGGTGGTTAAAGATAAAAATATGAATGTGAGCCGAGTTATCCTTTTCCTTTGATTACTTATTCTTAATAATTTTAATAAAATAAATTACTTTAGAGATAAAGTTCAAATTTATACTTTTTATATAAATTTGAAATCCCCACAACACGAGTATATTTTTGAACAGATGTGTTGGTTTAGTAATGGAGTTTTTAAGCATAAATCATTGAATCAGAAGATTGATTATTTTAAGTACCTTAAAATGAAAATTACTTTTATGTCAATGAGAAAACAGTGCATGAGTTCACCTGTTTTTAAGTTAAACCAGATTTCTTGACATTATGGCTTTAATTTGATAACAAAATTATAACAACACTTTAGTTTTGTAGCAGTAGTATATGCAAAATGCAGCTAAAGTAGCAATTTTTGTGGTTTTCATAAAAGTGACTATATCTAAGAAACTAAGCATCTTTTATCAGGGTAATATTTTGTTATTTGGGTTATTCATTGGCTTGCCTGTTGCCCCTTTGAGTATTATCGTCGACTTTCGTGACATCCTATATATTGATTACATTACAATGTTTATAATACATGTATTAGACTTTAGTCAATAAAGTAGGTTAGTTTTCGGTCAACAAAACCTACCTAACTACCTTTAAGAGGTGACATAAGGAGCCTTAACAATCCAGGGCCGCCAATGCCACTGTACGTGTATGGGGGGGGGGGGGTCAATACTACTGTACGTGTTTGGTGGGCGGGCGGGTCAATGCCACTGTACGTGTATGGGCGGTCGGGTGGGTCAGTGCCATTGTACGTGTATGGGTGGGCGGGTCAATGCCACTGTACGTGTATAGGCGGGCGGGTGGGCCAATACTACTGTACGTGTATGGGCGGACGAGTGGGTCAATACTACTGTATGTGTATGGGTGGGCGGGTGGGTCAATACCACTGTACGTGTACGGGTGGGCGGGTGGGTTAACCTTAAGAATGTCACATAAAAATCTCCTTAACATAAAACTCCTGTAAAATGAGTAAACTACTCGATATGCCAGGTTTTACATGACGCCTTTGAAGGAAACAAAGCAAGAGAGTTCCAGGTCCCTAGAGCATTGCGTGACTGCGGTCTACATGTGTCAACTGTCAGTCATGTCCTGATTGTTTTACAACCAATTTACGTTTAGTGAATATAGAATATATGACGTAATTGAAAAAAAAAACACAAGTGTTAGGCCCCGTATCTAAAAATTTAACCGACTTATCATCTAAATGTATTTATTTTTTACAATCTATAATAGATTCAAGTATCCTAAAACAATGTAACACAGTTCTATAAAAAAACGAAAACAGCCCATAAATATTACTTTCGTTTTGCCATAAAAGTAAACTACACCACATCACTGAGTGTTAGCAGAAGATTACTTTACTTATGGTAGGGTTTATTTCAAATTGTCTATATTTGTTTTGTGAAATATGAATTTATACTATTCTATCTATTGGGTGAATAAAATTATTATAACTTTTAAAATACACAGACATCAATATTTACCATAAGGTACGTAAAAGTTGACAGAGAATTAAAAAAAAATCATAACAGTAATAATTTAAATTTTTATTACATACAATGCATTGGCTACACAGCTAAGCTGCTAAGTTAGTGTGCATTGCCACGTAGATGCATCTTGCCAATGGTGTTTGATTTTCACTTCTGTGTCATTCCCTCATATCATGTTAAGCCATTGACTCAACAGGCTTAGCAAAAAAAATAAATAAAATAAAAATAAAAATAAAGGACTGGTTTAAGCAGATTAGGGGAACTGTTTCTTAATTGGGCATCTCTTTTATTAAAACAAATCAAATTGTACCAAGCAAAACTTTTGAAAACTATATTAATATTAATCAAATTTCATTTTAATCGTTTCTACTTACACTCATTTTATTAAGAGATAATACTTTTTAATTAAGGTGACTGCCAGAGTAATTAGTTACCATTCCATAGATAAGTTGTAAGCACGATTAGTTTTACGTAATATTTTGTATGGTGATCTTACTGTAATCATATAAGAAACAATAAGAAACCATAGTAATTTTATGGATGAATTGAAACCTTATCTAACTACATATGTGAGACAATATAGTTAATTCTCTCTTCCTTAATTTTATTCTATACATCAGTACTATTAAGAGGATGAGAAAGACAAATTTTATTGGACATTTGCCATCATTACGTGAAAAATACCAATCACAACGTTTCAATTTGGTAAAACTGAAATCTTTTTCAAGTGCTAAAAACTAAATTACATCTACACAAACATGTTATAAAACTACGTTCTTAAACTAATAAACTTATCTAGATTAATAATTATCTACCTTTTAACCTAGATCCTAGAATGGTGTACTACAAAATGAACTTGTACTAAATATAAAAAAAATGTTAACTGGGTGAAATTAACATAACCAATTAGGCGCTGCCAAGATCACAATATCAACGAAAAGATGTTAAAACACAATTAAATTAATATTCCAATTAGACTGAAATGAGTTGGCAAATGTTCAACAACCTTTGTCTTCCTCATTTGTTACTCCATCATTAACAAATTTCAAAAACAAAATTAGGATCATTTTACCCCTGAATTTCTTATTTCTACCCTCCTCAAACACACTTATACGTGACTCAAAAGTACTGCAGTGGTGGAGGGCTGAATACAAAATTACCACTTCAGGTAAAAACGCGCATTTGTTAAATACTCTCTTTCCTTCAAGTGACTTGGACAGGTGACGAGCAAAATATACGGTTAACAGAGGTTTAATAGTGTTTCGAACTCAAAGAAAAGAATCTTTTTTAAACAATTATGATTCATTGTAGGTGAACTAAGGAATGTCTTCCTTTCATCTTCCTTCGATACTAATAATTTATCTTAGATGATACTTCGTTAGCACTACTAACAAAGTAACGTATTTATCGAACTTATAGAATTTCTCAATGACACTAATCTAAGCAACCAGCTCCATTTTTTTATTTAAATCATATACTTTTATGTTACTTTCATGTATGAGGACATATCAAAATAATAAAGAATATTTTATCTAACCACCCTCAATGATTATTTTAGAACCTGGAAACTAAAGCCCAATCCAACAAAGACAGACATATCCTTCTTTCACCTCAGTAATAGACAAGCCAATAAAAAACAGACATCTCTTTCAATGGTGCAAGGCTGAAAGAAAATGAGCATCCACATTTCTTGGGAGTCAGTTTAGATGGATATCTCTGCTTTATAATTCACCTATAGAAAACAGCAGCCAAAATGATAACCAGAACAAACATTGTGCAGAAACTTGCTGGATCGTCATGGGGAGCGAACGTACAAGCTATGCTTACTGCAGCTTTATCTCTGGTTTATTCCACTGCTGAATATTGTTCTCCCGTTTGGCTTAATAGTATAGTACACTTGCTTCGCTCGTTGGGGGCTTTACCCCCAAACCCCTATTGAACTCTTGACTTCATTATGACTTAAAAAATAATCATGAGCTTTCAAAGTAGATCAATGACTACCTACGATGATCATCGGTGACCTCAACACCTTCGTAGTGGTTTCACAGAAGATCACGGGTGTCTAGTTAAGACGATCATGGTTGGTTATCTAAGTCAAGTATAGTTAGATGCGTGTGATATTGATACAGACCTTAACAGAGCGATGACGGCCATCAGCGGTTCCCTCATTGTAACCCATGGCTTCCAGTGCTGTGCAACATAGCTCCTCCGGATATAAAATTCAAAGAGATGATCCGGGTTTTTGCAAGTTATCCTACATTGTGCAGGGTAACTGAAGTCTAGAAAACTTGACAGTTTTTGAGTGGCTACGTAGCCTAGATTTGGCTATTTGACGAGATCGATATTTAAATGTCAGAAACTTGTATTTTAGATTTTATTTTATCTAGAAACTGTTTATTGCTATGTTTTTGAACTATTATTACTTTGGTAGGCGGATTTGAGAGTCGTAGTTTCATCTGCAGCTATATAAGGTGTTATGAAGTAATTTACCCATTTATTGAAATTTTACATGTTAAGTTACTGTCCATGTAGTTTTGAAACTACTGGAAAATACAGTTCTAATCTTACATAAGAATGAAATAAAATGCAAAATATAATATTCTAGTATAATTAATCATTGTATCTAAATGTTACAGATTACAAATATACGTTTTCTGAATGCAGAAAATCATTTTTTTCTTATTTTGACTTAAATTTTAATGATTAATTTATCAGTTTTAGTAATTTAACAATAATAGAAGTATTAAATGTAAAAATATATACCAGTAGGATAGATGAATAAAATTATAAATAATTCAACAAACTACCCTAAAGTTTAAAAGCATTTTCTAGGTTGATGGAAGGTCAAATGAATCGATGACGTAAGTGATTGGTCTGACCCTGGCATCCTGCCACCATTACCACACTATGACGTCAACAAGCTAAGCAAACTCCCCCTTACTACTCTGGCTGCAGAGAGGATTAAATGTAATTTACTTGAAAACTGGAACAGCGTGACTGCAAAATAGTAAACAGAAATATTAAAGTCGTTAAATTGAATCCTATCTTTGTTACATGTCCTTCCTTCATCTTCAATTATGTTTTATAATATTTTTTTATTTCTCATGTACTATTAAATGTGTGTGTGTGTGTGTGTGTGTGTGTGTGTGTGTGTGTGTGTGTGTGTGTGTGTGTGTGTGTGTGTGTGTGTGTGTGTGTGTGTGTGTGTGTGTGCGTGTGTGTGTGCGTGTGTGCGTGTGTGCGTGTGTGCGTGTGTGTGTGTGTGTGTGTGTGTGTGTGTGTGTGTGTGTGTGTGTGTGTGTGTGTGTGTGTGTGTGTGTGTGTGTGTGTGTGTGTGTGTGTGTGTGTGTGTGTGTGTGTGTGTGTGTGTGTGTGTGTGTGTGTGTGTGTGTGTGTGTGTGTGTGTGTGTGTGTGTGTGTGTGTGTTCTTTTTTAATATCGATAAATGCACAGTTATTTTGTCAAAATATAATATTAGGATATAGTTTCCAGGATTCAATATTAGTTACTAATGTAGCGAAATAATTTACTTTTCAGTTAGATTTTTAAGTAAAATAAAAATTGTCTAGTGCCTCAAGAAATTAATAAAATTATCACATTCAATTAAAATTTGGGTAGTGATATCAGTCGATTGTTAGCTATACTGTTTAGGTTCTCAATTGTTATTGCATTTTACTAATAATAGTAATAAATCAGTCAGTTGTACTACTATGACTTACCACTTCTGATCTGTCTAAGATATAAATGAACAGAAGCTCCTAAAATTTGCGTACACAGAGTATTGACGTAAAGTCAGAATTTTGTATAGGTTATAGTCGAAAATCCCAATTACATTTTACTAAGTAGAGAATGTAAACCTTAACACTACAGAGCTTAGCTTAGTTACAGGAGTTACTCAGAGATTATAACAGATTTTTTTAAATAAAATGAGATCACTAAAACCATAATTTTCTCTGAAAATAACTGCATAAAAAAAGTAGTTCTACATTAACTAGGATATCCTGAAGTAATATTCTTTTAGTACTTTTTCAGTTTGAGTACAGTTCAGTTTTTCAGTTGAACTAGGTTTAAATTACTAAAGAAGAGAAGAAACACGTTTTGAGGCAAAGTACAAAAGATTTGGGAGAGCTGGGAGTAGATCTCTCTAAGGACTTTGAACCTGAGTGAGAGATGGCACAGTTTCGAGTCCAGGTGTGGACTGTGAATATTGATCAGTAATGTTCACTTTATATTGCACTGGTTCTCCACCTTACTCAGTTTGAACAAGTTTCACGCACAGATGAATTATCCGTTGGGAATGAACAAAGTAAGGAGAAAAATAAAAATCATCATACAGAGGTAGGAATTATAACAGGAACATGAATAAAGAGAAAGAAATGTTAATTACATTATAAGACAACTTAGTGTACCGTATTATCATACGGTATTATCATAAAATAATCCAAACAAATGAAATATTATGTTGGAGTATTTTATTTATTATTATAATATTTTCACATTGTAAACACATGCATATTATATGTAAAATTACTTGTAAGTGTATCAAATATACATCGTATATAGATGAATGCAACAAGAAAAACAGCACTGATGTATAATAAAATCAATACAATAAAACAACCCTAGTATAAAAGCACTGACGATTTACGGTATGTTGTTAAGCAACAATTTTTCATAAATAGATTTACAAAAATGTTCCTTAATCCTACTGTTTATTAAAAACTCAATATTGATTAAACCCCTTTCATTTGGTCCAATAATTAAGTCCTTGTTTTCCTTACAGTCTGAAATCGCAATACATGTGAAATGTTCTGGATCCCATAATACACTATACTGTATATGTAGTGTAACAGCAATCTATTGTTTAAGACCTGACTCTAAATTACTTATTTCCCCAAATACTACTGTATTGTCATACATAAATAAAATACTGTTTTTTATTGATTTTTTTTTATAGATAAGCTGCACACTTATATGTTTTAATATTTTAAAATATTATTTTTATTTACCTTTATGATTATAAGTCTCACAAAATAAAATTTTAAATTAAATAATTTAGTGTGACAACAATGCAAGTAAAACATTTGTCAAGGTAACACGTTTTACTTCGGTAGAGATTGTAGCAAAATTATAATAGTTTATTATAGTTCTTGTTATTTTATAAATCGGTATCATATTAATTACGGTGACTTGTTTAGAATATGAATGCCTATAAGTTAAATATAAAAATATGAGTTTGTTCGAAAGGAAATATGGGGATTACATTGGATTCAGTAAAAAATATCAACTAATACAATCTAAATTGCCAGAGTGTCTTTTAGCCGAATACTCTTAGTAACAATCAAGATAACTAGGGATAAAGATAGTATCATGGCTGAGTGTAGTGAGAAAATTTGTATCTGGCTGTTGCAACTCTAGCAAATATACTCGATAAAGGTTTTCATAAATATTACAGGATATCCACTGTTACTGTCTGAAATTAATGTTTTATTAAAATTATTACTAGCCTTCTACAAAAAAAAAAAAAAAAAAAAAAAAAAAAAAAAAAACCGTTTTGTAACTTTCACTAATAAGCTTATTAGTTTTACACGTTAAGCTTGAGTTGTAAAGCTTAAATTTATTATCAAAACATATTGCATGCCTGGAACAAAATGTTCCCTGTATAGATTTATGAATATATTGACACTGCAGGTACTTAATAATGGAACAGAAAGATTATTCAATAGTTTTTTAGCCAAACACAATGCAAACTTCACACATTTTCAATAATGTTAAACTAGGTTAGGTTAGATTAGCTGAGGTGGGGTTGTTAGGTCTCAAAATTTATTATCGAACTTAATTCATTCTACAAAACTATAACATTTACATATGAAACAGAATTAAATCGATTAATCCCTTACCTTGATTTGCTTTGAACACGAAACTTAGAAACTGGAATTATTGACTTTGGCATTTATATAAAACCTACTCAAAATAATATATTTATTATGAATAGTTCATTTTATTCGCCATCTAAAAATCGGGCTGTTTGGATTCGGTTAAAACTTTTACATTTTAATTCAACTAATTCTAACAACTGAATCCTTATTGTAAACACGTACTGTGGTACTGACCCACCCGCCTACCCATACCGGTACGTGTATGGGAGGATGGGTGGTTTAGATATAGGCTAAGTTAGTTAGTACACCTGAAGACGACATGAGTTTGTTATACCTGTCAAAACGTTATGTTTGTTTCATAAACACTTGAAGCATTGTAAATGTCCAAATATTATGTACCTATCACGAACAATACTTCATCAGGCATCGGCTGTGGTGATGGGCTAATGTGGTATCTAGCTACGAAGCCATGCTGACCACATTTATGTATTAAGTTAGGTTAGGTAAGTTAGTTAAATCCCTCGCAATGCGTATGTCAGCTGTTACCTTTATTTACGATACAGACAAAATAATAACGACGAAACTATCGACTGTATTCCCTTTCAAAGTTCCTTTTCTATGTCCAATAACTTAAGAGCATCATGTTTTGCAGTTAAAATGAGTAAGCAAGTATAAAACTTCCGAGGGACATAAAATGTTTTAATCTATTATGCTCATCCTATTCCACTGCCTATGGATAAATAAGACTGTCCCCTAATATGACAGTCTCAATAAAACCATTTTTCCTGTTAAGTGAAATTCAAGTTTGCTTTTCACAGGTAGCACCAAAGCTCTAAGACTGTCCCCTAATATGACAGTCTCAATAAAACCATTTTTCCTGTTAAGTGAAATTCAAGTTTGCTTTTCACAGGTAGCACCAAAGCTCTCTCTCTCTCTCTCTCTCTCTCTCTCTCTCTCTCTCTCTCTCTCTCTCTCTCTCTCTCTCTCTCTCTCTCTCTCTCTCTTCTCTCTCTCTCTCTCTCTCTCTCTCTCTCTCTCTCTCTCTCTCTCTCTCTCTCTCTCTCTCTCTCTCTCTCTCTCTCTCTCTCTCTCTCTCTCTCTCTCTCTCTCTCTCTCTCTCTCTCTCTCTCTCTCTCTCTCTCTCTCTCTCTCTCTCTCTCTCTCTCTCTCTCTCTCTCTCTCTCTCTCTCTCTCTCTCTCTCTCTCTCTCTCTCTCTCTCTCTCTCTCTCTCTCTCTCTCTCTCTCTCTCTCTCTCTCTCTCTCTCTCTCTCTCTCTCTCTCTCTCTCTCTCTCTCCTCTCTCTTCTCTCTCTCTCTCTCTCTCTCTCTCTCTCTCTCTCTCTCTCTCTCTCTCTCTTCTCTCTCTCTCTCTCTCTCTCTCTCTCTCTCTCTCTCTCTCTCTCTCTCTCTCTCTCTCTCTCTCTCTCTCTCTCTCTCTCTCTCTCTCTCTCTCTCTCTCTCTCTCTCTCTCTCTCTCTCTCTCTCTCTCTCTCTCTCTCTCTTCTCTCTCTCTCTCTCTCTCTCTCTCTCTCTCTCTCTCTCTCTCTCTCTCTCTCTCTTCTCTCTCTCTCTCTCTCTCTCTCTCTCTCTCTCTCTCTCTCTCTCTCTCTTCTCTCTCTCTCTCTCTCTCTCTCTCTCTCTCTCTCTCTCTCTCTCTCTCTCTCTCTCTCTCTCTCTCTCTCTCTCTCTCTCTCTCTCTCTCTCTCTCTCTCTCTCTCTCTCTCTCTCTCTCTCTCTCTCTCTCTCTCTCTCTCTCTCTCTCTCTCTCTCTCTCTCTCTCTCTCTCTCTCTCTCTCTCTCTCTCTCTCTCTCTCTCTCTCTCTCTCTCTCTCTCTCTCTCTCTCTCTCTCTCTCTCTCTCTCTCTCTCTCTCTCTCTCTCTCTCTCTCTCTCTCTCTCTCTCTCTCTCTCTCTCTCTCTCTCTCTCTCTCTCTCTCTCTCTCTCTCTCTCTCTCTCTCTCTCTCTCTCTCTCTCTCTCTCTCTCTCTCTCTCTCTCTCTCTCTCTCTCTCTCTCTCTCTCTCTCTCTCTCTCTCTCTCTCTCTCTCTCTCTCTCTCTCTCTCTCTCTCTCTCTCTCTCTCTCTCTCTCTCTCTCTCTCTCTCTCTCTCTCTCTCTCTCTCTCTCTCTCTCTCTCTCTCTCTCTCTCTCTCTCTCTCTCTCTCTCTCTCTCTCTCTCTCTCTCTCTCTCTCTCTCTCTCTCTCTCTCTCTCTCTCTCTCTCTCTCTCTCTCTCTCTCTCTCTCTCTCTCTCTCTCTCTCTCTCTCTCTCTCTCTCTCTCTCTCTCTCTCTCTCTCTCTCTCTCTCTCTCTCTCTCTCTCTCTCTCTCTCTCTCTCTCTCTCTCTCTCTCTCTCTCTCTCTCTCTCTCTCTCTCTCTCTCTCTCTCTCTCTCTCTCTCTCTCTCTCTCTCTCTCTCTCTCTCTCTCTCTCTCTCTCTCTCTCTCTCTCTCTCTCTCTCTCTCTCTCTCTCTCTCTCTCTCTCTCTCTCTCTCTCTCTCTCTCTCTCTCTCTCTCTCTCTCTCTCTCTCTCTCTCTCTCTCTCTCTCTCTCTCTCTCTCTCTCTCTCTCTCTCTCTCTCTCTCTCTCTCTCTCTCTCTCTCTCTCTCTCTCTCTCTCTCTCTCTCTCTCTCTCTCTCTCTCTCTCTCTCTCTCTCTCTCTCTCTCTCTCTCTCTCTCTCTCTCTCTCTCTCTCTCTCTCTCTCTCTCTCTCTCTCTCTCTCTCTCTCTCTCTCTCTCTCTCTCTCTCTCTCTCTCTCTCTCTCTCTCTCTCTCTCTCTCTCTCTCTCTCTCTCTCTCTCTCTCTCTCTCTCTCTCTCTCTCTCTCTCTCTCTCTCTCTCTCTCTCTCTCTCTCTCTCTCTCTCTCTCTCTCTCTCTCTCTCTCTCTCTCTCTCTCTCTCTCTCTCTCTCTCTCTCTCTCTCTCTCTCTCTCTCTCTCTCTCTCTCTCTCTCTCTCTCTCTCTCTCTCTCTCTCTCTCTCTCTCTCTCTCTCTCTCTCTCTCTCTCTCTCTCTCTCTCTCTCTCTCTCTCTCTCTCTCTCCAGCACACGCTGAAGTGGCTAATAGCTGAGCTAATAATACACCAAATACTTAATTTGAGTTTGTTTAACTTTAACTTAAATTTGTTTTATCAGGTCTGTGATTTAAAATGCCATATTCTTCCTCGTATTTCAGTATCTTGAAAAGTCGTGTTTAGTGAATGTTAAATATTATTTGTCAACATTTTCTTAGATTAGTATGAAAAGTGACATTTGTGGTCAAATTATTTACTCTATGTGTGCATGCAGTATTAGAAACTGGTATGCAAATTCAAAAGAATAACAAGAAATTTTGATATCCTGCATAATATTTTTTGTCCCTTTTTTATTTAGATCAAATATGACATGTCAATAATTACAAATAACAGCAAAGTAGTTAAGTAAAATACATAAAACGATTCGTTTTATTAATGTAACATTTTGGTAATAACAATGATACAAAAACCTATTTCACCATAAATAGCTAGCTTTTTATGTCACAAAACATATTTGTGCCAACAAATTTTATTTCCTTTCAAATTCAACAGCTGAAAAGCAAAGTACTACGTGGTTCGTATTCCGTGTAAAGCTCTAGGCCCTTAATGCCTGTGCTATTGGATGTTAGTCAATAGATATTTCTAACGAACAGTTGACCGCAGTTAGTAACAATAACAGCAATTATTTCAACTCACATCTGTACATTCAGCACTACTATTAAAACAAAATTAGTAAAAAGAAAAAAAAAAACTAATGTAGACCACACAAAAATAGTCCGATGATAGCTGTGGCATGTGCAGCCCCCTCCTCACTTCTCGCCTAGCAATGTGGCCAAATTTAAATTTGTTGAAAATATTGACGATTTGTCTAAACATCTGTTACAGTAAACAAACACTATCATTTTTTATTACAAACCACGGTGTATAGAAAAGAAGACGGTAGGTATCACGCACATCTCTAATGACGTCACATTGGTGAAATTGCAAAATAAACACAAAAATACTGTTCTAATTCCCATAGTATAATTCCATAGTATAAGTGGTAAATAACTTGCTTAACTATTCAGCTGAAAGCTTCTATGTAATTGGTGAATTTAGTTACCAGTATTTAATAGAATAAACAAATCAGCTGATTTCACCCACATGAATTGACAGTATTGAACATACGCACATTTGTCATAGATAAAACATGTGGTTTGGTTATTCCAGAACCGATATGGCAACACCGCCTAAAATGTCATCGGACTATTTTGGTGCGTTTTACTATAGTAAGGTCTACATTACGGTACATGTAGATGTTTTATTTTTAGTAATTTAATAGATAAACATTATTTTAGGAAAGAAAAACAAAACCAGTATAAACTGGACGAACAAGCCGCATGAAACAAACAGACCGGAACGACCCAAACCCGGGGAGGGACTAATCGTATCTATAAAAGGAATCAGGCCGACATTATTGCGGTACGTTTGTCCCGCTGACCACACAACTTAGTGTAAACTTGAAGACAGTAAACTTTATTCTTATACGTCTCCCAACTAAAACCCTCGTTTTGTAATTCTATGTAGTTTTCAGTCGTGTGATCGTGTAAATGGCTGATGGCTGAACGTAATTTCCAAACCATGTTAATGAAAGAGAGAAAAGGTATTTACTATAAGAACCAAAAACTGAATAAAAAATCTTATCTAAAGATACTCTATATGGTAGTGATTGAAAGTGGTCTATTACTGACAAACAAATTGTTATTATTTACTATGGCGCCGTTTAATGTAGATGGGCAATTATGAGGGTGAGAATGATTGTGTAACATTTAAATTAAGCAATATCCAATCATATGTTCTAAAAGTAAACTTTTCACTTCGCTTTTAGCATTACTATCCACTTTGATAGCTGAGCAGTTATTTTACCTTAGCAGTGTGGTTTCCAAAATAGGCGGACCAGACGAAGGTGGAACAGAAAGGGTAAGAAAGGCAAAGGGGGCCTTTGCACAACTTGGGCCAATATGGGGATCTCAGGGACTAAAAATAAAAACCAAGTTAAGAATAATTGCCTAAGAAAAATTTGTGAGTCTGTAACTCAAAAACTGCAGACATTTACCTACAAACAACTACCACAGAAGAATGCTGAATATCTATTGGCCAGAAACTATCAAAAAGAGTTATGGAGAAGATGTGGGCAAGATTCAGTAGCAGCTGCAATCAAGACAATACAATTTAACTGGATTGGACACACGGTCCGGAGAGCACAAGATAACATTAGTAGACAAGCTTTTGATTGGCACCCACAAGGCAGAAGGGAGAAGAAGACGTGGGAGACCAAAAGTTAAGCGGAGGCGAACTGTGGAAAACGAAATAAAACGAGAAGCCAACAACTGGGGAGAGATCAAGCAAATGGCTCAGAATCATGTCAGGTGGAAGTCTTTTGCTGTGATCATACGTCCCCCAAGGGATTAAAGGAAATAAGTCAATCGCTTATGATAACAACGTCTAAACAGTGTGGTTGAATATTAATAATAATGAAACAGATGAATAAAGTGTTTTTTATAAACTCAAGTGCTTATAGATATGCATAAACAAGAGATAAAGAATAGTGCTTAGAATCTGATATTAGGAGAATAGATTATTCCCTTAGAACTGGAATATAATGCAAAAACGAATATCTATAAATATTTATTGTCAAATTGGTAAGTAAATTGGTCTCCCATGAAATTTTACGAGCTAATAAGAAGATAAGATAGTGTGATTAAATTTATTTTACGTTCAATGGCCAGTGACTGGGGGGAAATATCAGAAACTTACTTGGTTTCTTACCGGCCCATTGAATAATAGAAATAAGATTCAATGATTTTCTATCACTACAGAAGTGTTTTTATTCATATTTAGAACATCTGTTTAACTTTCTAACGTTTGTGCTAGTGTAAATAAAGTATATTTTTAGCGTTTGATTTTTTTACATAAAAAAACAGCTGTTAGTCAACACCGTATTACGGTATTCAGTACTTTTCTTTTCATGTTCCTCCTGCGGTCAAGGGAGTTAGTTGCAAGTCACAGACCGAGGCCAATGGCTGAGGTAACACGAGCACAATAAGTATAATGAATGATGAACGCGAAGCGTGTAAGGGGCTCCCCTAGTCCTCCATTGAGCTACATACACTTATTTTTTAATTGAATATTTAGTTTAGTCCCATATTATCCGTGAACCACACTCACGTATTACCTTTGATAATATACTTTTTACAACTTCTACATTCATATTTCTTGAAAAAAAAAAAAGTATATTATCAATATGATTGGATACCATGATACAAAGTATCAAATGTAGTACGTGAGTGTGGTATGTACTAATAATGTTATATTCAAAACTAAACTATAAAACTGTTTTGTAATTTATAGTTTAATTAGTAATACTGTCACAGTCATGAATGTAATATAGCGTAAAAGTCATAAATGAATGAATTATAATATATGGAAAGCAATAAACGATCCAATCGGAGACAATAGTTTCAACTGCAATCCAATTCGGTTTCTACAGCAATTATTCTTGCTCTTATTACATTTAAAATTCTAATTTCTTTTGTGACCAGATGTATTGCGTATGGATACTATTTTACAAAAGCACACTAAAATATTGTGAAAGTTAAGTAGGGGACCACCCTGCACGAATTTTGTGCCAAACCATCACTCGCTGTGCTCGTGTTACCTCGGCCTTTATATGTGATTCATGGCTACAATAACAGCTGGAGACTAATAAACGCTTCGGGACTAATATTCAATAGTGTAAAGGGGTTTTTATTATTATCTAAAAACCTCATATAGGTTGAAATACCCACAAAAACACTCAAAGTTATCACCAGAATAAACATTATAAACGTACATAGCTGGCATATGTATCAATAAAAACATTGCGGTCATATAAACATCACTAGATCTTTATGGCCAGAGTGGTGGAGGTGAAGTTCTTTTATACATTTCTTATATTTTTCCCATCATTCTTGATCATTAAAATATAACATGAAATCAATCAAGCTTCCTTATTTTTTCCTAGCTCGAGAAATTTCGTGGTGACCGATTCACTTGCGAAAGTACATATTGATATAATGTCTTTAGGCAGACGAAAATATGACTAAGGAGTCGACTAAATGAGACCAATAACTTAGCGTGACTCCCAAACCGTGGGCCATGGAGAGAAAGTACTTAGTAATTCGCCTGGAATAAAACCTGAGTCAACCCCTTAGCTAGGAAAGTCTATTTAAGTAGACCCCATATATAAATATTTCAAACTTACCTATTAATCGAAGCACAACAATAATAATAATTATTGTTGTGCTTTTATTCAATAATAACAATAATAATAACATTATTATTATTATTGTTATTGTTCGTAGAAGATAAATGTAAATATCAAATAAGAATAATGGTGATGAGTATAGATAAATGATAGTCGGCACTGGTGGCGCAGTGTTGTAACCCAGCTACTTGGAGACAAAGTGTTTGGGAGATTGTAGGTGATAGGTTCTACTGTCCGATTCAAAATTATGGACCCCCGAGTTTAAACTGTCATGGAATGAAAACAAAAGGAGATATCACTATGAAAGTTACATTGATATTTTTGAAATTTAATTCTGCGTTTAGACATGTAAAAAATATTTTTTTTGGATTACAACTTCCTATTTATTTTTTAGTTGCAATAAAAAAAGTACCGGTTTTTGTGTGCTTTTCAACCAAGCCACAACTTTAAAAAATCATAAGTCAAAAACTTGCACTCCAATCAAAACCAAATTTTAACACAAGCTAGCCACAAGAGTTCTTTAATTTTTCATATAACGGTATAATTTTATGTTTTTATGAAAAAAAGTTGTTATCAAATTACCAAGATAACTTTTTTTCTCGACTGAAAAGATGGAAAAAAAGATTTTTCTTGCGTTATGGAGACTTGATAGTAATTAACTTGAATATATTATTTAGTAAACTACAATGAAACAGGTTTAATTCATACTACAATTTATTTGGAGAGGAATTTCGATTTCCCGCGAGCGGCTCCTTCGCTTACCGCTCGACAACCACCACACCGGTGCGCGTCAGCCACGACGATGCGGCCGCCCGCTGATAACCTTACCATTTCCCATTAATGCCATTAGTTAAAATGTCTCCTCATCGGCTGATTCGTCATATTCTGAAGAGTCAGATGTCTCTCCTATATTTATTACAAGTGGGTCGGCTGTAGGAATATCGTCGCTTAAGTTGAATTTTTTCCAATAATGTTGAACTCGCTTACCGCTCGACAACCACCATGATGACGCAGCCACGATGACGTGACCGCTCGGGAATTCCTCCTACTGTTAAAGTATCTCCACATTGTGACTCATTGCAACCCTTGGACAGGTATTTCCCTTGTTCTCAGAAGAGGCCAATGACAATGGATAAAAGGAATCTTAGGTTCAATATCAGTTATTCTGTCGTTAGTGTTGGATGTGCGAGCGTTAACTTTACACCATGCCTCCAAGACCTCCTATATCTGAAGGCGAGACTGCAATGATCTTAAGTGCAATTTGTTTTTTTAAGTTGGAAGGGGAACAGTTAGGGGATAAACGTTACCCAGTGTATGAAAAGGTGTCAACGTGTTTGGGAATATCAAAGTCAACGGTGAAGAGGATTAGCGCTTCTCAAAAAGAAAACGCAGATTGTGTTTCACCCGGTTCACGACGCAAGAGGCTGTGTACATCTGGACCAGGACGACCTTCAATTAAGCTGGATGACTTTACATATGGAATAATAAGGCGAATTATACATGACTTTTACCTGAAAAAAATGTTTCCGACAATAGAATGCCTTCGAAAAAAACTTGCTGAAAACATTACCAATTTTCCAGAGATGTCAAAATCAACTCTTCTAAGAATTGTCAAGAAAATTGGATTCCGTTTTAAAAAACTAAACAGAAAGCCTGTCTTGATGGAGTCGACCACCATTGCTGCATCACGTCACACCTATCTCAGGAAAATGAAAGAACTTCGTTCTCAAGGTTACAAGTTGTTTTTTACTGATGAAACTTGGTGCGGACAAAACCATACGAAGACCCACGGATGGCAAGAAAATATAATTGAATCTCTTCAGAATAGTTATAGTAATTACGATCAGTATCGAGGACATATACAAGAGATATATGGATGGCGTGGGGGATTTAAAACCCCATCCGGTGCTGGAAAGAGAGTAATCATTTTACACGTCGGAAGTGAAGATGGGTTTTTACCTGGCACTGAGCTCTGTTTTGTAGGAAAAAAAGGTACCGGTGACTATCATAACGAAATGAATTCGGATCACTACGAAGAATGGTTTAAAAAAGTCCTTAGTCTCTTGCCAAATAAATCTGCCATTGTGATTGATCAAGCTCCATATCATACTATGATTGATAAGTCCACCAAAAACCCTTCCATGAGGTGGAGAAAAAATGAAATCATATCTTGGATTGAAGAAAAGAACATTGCATTACCAGAGTATGTCACATCTCATGATCAACTAACAAAAGCCGAATTAATCGTCCTATCAAGGCCATACTTCCAAACACCGGTAAAGAGACTGGAAATTTTAAAACAACAACTCCGACCTGACGTCCAACTTGTTTGGTTACCTGTTGCGCACTGTGAGTTGAACCCAATCGAATTAATTTGGGCATATGTCAAGAACAAGGTTGCGACTGTTAATATGTCGAACGCCATGGAGAAAGGAAGAAGTATGGATGTGATGAATACTCTTTGTCAGGAAGCTTTACGTTCTGTGACCCCTGAACTGTGTAAAAAGTGTATATCACATGCCGAAAACATTGAAAAACATTATTGGAAAAAATTCAACTGAAGCGACGATATTCCTACAGCCGACCCACTTGTAATAAATATAGGAGAGACATCTGACTCTTCAGAATATGACGAATCAGCCGATGAGGAGACATTTTAACTAATGGCATTAATGGGAAATGGTAAGGTTATCAGCGGGCGGCCGCATCGTCGTGGCTGACGCGCACCGGTGTGGTGGTTGTCGAGCGGTAAGCGAAGGAGCCGCTCGCGGGAAATCGAAATTCCTCTCCAAATAAATTGTAGTATGAATTAAACCTGTTTCATTGTAGTTTACTAAATAATATATTCAAGTTAATTACTATCAAGTCTCCATAACGCAAGAAAAACCTTTTTTTTCCATCTTATCAGTCGAGAGAAAAAGTTATCTTGGTAATTTGATAACAACTTTTTTTCATAAAAACATAAAATTATACCGTTATATGAAAAATTAAAGAACCCTTGTAGCTAGCTTGTGTTAAAATTTGGTTTTGATTGGAGTGCAAGTTTTTGACTTATGATTTTTTAAAGTTGTGGCTTGGTTGAAAAGCACACAAAAACCGGTACTTTTTTATTGCAACTAAAAAATAAATAGGAATTTGTAATCCAAAAAAAATATTTCTTACATGCCTAAACGCAGAATTAAATTTCAATGTAACTCTCATAGTGATATCTTCTTTTGTTTTCATTCCATGATAGTTTAAACTCAGGGGTCCATAATTTTGAATCGGACAGTATGCTCGGTTCTCTTAATACCGACACGGCATCCGCTCAATGGTTTCCATCAACGTAGACACTACCGGAGAAGTCTGGAGTGTCCCTGTTGAATGGTAGTCAAGGTTCAGATGTTGTGTAGGAGAGAGGACTGAGTGTCAGACTTGTCAGTTAGCTGAAAATCATACCAACACTACGTGGTTCGGATTCCACGGAAAGCTGTAGGTCCCATAGTTGCCCTGGCTATTGTGCTATTAATAGTCCTATCTGAGCTAAATCAAACTCAGATAGAAACAATGACTACACTCGTTCATCTACATTCATCACACTCATTCATTCCTCATATTCGCCCATATATCTACGATCGGCGTCTTAGAGATGAATAATGAATAATAATGAATTGCAGTAATTGATACTGACTAAGGTTAACTGTCCCATAAAAAGATTCATTTATTTATAGTACAATAGCTCGGGCAACTAAGGAACCTAGAGCTTTACGTGGAATCCGAACCACTGGTCTGATTTTCAGCTAGTTAGAAGCTTGATACTCAGTTCTCACCCCTACAGAACATCCAGACAATGTCCGCCACCCAACATGGACACTCTTGACTTCTTTAGTAGTGTCTACGTTAATGGAAAACATTGAGACGACACTATTTTAATATTCATAGGACCGAATTTAGAACCTATCGCCTACAATATCCACAACACTTTGTCCCTAAGGAGCTGGATTACAAACGCCACTTGTCCATTATTTAGATTAATCATACATAATACATATACACATACAAAAATAGATTATACATCTTTTTTACATACCATATGTAATTATTTTTTAAACAAATTAGGGAAAGCTAGCTTTTATCATCTGGAATTTTAAACTAAAAATTTTTTTTCTTTTAATTACGTGTGCCTTCATAAACATAAATGTATATCATACACTTATATCATGGACAGATACATTCTTGTTCTTTCTTTCTCATAAGCCCTTTTATGACGACCATCATGGACCCCTCCCACCCACCTAAGTGCCTTAGACGTTCTTCCCCCCCCCCCCAATAAACCCATATACATACCTCGATGTTTGTAGGTATGGGTTCTATATAAATGTATCTTACAATCGTATACGCATATTTATAAATGATATTTAAATCATTTATTTTCTTCATATCATATGTGCCTTAGTGATTTTACAAAAACATTATTATTGAATTACTCAAACGGAATACATTAAGCACTGCACTCTGGAGCTTACTTGGTTGGAGACAACCAATAAAATACGACAAACAGTGTATCCGCTTGAGGGTTGTTTGTTGTGAACCTTTGGAAATGTTAGTATAAATGATCAGTTGTATTTTGTGAGTAATCTGTTTGTTTTGATTTATCATATGTATATAATATTCTATAATAGTTCTATAATATTTTATTGGCTTTTAAAAAGTAAAAGTATTTAACATAAATGAGATTAGCAAATGAAAAAATAAATTTTAAGAAACCAATTGAAAAAACCTATCTACGCTGTAACCTTTGTTTTAATTTTTAATGTTATTTTCCGTCAGTAAAACAAAAAAATAAACACATATTTAACTCAAACTGGCTGTAAGCAGTAAAATGCAACGTTATTTTAGGTTAGCTCCTTGATTTATACCAATGTAACCTAAAATTACGCTGTATTTTACTAAATACTGCCAGTGACAGATTCAATACCGTGTGGCCGAAGCCTACGTGCCTAACGTCAGAGTATCTCAGAATGAGTGTTATTCTTCTTCTTCGCTGTGTTATTTCAGTCACTAAATTTAAATTTTTTTGCAATCTATGTAACTGTCGGTGCAACTATGTATGGCCAAGTTTTTAGGTTGGTTATAAAAAAAACTCAAAGGCCCATGACAAATAAAATGGTAACATTGATTACTTCCTTAAACTGTACGTTATTAAATATGAATTTTTAAATTGTATTATAAGTTTAAATAAATTATATCCTAGTTAGAACAAACATTTATCAGAATTTAAACTAGTTTACATCTTGCATCAACTTTTCCCTTTTATTTCTCAAAAAGCTGGCTATGAATTGCATTTATACTTTAATACGTGGTTAACATGAATGTTTCCTACAAGTTTAAAAAATGTAAGAGTTTAACTCTTCAACGTAAAAGTTCTTGTCAGCCTAAACTAACGTTTTCTTGGCTTCTAGAATTCATACAGCTATTTACTTGATCAATTTTTTATTATTAAATAGTGATTGGGTTAAATTAAATTTACTAGTATTATCAGTGACATACTATTTATTAATTCCTTTTTCACATAGGCTAGTCATAATTTTATATTTCTGTTGATATATGTAGCAACTTATTTCTAAATAGTTACATATGTCTGGATGAAAACGTAGGAATGTCACCTCCTTTCCTACTAACGAGGCTCTAGGTTTTATTTCATTGTTTAAGTTTATCCCACGTATTTACTTTACTTAAATGAAAAAGAATGCGTTGAGAAATAGCTAGGGCTCCTTAGGGTGGCTTTATTCCTCAATCAAATTAAAGTTCTATTTAGTTTCAGGCCACCCAAATCCCACAGCTTTACGTCTCCTCTATAACATTAGACTAAAGCTACTTTAAATGTTGATTCAAAAAATCAACAAAGATGTTATAAATAATGAAAACCATTTTATAAAAATCAAGTGAACATTTTGACCAGTAAAGAGTGATTAACTAATCCGAGAATGATTTAAAAATATATATATGATTAAAATACTAATTTTACTACATCAGCTTGTTTATTACTTACAGCCCGCGTAGGATACGCCCTTTTCAACGCACTGGCGCGAGTGAGATGCACTGAGTGATGCAAGTGTGATAGAGAATTAATCACCCCCGCTGTGTAATAATATTAAAAATTGTTATAGCAACCAGAATAACGGGAGGCCGCGTGATGGCGGTGCAATAGCAAGCCCCGCCAATTACTCATTAACAGCAGTGGCCATTGGTTGGTTTGAATAACACCATCGATTAAACTAAGAACGATTAAATTAAATGATAGTTTAATATTAAAAAAATTACTAATAACAATAACTCAAACAGTAATAACGTAAACAATAAATAACAACTGAAAAAATATTATTAAAATAGTTTATTAAACACTGTTGCGGAAGTGAAATACTTGAAGGCTCGTGAATTTAAGACAGCTCAGCGGTGGAAAGGTTCCTCTATGCCACTGGAACCCCTACATTTGCTAAATATAACACGCAGGTCACTTATTATCTGGCCCATATATACTAATTTTTAAAGTACGTGATATACAATATTGTAAAATTTATAAATAACGCTTTAAATATAGTAAAAAAGCCCTTCAAGTAAAACACAAAATACCGTATGTATTTCTACATACGTATCTTACTCAACCATCTACCAATTTTTGGAAATTAGGTAACACGTGTGTGTTATATTACAATTATGTAATGATTTTTTTTATTTATCGAACTGACAGTTATTACCGTACAATTTTATTTGCTTAATGTTATGCATTTTTATGAATGATTTAAGAAATGCAGTATCAAGAAGCTGATCCTAGCCTCCTTCTCCTGAATAACAATTAACCAATTATGTGTTGTTGCTATATTATAGTAAAACATAATATTTTACTATTTTTAATGTACAGTAAACCCTCGATTTAACGGACAGCTTACAGCTTCATTACAGGATCTAAAATTCGATATATCACAGAATTATTTTTGTTAGGGATTTTTATAGAAAATTTGTAATTTATAAAATATGTAGGTCAATCACCTTTATACAATATTTATTTGTTTGTATATTTTTTCACCTTACAGTTAACTATTAGCTGGCAACATCATAGTTAGTTTTAATTAAGGTGTGGCAATCTTACAACAGCGTTAGGTGAGTTCACCCTGATTTAACGGACAATCGGTTTAACGGACTAGAGCCTGTCCATATAGTCCGATAAATCGAGGGTTTACTGTATTACTTATAAATACTGTTTAGTAAGTAAATAATTAAACCCCAGTTGGTAACAATTTATACTCACCATTTGACCCTAGTTTATATTAGCAATTAAAAATGACAATTAAATCTGTTCACCTCCAAATATCGTTTCAGAAAAAATTTAAACACGCCACCATATCATCTCACAATCTCTAACTATCCCCATTTATCTAGTGTTGTTTAGAATTTACAAAATTTTCACAACATAAATGTATTATAACTTATTTACTACTTATTGCTTTATCTAATAACATTATACTTAACTCATAGCCATGTTAACTCTTTACCAACAATATTTATTTTAAAAAATTTACAAACAAAAACTAAACGCTTCAAATGCATTGCATTTTTTAAAGTGTAACTTAATATTTATAGAGTAATAGTAACAGTGTTCTTGTTGTAACAGTTGCTAGTAAATTAGACAACCTAATACCGAACTTGCTTTAAATTTAAAAATTATTGTTTCGATACACTCTCAATGAATCATAAAAGGAAGTTTAGAGTAAAAATTTTCGTAATTTAAAAAAAAACAGTATTTTAATTATTAATTTTTTCATAGCATGGTTTACTATTACAACGCTTATTATATAAACAATAAAATATCTAGAACATTTATATCTAGAACATTTATTTTATTTCAATTTTCAAATATAAAAACAAAGAATTAAAATAAACCAATTTACCATTTGGAAATTAAAATAAGCTATTACGCTCCTTTTCAATTTCATTCGTAATTAAAATCCGTAACAGTAATTAAAATCATTAAATAAATTGTTTAAATGAAAATTCCCTTTAGCTTATATTTATTTATCTCATTATAATTTACATTAGTATAATTATAATGAACTTCAACTCATCATTATGCTTGAAATATAAATGGGAATAAATGTTTCTTCCGACTAAGTTTTAACTGTGTAACTTTTTGAAATATCCATTCAATCTCTCCCAAATAGGTCGTTATTAAAATTATCTTCCTTAAATTTTGTTTTCACTTATAAATGTTGTTTCCCTCTTTTTTCACTTTAAAAATATTTTATTTTTTTATTTTACTGTCAAAGTTGTGTTGTCCTTACATCTGTGTTCTTATTTTACTTAATGAAATGGCGTGAAGAATAAACGTGGTACTTTAAATTACCAAGGACTTCCCTGACATTCATATAACATGCCTGAAAAAAAAAAAAAAAAACTCTCAGGTTAAAACTCATGAGATAAAATTCTTCTTGTTATTTAGATACTTGACTTTACACACATACCTCAGAATTCTTAATAATTCAATCCTAAAGTTAAGGAAAACTGGGAGGGGGGGTTGGTATCAGAACTGGACGTTTATGAGGTGGAAGATCGTGAAGGAACGTTTTAGTTTAGGGTTCAGTAAAGGATGGATGAATCAATTGCTTTGGCTTTGTAATCTTTGTTTAGATGCTTGAAGAATTCACGAAAGTTCGGAAAGTGAATCTATTAAGTTTTAAAGTTTTCGGAGTGGTTGCGGGGATCTCGTAACTCACACTTTTCGAGGTTGGACAGGTGATTATGGCAGATGGAGGTAAGGACCGAAGTGCGCACATGAGGACGGTGGTGTAGAGGAAAAAGTGTTTACAAACGGATAAGGCCAAAGCGATTGGCTGAATAGTGTCGTAATAAATTGTGTTTTAGAACACGACAAAATGGAGCATAGTTGGAACTGAAAAATTATCTAAAAAGTGTTGTTTGGTATTTTTTGGTAGTATCCTTTCTCACCTTATAAAACGACCAAGAACTGATCCTAGCTAATTAGCGACTCCTATATGGTAAATATAATTGAATTTAATTAACCAGTCTAAGCCAAAAAAACTGGAAGATAAAGTGAAGTCAGGAAATTGTTATTTCACTATAACATTTTCTGCAAATCTTTCCCTTTCATCACGTATCCTCACAACCGTAAAAGTACCAAAAATCATAAAATGACAGTAATTAAAAATGTTTTGTAACGATTTTATATCAATACTAGTGGTCACCTCTGTATGTTTTACGTGCCAACCATGTCACCCGGACTTTATGTGTGACCCGTAACTATAGTTATCACAAATACATTATAGATAATGTGCACTTATATGGGTGTATGTATGGGTGGCTGGACGTGTCAGTACCACTGTACGTATAGGTGTGGGTGGGCGGATCAGTACCACAGTACGTATATGTATAGGTGGGTGGGTCAGTACACCTTACGTATATGTGTAGATGGGTGGGTCAGTACCAACTTACGTATATTGTGAGGGGGTGGGTAAGTACCACTGGACGTATATGTGTGGATTGGTAGGTCAGTACCACTGAATGTATATGTGTGGGTGGGTGGGTCAGTACCACCTTACGCATATTTGGATGGGTGGGTCAGTACCACGTAACGTATATGTGTGGATGAGTGGGTCAGTACCAACTTACGTATATTGTGAGGGGGTGGGTAAGTACCACTGGACGTATATGTGTGGATTGGTAGGTCAGTACCACTGAATGTATATGTGTGGGTGGGTGGGTCAGTACCACCTTACGCATATTTGGATGGGTGGGTCAGTACCATGTAATTTATATGTGTGGGTGGGTGGGTCAGTACCAACTTACGTATATTATGAGGGGATGGGTAAGTACCACTGGACGTATATGTGTGGATTGGTGGGTATGTACCACTGAATGTATATGTGTGGGTGGGTCAGTACCACCTTACGCATATTTGGATGGGTGGGTCAGTACCACGTAACGTATATGTGTGGATGAGTGGGTCAGGACCACTGTCTGTATAGGTGTAGGTGGGTTGGCTAGTACCACTGTACGTTTAGGTGTGGGTGGGTGGGTCATTACCACTGTATTTATATGTGTGCGTGGGTGAGTCAGTACCACTGTATGTATATGTTTGGGTGGATGGGTCAGTACCACCTAACGTATATGTGTAGGTGAGTGGATCAATACAGTACCACTGTACGTATATGTGTGAGTGGGTGGGTCAGTACAGTACCACTGTACGTATATGTGTGGGTAGGTGGGCAGTACCACTGTACGTATATGTATGAGGGGGTGTGTCAATACCACTGTACGTATATGTATGAGGGGGTGGGTCAGTACCACTGTTTGTATACGTGTGAGTGTGTGGGTCAGTACCACTGTACTTATATGTATGAGGGAGTGGGTCAGTATCACTGTCCGTATATGTACGAGGGGGAGGGTCAGTATCACTGTACGTATATGTATGAGGGGGTGGGTCCGTACCACTGTACGTATATGTATAAGGGGGTGGGTCAATATCACTGTCTGTATATGTGTGGATGGGTAACCAGCACGAGAACTAAACGCTCCAGAACATATTTATCGTATTGTTTTTATTTAGCACCTGTGGTATTTTCTATGTAAGAATAAAAATCGAATTTATTTACGTTCACTTTCAAAATACGCAATGTTAATACCAGAATAAATTGTTTTTACATAACAATATTAACTTTCTAGTAATAAAAAATCATTTGTTCTATTAGGGCCAGTGGGTCGGTGCTCAGTTAGTTTTTATATTTCGTATGCTTCTCCTACCATCCCTATCCCATATTCTTCAAACTGAATTTAATCAATCTATCTTATCTTCTCTCTAGCTCGAGACATTTTGCAGTGACTAACTCACTAACAACATTAAGCATATTGACAATTGTTTCAAACAGCTGTACAAAATTCTTTAGTTATAAGAATAATGTGAGGCGTCTTTCACTACAATGAATTTAAGAGTATCAAATCTATTCTGTTTTATAATTTTTTAAAAACAATATTTAGTATTTTATTTATGAATTTGTTCATCACTAGTAAATTAAAGATAGGTAAAATGACTTTTAAACCTGTATGTTGCTGATGAGGGTGGCATGTTTACCCAGTAAATGTTGCGTGAAATTATATCAGTAATGAGTGCAGCTGTACACATAAAGCTGGATACATTGGTTCATTAATTATGTCCAACTAAAAAGATCAAACTATAGCTATCCTTTAATAAATTAGTAAAAAAAATTAAAAATGTTTAAGAGTCAAGATTACATTTGGGAAGTATTAAACATTTAGTTAAAAATTAAAGTTGTTAAAGCCAGGAATTTCTTGTTAGATTATTTAAATTACAACTTGTTTCCTTCCAACAAATTAGTTTTAAATTATATTATTCTTGTTCTTTACTTTGATAAATATTCTTCCAGGATTATTGTTTGTTTAGTTTAGAGTGTTTTGAGAACAAATGCGTTGTAAAATAACATTTTATTAAACACTATAATTAATATAATATTCGTAAAATAAATTAATTTTATTTCAAAGACCTTGGCAAATTTAAGACTTGCGGAATGTGTTTATACTTATGATTACTAACTCAAAAATGTACCTATATACCATACTACATTTCGAGCATATATCAATTGGTAAATATTTAGCTCGAAAAATGAAAAGAAACGACATACTTTGTGTACTTTAGCTTTGGTGAGTTTAAGACGTCAGCTACTGAAAAACTGTAAAAAATACGATTAAAAGTAAAATTGTAAAATCCTTGTTTCTCTCCGTTTGATATTTTGCATTTGATGTTGCACAGTATACTATATTGCATATCCCAAGAGATGGAAAGTTGAAGAAGTTAGTTTTCTCAATATTTCACCAGATATGTATGTATCATAGCATAAAAATAATTCTATAAAATATTATGTTTTAGTAGAATGGAATAATAATACTGTTATTACATGTTAATCACTCCAAAACAAAAATATGTTTATATAATTTATTTTCCATATTTACCTACAGCTATTAAGAGGGAATATAATGAACATTATTAAAAATATAAATTCGAAGCTTTATTCATCATATGTGAAGGAATCGTTAAAATTGATTTTTTAAACAAATTCGATTGATGTAGACATTGTAAAAACAAAACATATTTTAAGTAAGACAATGATTATATCACCTTGCAATAAATATGTTGTTGTAAGCAATTATAATATTGGATGATTAGAATTTGAAACGAAGGACAGATAGCTGTATTTGCCTTTAACTTGATAATTCTTTGGAGTGAACTTATTTTCTTTGTTTGCCTCTAACTTAATAATTCTTTGGGGTGCACTTATTTTCTTTCTTTTCCGTACCATGATACAGAATTATAGGAATGGAATTTAGTTCTGATGTTTTCTGAATTTATTGCACCAAACGGTCCCCAATTTTGATACGGAAGAATTTAGTGGGAGATGTGAGCCTTACATTATTTCAGGTGAAATAAGCACTCATCTCTCGTTGTCTCACATCTATTATATTTCCAATTTGGCTAGGCTCATTCTGTCAAGTGACTTACTGTTACATTCTCAATGACATTATGTGCTGGTTCAGTCCTATAAATTCAGTTTTTTATACATTTATACATTTTATCCTAGCTGAATACATCAATAAATCTGAATGTGTTCAAGAAATTCAACTTCCTAAACCTAGAAATTAAAATGTATAGAAATTAAAAACAAAATTAACGTATGCACGAAAGCTGAATGTTTATTTCATTATATTGACATAAAAAATAATCAAATTAGATTGTATTAAGAAACAAAGCTCTTCTTGAATATATCAAAATGTCTAAATGCAATCTCCGACTGATGCATTGCAGAATGCTGAGTCCTACACTTTCAGGCGACGGCGTTCATCGAATTGTAGATTCAGCATTTAGCCAATTAGCTGATGAACATCTAGTAAATTTGTATTCTCCTTTGGTAGTTAGAATTTATGCTTTTCAAGATACAAGTGAAACAATTTATTGAAAATAAACTTAATTTACTTTTAAGAAAACCACTAACAAAGTTTGTTTCAAACTATTTCAAGTTTTTAAAAACTTATCGTTGATATAATTTACCTTTTATAATTTAACTATCACCAATGAACTTGTACGTGAAACTCCACCTATATATAATAACAATATTAAAAGGCCCTTCTATCCACCCTCAGACAATCCTAAAATGGTTAATCCTCTGACCCTACACACATCTCTTGACTAATTAATCTGTGTATCCTTGCACAACGTTATACACCATGTCATGTGCCATAGAGTTGGCATCAATTATATGTTGTAGATTCAAACGGCACCCTCAGAATAAATGCCAGCTTAGACGAGGTCTTCTTGTTTTTTCTATTTTTTTTCAAGAAATGAACAATTAACTAATTCACTAATTTTAATCAACTTTTTAGACATCTATGTGCAACTTTAAGCTACGTACGATTTTAAGTAGTTCAAGACGAAAAAATAATTAAAATGAATCATTAAAAAAAATAAATAAATAAAAATACAATTTTTGGAATTCCTCGACTACAATAATAAATTCCGTAATAGTTAAAGATAATATTGTACAATAATGTAGATAAATACAATTAATTTAGATTAGCCATTTTTGAAGTTTTAAATAACCTAATTGATTTTAGGACTTAAATAAATTATCTATTTAACATACGATTGAAACTTAAAACTAACAACATGTTTTTAAAACTTAACAAATACATTTGAAAGGAATTGAATTGAAAATACGTCATCGAATTGAAGTAACCATTTTATTTCGTAGGCTGAAGCAGCCGGTGTCAATACTAATAACACTAATAACTAAAGCTTCCGGTAACTACTGCGTCAAATAGTTATCTACAATATTTACATCATCAAAATTTTAGCCCATAATGTGATGTGTCATCCTCAGTGGTATTTCTGGAACTGAGGATGCCACATAACAGCATAGGTGAAACGTTTGTTGTTGTAAATATTGTAGATAACACCTTGACGCGGTCGTTACCGGAAGCTTTAGTTATTAATATTGGAGTAACCATGTTTTGACACTAAAGAACATCTTTTTTAAAGATTGGTTTCTTTGTTCCTGTTGGTATTTGGGTCCATCATATCGAAATGATTACTTAAAATGTTTTTTGAGACTTTAATTTTGAGAAAGTTCCTGTTTTATTTTTATATTTCTCCTATTTCCACTTATAGCATGGTAGAGCTCCAAATAAAAAAAAAAAAGATTTACAAAATTTACATCCAATAAGCTAAGGTGGAGAAAGGAACGAACTGGATGCTTCTATCCTCCAGCTTAAGCAACTTCAATTTGGTTTAGAAAGATTTTTATTTATCACGAATGGTGAGCACTATAAGTAAACGTTTTAGATTTCCCTTTGACGTTACTAACATCTAAGACTTGTGGAAACACTTCTGGACTGACAGTCACCTAAAAGGTTTCCATCTGTGGAATTTATTTTGTGAATTAATATTAGTATAATTAGTAAGTTTAAACCGTGTTATCAATTTGTTATGTTAAAAAAAAAAATAGTCAGTGTTTTACATAATATTTATTTAGCAAGTTTAATAATGTTTTTAATTCTTAGATTTTTAAGAATCTTTAACTAATTTAAGTTACTGGCTATTATTTAGTTTATGATTATAATTGTGTTACACTAATGTTTATAAATTATTATTAATTGATTCATTAAAATTCATATTGATAAATTACTAATGCCTTTTGTTTTTATAATTTATATAAAATTTATTTCTCTGTAAAATCATATTTTCAGAACAAATATTTGAAATACAATAACAAACAATTTCGTATGTTATTTCTAAGTAATATACAAATAATGGCCTTTGTCTTTCGATGTACCTTATCATATTTCAGGAACAATAGTCTTGATATGTGATATTTTTAACAGTTTTGCGAATGCTATTAATAGCGAGAATGGAAAAATGACACTGAAGACGATATAAATTTAATGATTCATGGAACCTACAACAATATTAGCAAACTGACCCACTCAATGGTTGCTATCGATGTGGAAATTACTAGAAAAGTCTGTGGTGTTCATGTTGGGTGGTAGTCAGGATTCAGTTATTGTTTAGGGAAGTGAACTGAGTGTAAGACTTGTCAGTTAGATGAAGGTTAGACCAATACTACTTGGTTCGTATTCCATGTAAAGCTTTAGGTCCTTTTGTTTCCCTGGCTATTTAGCTATTAATAAATAGCTCTTCTTAAAGAACAATTGACTTTAGTTAGTAAAAATGACTACAATCATTCATCTACAAACACCGCACTCATTATCTCATCATATTCATCTATATATTTACGATCAGCGTATTACAAATGAATTGTGAATAGATAATTAAAAATATTTTAAACAGTTCAATAGCAATATATCTTACGAAAACAAGATTACTAAATAAATATTGGATACAAAAACGTAAACATACTTTCTTCTAAAGAAGTAGTGTTTAAATTAGGCTATAATTAATGTTAAGTTTTATAAAATCAAAAATATTGTATGTACATCCCTTACATGTATGTGGTTAATTATTCAATATTTGAGAAATTTCACATCTGGAAAACATTAAACAGACCAAAAAACTCATCTGTTTATTTCGCCTACGTGCAGTCCCTGTTAGAATTTTTGCGTGAGGAGGTGATTCCTTTCTGGTAGTACATACTCTTGCTGTCACCCAGAGGTCAACAATTAAAACTGTGTTGAAAAAGAGTTATACGTTCCTTACCAACATTTTTTTTTGGAATTCCCGGTTTTAAATCTA
>JAQJVL010000069.1:262845-332845 GCA_035578905.1 Stictocephala bisonia
AACTATGAAGACTGTTTATTAAGGGAACAAAGGCCAGGACAATTAAGACGCCCACATCTCTACGTGGAATTTTAACCACGTAGCATTGGCTAAATTTTCAGCATATTTAAAAACTGATACTCAGATTTCCTCCCTCAAAAAAATCTTACTGTGACTACCAGCCAACACGGACAGCTCAGACTAGAAGTTACAATGATGGCAACAATCAACCGGATAATGCGTTGGTGTTACCAGGACCGAGTATAAAACATATTACTTACAATCTCCACAGCATTTTGTCCCCAATTAGATGGGTTACATCACTGTACTACTAGTGTCCTTATAAATAAAGGACAGGTACTTCATTTATTGTCCACAACAGAAAAATAGACTTACATTTATATTTTATTTTATGTACATATTAATTTAGTAAAAAACACGTGTTTTATCTAATACTTTATTTCGATTGAAATAATTTTTAATACAATTAAATTAATCATTGACGTAGACAGTACTTTTGAGTAAAAAAAGTAGTACTTAGTACTGAGTTATTGACCCACCCACCCACCCGTATACGTACAGAGACATTGACCCACCCAACCACCCGTATACGTACAGAGTTATTGACCCACCCACCCACCCGTATACGTACAGAGGCATTGACCCACCCACCCACCCGTATACGTACAGAGGCATTGACCCACCCAACCACCCGTATACGTACAGAGGTATTGACCCACCCAACCACCCGTATACGTACAGAGGCATTGACCCACCCAACCACCCGTATACGTACAGAGGCATTGACCCACCCAACCACCCGTATACGTACAGAGGCATTGACCCACCCAACCACCCGTATACGTACAGAGGTATTGACCCACCCAACCACCCGTATACGTACAGAGGCATTGACCCACCCAACCACCCGTATACGTACAGAGTTATTGACCCACCCACCCACCCACCCGTATACGTACAGAGGCATTGACCCACCCAACCACCCGTATACGTACAGAGGCATTGAAAAAACATAAAACTGACATTTGGTAGGATTTTAGTATATGTTTTGTAAATATATGTAGTAAATATAAACCTCAGGGAAACGCGTATCAATAAGTTATACTCTATGTTTAGTATTCAATAAATGGCATTGAAATATATAATATTACTTAATTGCATGTTCTTTTGGGTCAACTCATAAACCTAGGGCTATCAACTCATACACATCCTTTCTCGTCAAGGCTTACTCGAGGTGTTTTAAAGTTCCATCACTTCACTTAATTAAATGAAATTAAAGTGGGATATATGAGGTATGTTTTTATTTCATTAAAAGTAAACGTTGAGTTCTGTGCTACTTTATGGACTTTACATTATATCCAGAAAATTGATCTATCTGCTATATAACACCTGACCTTTTCTTGATACCTCGTGGCTCTTATCCCAAACCAGTGTATCGTTCTCTGAAATTGTTTTCATTTGTAAGTCATATACATATATATATATATATATATATATATATATATATATATATATATATATATATATATATATATATATTAATATAAAGTTAAAAATTAGGGCTACTTACGTATTTTTAGGACGTAATTAAATTCAAACTGAGTACCCTTTAAACTTTTATTAAAATTATTTCACACAACATTTTTCAACTTAATAGTGATTTTTAAATGTAAATTAAAAAAATTAAGTGTTTAATAATTCTTTAAATAAAATTTTTAAACATGTGGGTTTTGTAAATATTGGTAAAAATTTACAAGTTGGTGATATTTTTTAATAATAATTTTGAATATTTCGAATCTTATCGAAAATTGAGTTTGTTTAATTGATTTGTGTGTTCAATATGTTCACTGGATTTTCTTTTTGGGCTAAATATATTTGTAATTCTTCTGTTCCATTCATTCTTGCCCTTTTTCATAATATTTAGTATTTTTATGTTTTGTTCAATTGTTGTGTACCTGTGGTCTGTAGATAGCAAGTGTTCGGTGAAGGTGGGATTCGTTGTAGTTATGTTATAGCTTATGAGAGTTTGTATATGTTCTTTAAAGCGTGTTTTGAATGTGATTCGTTCTAAGTTTTGTTCTTTAAGGTAAATCAAGAGTCCAAGATACGTGCAAGTTTTGCATCTTTAGTCAAATAAAGATATAGGCGAGATGAAATCAATTTATATTTAAACTTATTTTAATACGTAAAATATACTTAGTAAAATATTTATTAAAACATTAAAAAAAATAAATAAAGGAGCCTCATTACGAATGACAATTTAGCCTCTTAACAATTTATTATTCTCCTTAAAATAATTAATTGATGCTAGAAATTGGAAACTCTTGACCCGTTTCATAATATACTTCCCCTAAATAATACGGCTTCCTTTATCCATAGGCCTGGTTTATATAGGCTTACTGTTGATTACAGTTTCTCTTTAGGCTCTCCCTTAGCTTCATATAGCTTAAGCTGAAGCTTTAGTTGTATTTCATTGAAGGATAAACGCAAGTAATAAGTTCTGCTGTGACATAAATTCATTATTTTCTTAAATATCATGAAGATTCGTAATTATCATTAAATTTAATGAATCGTGACTCGTATAAGCATAATAAAGTGACATTTACGACTTTTAAATGAAGTTTTCAGTGAACAAAAAAAATCTGTATCCATGAAGCTTACTTTCATTTTGTTTTTTATATCTAGTAAGTGCCTTCTTCTTCTCGTAGGTAAATACCATAAATAAATAAATATGGTATCAAGATAAATACCATGGTGAAAATAACGTGCTAAAACAATTAGATCTTTTTTTTTTAAATGCCAGGGTATAACATATATAACATGATAATACCTTGAAGATTAGTTTCTAAGAAGGAATTTAACTTTTTAAGACCAAACCCAATCACATAGTCGCAGGCATTTTGAATTTCTTTCCTGCAGATGATTTTGGATAGAGCTGGTCTGCACCTTAAGTACATTTATTTACAGATAATTGAGATATAAATATCGGAAACAGTGATTATGCCAAATGGTTGCAGACACACATAGAAATTGTTTATCTATATAATGTTACCAATAAAAGTACACGTAATTAAATTAAATTTTCCTTAGTGATATTTAGTAGATGTCACAATTTTATTCAAAACCATTATTAATGAAATGAAAAATTCTTAGAGTGACCAAAATTAAAGGTCAACGAGTTCATATGGATCACAAACTGTCATTACTTGTCATATTGAGGAATATAAATTATCGGAACGTTATGTATTGGCATTAATTATGAGACAAAGTATACATTTATATAAGTTTGAAACATTAATCATGCACAGGTCGAGATTATATATAGTGATTTTATTTATAATACGGTTTATAGATTACACGTTGATGCTTTGGAGTGAGCACAGAATATCAGCATTCTGTATTCGAGATTTTATGTTTCACATCATGCCATGTACCATTCTACATGAATGTGAGACGTAAAACTTTTATCTACGTTATATCATTTACTAATACATAGTTATTTCATATGTACGCAATTTACTTTTATTCGTATAATTTAAAAAAAGATAGTACATGACTCCTCGTATCCACTTGGATGCTATAGATAATAGCTACACATTTTCCCGGTAAAACATTTGTTCATAATCAAAGATTTACGATTACTTTTAATTAAAACAACTAAAATTTTATGAAAAAATGCACTAGAAATATATAGAGGGTAAAATTATTAGCCTAAAGTATAAAATATGTGTTTCGGCGTTCCTTTTCGTATCTAGGGCCTCATTTGTTTAACCAAGTTCCCCAAATATTTAAGCATATTAAAAGCTGAACACCTTTCTTCATGGAGACTAAAACTTGCTTTTAGGTTAGAATCATTATATTTTTTACTTAATATATTAATTTGAAGACTTTATTCAAAACCGATCACTATTTATACGATTTAAATCATTTACGACTAATTTTTTCACCAATTTTGCTAAAATGGGTTATTGTTAATTGTCATATATTAAATAACATTTTAATATTTGTATAGTTATGTATAAATATAAGCATGTTTTGTTATTTTTAAGTTAGTCTAAATGTGTTTTTTTATGTTTTAAACTACAATCCGAGAAAATCTGTACCACAGTTTTTTTTTGTCGTAGTAAGCTGTGCATAATATGATGCCAAACACTAACAACCAGTGAAAATGTTATTGTTATTTTAAATATTTTGTCCTTTTATTTGTTATTTTTCACTAACCATATCACTTGCAACAGTTGTTAGCTATATTCCAGCAGTAGTTGTTGTTTAAATTTTGTTTTATAAATGAATAAAATCATTATTTCATCATTTATAACTCTATTTTTTGATACTTTATCTGTTATATTTTGTTACTTACGTAAGTTCCAAAGTTAAGTGGAGCTGAAAATCTAACAAATAAATACCTTAAGATAAACTTTAACACATTTTTAATAGCTGCAATGTAATTGGAATTATAATATATAAAGGCATGTAAATAAAATAAAAATAAAAGATTAATTATATAAAACCTTCCGTCATAATTAGATTTTTTTAGATTTTAATAAACAATAATAACTGTCTATTTTTCCTAATATACCTTAACAACCATTGACCAATTGTAATTGTATAACAAGTGTCTATATGGCTTCAAAATATACTACAAACATTAGACTTGGACCGCAGCAATTATCTATTTCTTATCATAGTATAATATAAAACATTTGCTATTTTCTCGTCTAAAAATCCAACCTTTGTTAAAAAAAAGTTCACAAATTAAACTTGAAATATTTAATACAAAGCAGAAAGTTTGAATAATTTAAACATTATAATGCCTAAAATAACGATATGTTGACTTTATTGGCAAAGAAAGATATATTATTTTCATATTGGGCAATATTATATCACTTTGAAATGCAATATGAATATCAATTCTTAAAGAAGCCTAATATTGCACTGAAGCAGCAAAAGGCCTTCTGATATTAAACGCATGGTGCCGAATAAAGGTCGTTCCCTGCACATGTGACTTTCCCTGTATGGCTATATCCATACTAATTGAAACAAAGTAGTTTGGAAATAAAGTGACACATCTAGTTTATATTAGACTTAAATGTACATTGAGCTTACGTCATTTGATTAATTATTTTCATCTTATTTTCACTTTAGGAGGCTAACATTTCTATAAATTATGTACGACATAAAACATTCTCACCTAGCTTCTATTAGTGTATGTTATATTGTTCATCATAATACGCCGATCGTCAAGATATGGGCGAACATGAGGAATGAAGGAGTGTGACGAGTGTAGATGAACTAGTGTAGCCTTTGTTACTAACTAAGGTCGATTATTCCTCTGAAAGAGCTATTTCTTAATAGCCCAATAGCCAGGGCAACTAAGGGGCCTATAGCTTTACGTGGAATCCGATCCACTTAGTATTGATTTGATTTTAAGTTGACTAACAATACTGAGACTCAGTTTTCTTTCCTACACAACATCCAAACTTTGACCTGGAAACTCCAGACCTCTGTAGTAGTAGGCAAATACTGAGTGGACGCCGTGTCGGTTTGTCTCTACTTTGTCCCCAAGTAGCTGGATTACACCACTGCGTCACTAGATCCGATATTACTATTGTTACTGTAGTGTGATACTAGTGTACTGACATTTAAACTAGCATTAGCCATATACTTATTTTAAAATGAGTTTCTATTTCATGAAGTTTTTTTTTTATTGTAACATTATGAAAATGCTATTTAGTTGTTAACATTTTACCTTTGTTATGGCATTTTCATAGTTTCAATATACATTCACATGACATACGGGGTAACGAATTTTTAATGGATGTCACCATACCTAAGACATGTCATGCAAATCAGTGGGCACAGGTTCGATTCCTGCAGTAATCATGAAGTTTTTACCCCTGAGTCTCTCTCGTGGCTGGGAAGTCAGTGATCCAACGAGCCTACAAAACAGAATCGGTCTCTACTAAATAGTGGTGGAGAACTTTGCCTTGATTGGGTATCTCTCCCCTGTAAACATTTAATATTTTATTAAAAATTGTATACTATAAAAATTGTATACAACGAAAAATAAATACAGTGATCGTGGTATTTGGTGAAAACCGATTAGGGTATAGTTAGAATTCGGAAAAAATTTTTCATCACAGTTTATTCAATATATGTTAATAAATTATGTATCATAACTAAAATTTGAAGACATATTATTTTAGGCAGGGACACATATCATGAACTTTTGTATTTAGCTTATCAGGGTCACATATTTATTAATAACAAAGATCTTAATAAAGTGCTCATTTATTATACAGCGGAATTCCTTAAATTTTTAACCTTAAATAATATTAAATACCCAAGTTTCATGTTCTTAGTGTAAAGTAAACAAAAAAAATATAAAACATTACTACTAATATTCTTACTAAATTAATGTATTTATTTTATCTAGTATCCTACCAATGATTAATATTCGTAAATAGAAAAGAATTTTATTTCCATGCGGATGTTGCAGCGGAGTATAAACTATGAAATGATTGTCACACCTTGTCTACTAGATGGAACATGTTGTGACTTCACGCTCTACTTGTTTTGACATGAGATTGCATGTTAGATACTAGCTGCACATGTCTCACCACCTACTACAAAACAACAGTGTACATATCTCGGATAAAATAAATATATCGCTTTACTGCAGCATCTACCGGAGGAATTAATAGCGAATTTTCTAATATTTTAATTTTAATCTACATTAAGTTATTAATGATAAATACTCAAATAAATACAGTTTTCCTGTATACACCAGCCGACAGCCCTTGCTTTTATTTATCCTTCCTTCATAGTCCTCTAAATCATCATATCAATTGTTAGTAACAATGTTTAATGGTATATAACTACTCTTCAGAGTGATTAAAAGCCGCGAACTCAAGTCAGAGTTTGTAGAAATGTCCTTAATCATTTACAACGAAAATTTTACTAGCCAAGCTTATGTACCACTATTTTTTATTTTTTATTTCCCTTGATTTAAATAAAATATGAAATTAAAGAAATGCCAATGTTACTGTTATGGAAGAAGGAAGTGGTAAAGGAGTATTTCTACCCCTTGTCAATAAATCTTTTCTTGGCAGATCTTGATGATTCAAAAGTTAATTTACCTCAACATCTTTTCAGATGTTCTACAATAATTTAGTGCATGATTTTTGGATTATAAATATTAAGATTAAATTACATAATGTTAGTTTAATTAACTGCACGTAAACGTCAATTTAATCACTTTAAATGGCATCAGCGAATAACCCGCCTCAGCTGATCAAACGTGTGTCTAAATTTTGTGAGATTGAATTTTGACGTATTTTTGATAAATGTGCGTGTGATTTTATTTATTTACTTAGGAGTATATTATTTTATTTAAGGGCCTACTCAATATAATATACAACCTGTCTCAATGGCGGAGGCTTAGTAGTGAGGAGTTCAATTTATAAGTTTCTAATCCTAATTTGAGCTTACAGTTGGCACTTTAATCATTAAAGTAAAGTTGACACACAAGGCCTGTAGATTAATTTTAACTGACGAGTAAAGTTTTTATAAACCTATTTTTCTTAAATTATATCAATAAAAATGTATTAAAAGGGCATACTGCTTTTAATCTTTTTGCAATATTTGAGCATTGTAACTTCAGAGGTCCTCAAGTAGAAAATATCTCTTTAAAATTTACAAGCAGGCAGAGAAGGACAACTCATATTTAATGGCTTTTTTACTCAATGAAACATATCCGTAAATTTTTGGGAACATATTTTGGCTACTCCTCAACTTGGACTAAAATGTTTTTTACGGTCAAAACCACTTATTTTATAATAAATATGTCACAGTTAAAATAAAAGTCCAAGCAATTCTTTCTAAAAAGTAAGATTGCCTTGAAGCCATTCCCTTTGAACGTCTTAAGCCGTCCTATAAAATGGAGTGTAAACCTCGAAACAGTCCGGATCGGACTCTTTTGCTGATCGGGGAAGGGGAAATTCAGCTTTGGCAAAGCTTACTTACTTAAAGTTTTACATCTTTCCTTTAAAAATAACTAAGTATTAGTGGATTAAATTAAAAATACTACACATATTTTATTGTTTTCTTTTAATTTAACTAGCTATTTTTTATGTTATTTCAAGTAGATAAGCTATACTTGTGTTCTATCTTACGTAGTGGAGCAGAAATTAAATTTGTATTTGGTTAGTAGAAATTTTGTAACCGGTTTTAGAGTGAGTTCTAGCATGTAGTACGTAACTTATGAGATATCTTAAAAATATGTAATCAATTTTTACTACATATACTTTAATGTATTTAATTTACTACTTATTTTGCTATTAGCATTACTTATGGCGTTCACATGTATTATATTTATTTGGAAAGGTCATTATAGAGGAAAATCATCTTTAAAAACGGTAAAATATTTATACAATGGGTAATAAATACTTGAGTGCATATTCTGTATAAGATATACGATTTGTATACTTCCTAACTTATACAACAATTAAAATTCTTTTTTATAAATGTCATTTTAAATGGTTAAATTATTGACATTTCAAAATTTCTTAACGACCAATGTTAGTTAGGTAACGTCTATTGCTTATAACACTTTCTATAAAAATAGTGAGTAAAAATTAAATTTAAATAGTTACAATCTTTATGAAATACATTTTTATCACAAATATTAATATATTATATTTAAACCGTTATACACACATTAAATTGTTGAGTTTTAAAAATATTTATAATACATTTTTACATTCGTGATTGACTAGTGAAAGTTCCTTTTTGAACGTCGTATTTTTACAGTGCCGTCGTTATCTGTGATTAAAAATAAAACATTCATTTGGAATAAATATTGTATTTTCCAAACTAAAATAAAACTATATCTTAAAAAATAATATCGCTTAACAGAAATAAACAATGTATATTTAATACAAAAATATTGTACTTTTATTAAATTTATTTTAAAATTTAGACTATCCGTAATGTTTGCAATATTCTTTTTTGTAATATTCTTTAATGTTTTGTATTGTATTTAAATTTAACATAGGTTTGAGTTTGTGTGGTGGTTTTATTGATATGCTGATATACTAGACATAGATGCTGTATATTTGGAACTTTTGGCAATAGAACAAGAAGAATCCCAGTTGAATTTAATTTAAGTTTTATTGTGGCAGAACTGCGGCATTTGTTCCAATAACATGGTAACATTCCCTTTGTTCCATTGTTTGTATTGCCCCCTTTGTGTGGAAATATATTACCCTATTAGTTTGTTTTACATTATACATTGGCCTGTATTGTGATTTACTTCAACAGAAAAAAACTCTGTTAGATGATTTGTAATCCAAAGGATGAAACAAATATTAAACATAATGAAAATAAAGAACAGAATTTAAAAAGTACTTTCCACCCCTTTTAAAGTGCTAAACTGTTTTAAAATAAATTTTAACTGTATTATGTTTTTGTTGTACCAAATAATTATGGTCATTATTGTTTGTTATCACAGTCAGCACTAGTGATGTGGTGCAGTAACCCATTCCTGGTGACATCATTGTGAAGATTGTAAGCTATAGTTTCTGTTCTCATCCGTTTAATACCGACACAACGTCCGCTTAATGGTTGTCATCAAAATGGGCACTGATAGAGAAGTCTTAGGTGTCCTTGTGAGGTAGTAATCAAATTTTGGATGTTGTGAAGAGAAGAAAAGTAACTATCAGACTTGTCAAAGCTGAAAATCAGATTAATACTACGCGGTTTGGATTCCAGGTAAAGCTGCAGTTCCCTCAGTTGGTCTTGAAATTTTGCTGGTAAAAATTCCTCTTTTTAGGGAACAATCAACCTTAGTCATTAAGGGTGTTCGATAGAAAAAATTTTTAATAACATTTTTAGTATTCATATAAGTAATAAATGTACTATGGATAAACATTCAAAAAAATGTGTTTATGGAGATATGGCTGCCCAAAGTGACTAATTTGGCCTTTTTGGTGCACAACTCATGAACAAACTATGTGATATATTTTATTAATATTTTGAGAATATAGTGCACAAAAGATACTAAACAGCCTAGTATACAGTAAATCTAAAAACAATTGTTTAATTGTTAACAATTATTTATCTATAAATGATATTTGTTCGAATTTGGAGTTGAAATTTGTACAATCATCTTTGAATAAAAAGCTAGATTAATAATAGCTATATAATGCATTGCTAAATTTTTTTTATAAATGAGGGAATTATGGCCCCTTCTGTCGTATTTGCGGGGTGGGGCAGGCGGGGGCTATGAGGGGGAGAAAAGAATACATTGCTCGTTCGTTAGTGAGTCAGGATCTTTACTACTCTTAGCGGTAGTTACGATAAAATGTAGAACTAAATTCCTTATAGCACTAAATTGGGCGCTCGGACGAACACCTTTAACCAGACTAAAAGTGTAATACACACTCATACTAGATTTCATTATGAATTATAAATTAATATATGCCTTTAATGACACAAAATACAGAAAAGCGAACAGTGTTTTATATATGAAATCTGACTGTAATGCGACATGAGTTTACTTGTTAAATTCAATAAACTTTTTTGTTTTTTAGGTATTTTAATAGTATGTTTCTGGCAATTTATTTACTTCACTAAGTATTTAACATAGTTTCTTTTATCAGATATACTCGTATTTCGTATCGGAACAAGAACAATAGTTAAATTTATTTTATAACAGTTTCGTAATAATAAGCCAAAAATTACTCATATCAATAAAATATGTTTCCCAATGGTTGCTAATAAATTGTTGTTTATACAAAAAAAATAATATTCGATTTTTATTATTTTTACGTCAATATGCTTCATTTTGTAATAATATATTGTTATGACAATGAAAGCTGAGGTGTAAGTAATGGTAATATATGAGCTGGTAGTAATTACTAATTAATTAATGTGACATGATTAATTAATTACGCTACCACCTGGGAGGAAACGTCATTTAGTTTAAGGGTCAGATTTAATTAAATAACACATTGGTCACAGATTGTAATAAAAGTTTTCTTGGCTATTTAAGGTAACACCGGTTCACAATTTGACTGGCTTTCTTTATAATTTACGAAAATATATAATGTGAATTATTTACACTAATTGAATATTGTAAATGACCCAAAATACCTCTTGACGTGTAAGGGTGGGTCAGTACCATGATTGGGTGAGTTGGTAAGTACTTTTATTACGAGTGTGAGTGAGTGGGTCAGTTATGTAAATTGAACAAATTAATACCCTGCCAACCCTTAGCACTGCTACATAAATATGAAATACATGCATATGATACATTTGAAATATTATTTTAACAAGTATCAATACACATTTTTTTACTTTGGTGATCCTGAAATTCACAAACATATCCTGTGATCGAGGAAAAGCAGTTAGTAAATATGGCATCTAAGAGTATAAAATGTTGATAGCTACCAAGGATAAAGTTTCGTAATCTTTTAGAAATAAAAATAAAATTCACATAGTCCAATAAACATTTAAAATGTAAGATTTACTAAAAAAAATTTCAGTAGTTAATATGAATGAATAGAAGATACTAAAATGTTATTTTAAATTATTTTATTCCGTAATCAAAAATCCTTAAAAAACAACATTGACGTCAATGTCATCTTAAGTGTAAGGAAATCATGCTCATAAATTTTCTCTATTACTTAAACTTTACTTTTTTGAAGGACTTTTTCTTATTTTTAAGAGTAAATTTCATATTATATAAATGTTACCTCTTATTCGTATTGTACAACCCTCCAAATATGAGTTTCCAGCAGCGTTTGGTAAGAGAATTAACCTCACAAACGACCCTCTTTATGAGTACTTTTTCATGTTTTAAGGAATGTTGTTTTCTTTTTAGAGATAAATATTCTCACTTTTTACTAGAATATCTTCATTAAGAAGGGGGTTTCAGGAATATGTTTTCGCATTTTTAAGTTCATCCCAACGACTTTTCTTTTAATGGGCAATTTTTCTTTTCTTTCTCAGGAAGTTGGATATTCCCTTTTAAAAGGACTTTTTTCTTTCTAGGTTTTGTCATTATTGGCTGTACTTGTTCTATAAATTTTAGTCTTGGTTTTGAAAACGTTATTTTACTTTAAGCCCTACGAGTGTAAATATGATGTGAACATTTATCTTTTTAAAGTTATTTGCTCATGTGAACCATCTCTTTTTGCCCCTAAAATATCTTAGTATGGCATTATACCTTGTTTTAAAGAGGGTTTTCTGATTTTGGAGAAAATTTTTTCATTTTATATAAACTCAGTCCTGATTATAACACTTTAATAAAAACTGTCTGAAGTTTTTCCGCTATTCTATTATTTTTATCAAAACGATTTTCTTTTATGGATGGCTATATTTTGCATAAAAATAGGGGATATTGTGTGTTGTTTCGAGTGATTTGTCAAAAAAAATCCGTTTGAGAAATCTATTTGTACGCAAACTATCAATTGTTTGCCAAAATATTCCCTACTTTAAGATTTATAAGGAAGTTTACTGTTTGCTTGAAAACTTTTTTGTTTCCAGTGTGTTTCATGACCGTTACAATTATACTCATATCATTATCATAAAAAAACAAACATTCAACTGTACAAGCATATTTACGTAAAATAATGGAAATTAAAACAAAATTTATCCATACGAATGTCCATGTCAGTGATATTTAGTATAACCTAATTTATTTTTAATAGGTGTTGTTTGTGGTTTGTAGTATACAATAAATACTAAATAAGATATTAGAAAACTTAATTATTAGTGATTATCATTTTACATTTCATCTATAAATATAATGCAATCAATTTTGCAATATTTATGTTTTTGCATAACGTATCATAAATTATACTGTATAGCTAATACTCGGTAATTTAATAATAATTATTTTTTAATTTAATCGGAAAATAATAGTAAACAGACTATTTTCAAAGAAAGCTTAAACTGTTTTCTGAAATATCATTCATAACAGAACCATAATAATATCCCTTCTATTCAAACGAACAATCTAGTAGTTCATAGAAAAAAACAGAATTATAAGAGATATTGATGAATATGACGACAATAGAAACATTAAAAAGTTGAAAAAGTTCAGAAATTAATTGGATTTCGAATATAACAAGTATAAATAGAGAAAAAACACATAATTTATGTAGGAACTCTGTATTTTAGGTCAGCGCCACAAAAAAATATTTATGAATACATTAAAACGTTGTACTCAATAATTGTGGTAAATTGGGGATATTAATATGAAGTAAAAACAACTACATGAATAATGTTACATCTTACATATTTACACTTTTAATTAACATAGTAAATAAATAAAATTGTTTGTTGTTACCTAAATATCTCCAATACCATCAAAGGTGTGACGTACACTTAGTTAAACAGGTGTTAAACACTGGTAAAGTTTCTGACTAAGTCTTCCAGTGTTCATCCTTGAAACTTTGCTTCAATCTCTGTTAAACGTAGTTATATTGAACACAGGTTCCTAGAGAATACTGATTATAGTTGACGATTACCAATCGATTAATCATTGAATAATTATATTTTATAGAGAAAAAAATACCTTTTTTGACTTATTTTTCTATAAACATCTTAGCTCTATTATAATTGACCCTATTCTATCCCTTCGGGATTTAGAGGTATTGTACTGGTTTTTGGTATAATTCTGTGAATAAGGTCGCCATATGATCGATCACATATAGTCTATGGGGAAAGGGCATAGTAAGAGTTAGACGGAGAAGGCAGATGATGGCAAAAAAATAAAAATAAATAATAAACTGTTTACTAAAACGAATATATAAAATAGTGAATTAGTAATATATAGTGTTATTTTGAATTTAAATGAAGTATTTGTAAATGATCCATTATATTTCGAATTCAAAGATAATGAGGATAAAACTGCAACCGTGACACAAATAAACGAAAGCAACTTAATTACTAATATTTCAGCTTGTATAATATTAACTTTGTTAGAAGCACTAAATGGCCATTGAAAGATTTTATCGAGAGATAGATCGCTTGTAAAAGCTACAAGAACACCACAGACAAGTACCGCATTCAGACCGCAGTCACGCGAGAGTCTAGGGACAGGGACTCTCACTTTATGGCCTTTAACTTACTGAATTCGAATACCAATTCTTTGATTTTTCCTGCCTATTGATACAGATTGAGTATCCGTTTACTAAATACATTTATCTTCGAATAACGAACTACATTCCTGCTAGAACTTCTTTAGTACTAATTTTCAGAATTACTAATTGTTCAGTTTTGTTTAAAAAACACTAAATATTAATTATAAGGAGTGAAATTTGGGACCTTTTCCGTTAATTCACTACCACTACTTTGGTTAGGTTAAGTTAGGTTTGGTTATGTTATGGTAGGTTTGGTTAGGTAAAGTTAGGTTTGGTTATGTTATGTTAGGTTTGTTTAGGTTATGTTAGGTTTGGTTATGTTATGTTAGGTTTGGTTATGTTATGTTAGCTTTGTTTAGGTTATGTTAGGTTTGATTATGTTATGTTAGGTTTGGTTATGTTATGTTAGGTTTGGTTATGTTATGTTAGGTTTGGTTAGGTTATGTTAGGTTTGGTTATGTTATGTTATGTTAGGTAATATTAGGTTTAGTTGGGTTAACTAATGGCTATAGTAGTGAATTAACAGAAAATATCGAAAATTTGTAATAAATAATTAACATGAGAGGTTTTTTATGTTAAACTATATGAGTTTATCCAGTTGTTTTCATCACCTACACGACATACTACTAATTTTCAATATAGAGATATTCTTTATTTTGTTATTAACTAAAAATGTGATAGTATTACATGTACGTCAGATGAAATAATTTGAGCTTGAATTATATAAATACATTACTATTTTAAAATAAACAATACAAATGCATGGGGACAGTTTATGGATAAAAGCTGTCAATTGTATAAAAAATAAACTGAAAAAATACAGACCTTTTTATAACTAGCCACATAATTAAGTATTAACTAATTTCAAATCAATATTTTTACATACTACTATTGCGGAAATTGTATGTTGCTGTTTCAAGGAATGAAAGGGAAAAAGAAGGTACACAATCGATGTACATAGGTATTGACGTATTTCCTATCCATACACCTACAGTTGTTTAATCATTCACCCATCCATACACGTATATTCGTATTGACCTACCCACTCACCCATTCATGTACAGTAGTATTAACGTACCCACTCATCCATAAACGTGCGATGGTACTAACCCACCCACCCATCGACGTAGAGTGGTATTGACCTACCCACTCACCCATCCATGTACAGTATTATTGACGTACCAACTCATCCATAAACGTGCGGTGCTACTAACCCACCCACCCATCGACGTAGAGTGATATTGACCTACCCACTCACCCATCCATGTACAGTATTATTGACGTACCAACTCATCCATAAACGTGCGGTGCTACTTACCCACCCACCCATCCACTTAAAGTGGTATTGACCTATACGTAAGTAGGAGTAACCCACCCTTCCTTGTAGAGTAAGTAGTATTGACCCACCCACTCACCCATTTACGTATATTGTTACTAACTCAGTTACCCACCCATCCACGTACAGTGAGTGGTATTGAACCACCCACACCCCCATTCAAGTACAAAGAATGGAAAGTTCATTAGTGCCAAAATTGTGTCGAAATCCATCCAGAAAAACTCTCCCACCCATCTCCGATGTGTATCGACAATGTGAACTACAAAACATTGGGGAAAAAGCTAACTTTTTGGAAATAAAACAACGCTATATTCTCTAAAGAGGCCTATATTACTGTTAACTAAAAAATATAAGAAGAGAGTATGCTATTTTTATGGTAGATAGAATAATCCCTTACTTCTAATCATAGGTGAAAGGGGCTGTTAGAAGTAATGGATAACCTAAGCCTTAGGTTACAGGCGTTATATTCCAAAGGGGCACGTGCAAATAAAAGATATTTTAAATGAAACAAATTAAAACTAATATACTTAGTACCTACAAAAAAATAAGTAGCTATAAATTAGTCTAGATAGAGTTAAATAATACATGTAAAGTTTCTAATTTTATGACTATGTACCGTACATTATTATTGTCAAATTATTCCTGATAAAAATGTATTTAGAACGTCTATACATGCTTTAAAAAAATGTATTCATAAAATGTATTTATAAGATGTTTAAAAGCAATACTATACAACTCTTTTTTGTAATATTTGCATAAAAGATACTACTTTTGCAATGTGTATATATATATATATATATATATATATATATATATATATATATATATATATATAAATTCAAACTCATTTATCATATTACAATATATTTAAGTAATATCTTAAATTTACATAAAAATTTTAGTAACATTCTGCAACTATGCACCTAATTGAGTAGGTAAGAGGACATGTGTAGTGACTTTGTTATCAATTAAAAAGTCGAAGCAGGAATTTTGTTTTATTTGTATAAATTTTATTTTAGTGCTGCCACGTTACTTGAGATTGTAGAAGTTGATTTCAGAGTTGATATCTTGTTTACATGTTGTTTATAATGACTGAATAAACCATTAATTCACTTATCTATACATCCATTTACTAACTACCGTCTAACAAGGCTCAGTAGCTCGAGTTGTATTGGGTGTCGCTAGACAATGCTCGTCTCTGAACCAATCATGAGTCCCCTTAGGCTCATCTAACGCCTTAGGCTCAGGCGCAATCTACATACATCAGCAATCAAACCGTTCCAATTGCACCACACTATTGACATTAGAAATGCATTGTTTGACATTCCACATTTAGCTTGAAATGTCCAGTAACAATATAGAGATATTGTATCGTCATGTTGGTATTGATTGACACACCTACCCACCCATACACACGAACATTGGTATTGATCCACCCGAGTACACATATTATATTGTGCTATTGACCCACCCACCCACCCATACACGTACATTGGTATTGACCCACCTGCCTACCCATACCATACGGTGGTATTTACTCATCCACTCAGTCATACAAGTACATTGGTATTGATCCGCCCGAGGACACATACCAATGGGTGGTATTGAGCCACCTACACACACATATGTACGTACATTTGTATTGATCCACCCGAGTACCCATATTATATTGTGCTATTGACCCATCTACCCACCCACACATATTCATTGGTATAGACCCACCTGCCTACCCATACCATACGGTGGTATTTATCCACCCACCCACTCGTACAATTACAGTGCTATTGAATCACTCAGACATATATACACGTAATTTGGTACTAACCCACCCACCAACCTATACCATTCGGTGGTATTGAACCACCCATAACGTACAGTGATAATGAATGACACGCGTAGGTTGGTATTGACCCACCTGCCTACCAATACCATACGTTCTACAATCTTATACTAAAAAATTTGCTTACCTATTTAAATATCTAACTGTAGCTAGGATTATGTATATATATATATATATATATATATATAATTAATATTAACATTTAAATAGACTATTTTTTCTATTTTTAAGAGAATTGAGTTTTACAATATTTTACCTCGGTCAAATATAAGGCCAATGCAATAAATTACATTTTGTGTGGTTTCTGTTACAATATTTAATCAGTTAATACTTTGTAGTTAGGTGGTTGAGTTAATTGAGGCGTCCAGACTTTCAGCCTGAGTTAGAGATATAGAGGAGGATCGAATCCTGGGTTTGACTGTTAGTTTTTTTCAGTAATATTCACCTTGTAATGTACTGGTTCTCTCACTTACTCTGTATGAATAAGTTCCTCGCACAAATCAATAGTCTTTAGGGAATGGACAGTTTAAGGATAAAATGGAGATCTGTCTCCTTTTATAAATAAAAAAAGAACAAAATTCTTAGCTACACATATCCGACTTGGAAAGCGAGCTACTAAAACGACCAGGGTGAGAGAGATTTCTATTGGTGGGGGTGAGATATGAAATCACTCTTCCCTCACTGTGTTATCGCAGAAAAGGCATTTATATGGACAAATCATCATTTGAAGGCAAGCCACGTGAGTTTGATTTAGCTTAGAAAGGCTATTAATAGCCCAATAGCCGGGGCAACTATGGGACCTACAGATTTACGTGGGATCCGAACCACGTAGTGTTGGTCCGTCTGCTAACTGACAAGTCTGACACTCAGTTCTCATCCCTACACAACATCGTAACCTTGACTACCATTCAACATTACATATTACAACAATTACCCGCCCACCCACACACATACAGTGGTATCAATCCACCCGCCCACCCATACACGTACAGTGGTATCAACCAACCCGCCCATCCATACACATACAGTGGTATCAAACTCCCCGCCTACCCACACACATACAGTGGTACCGACCAAACCACCCACCCACACACGTACAGTGGTATCGACCCACCCACACACACACGTACAGTGTAATCGACCCACCCGCCCACCCACACACGTACAGTGTTATCGACCCACCCGCGCACCCACACACATACAGTGGTATCGACCCCCCCCCCCGCCCACCCACACACGTACAGTGGTATCGACCCACCCGCCCGCCCACACACGTACAGTGATATCAAACCACCCGCCCACCCATACACATATATTGGTATAGACCCCCCCGCCTACCTACACACATACAGTGGTATCGACCAAACCACCCACCCACACACGTACAGTGGTATCGACCCACCCGCCCACCCACACACGTACAGTGGTATCGACCAATCCGCCCTCCCACACACATACAGTGGTATCGACCCACCCGCCCACCCACACACATACAGTGGTATCGACCAAACCACCCACCCACACACGTACAGTGGTATCGACCCACCCGCCCACCCACACACGTACAGTGGTATCGACCAATCCGCCCTCCCACACACGTACAGTGATATCAACCCACCCGCCCACCCATACACATACAGTGGTATCGACCCACCCATCCACACAATTACATTGTTATCGACAGCTCAGCAGAAAGCCACGCCCATTACGTCATCAGTAGTAGTTACTATTGGTTGGTTTTATTAACTCTAAAGAATCAATATTACAATGATTAAATGAATCACTATTTAGTATCCAAATAACAAATAATAATAATATTAATATAATGAATAAATTGTTAAAATTAATGATATAAAAAAGATTTATACAGTTATTTTTTACATGTTAACAAAGAGATTGAATGTTAGTAATGATCTTGATGTGTGACACTGGAGTGTTACTACCCCTCAACTGCTGAAACCCATAAATTTTAATATGCAGGTAAACTTCTTGTACTATAGTTATAGAAGTAAATATTTTAATAATGATATAATACAGTAAATATGATTCCTTAGTATTACATATACTATTTATACATAACTAGATTTTTTTCAAATAATGGACATATTTGTTAAGAAATAAATTTTTACCTAAATAATTAAACTATAGATTTAGTGAACAAATTTTAAACTTACTGGCAGTCCGAAACAACCAGCAATTTAAGTAGGATTTATAAAGTTTTCTACGATATTCGTTTCGTTGGAGGGGGGGATCACTATTAAAGACAGCTAAGCAGTAACTCTCTCCCGATCAGACAACGAGGCTGGTGCGGACATTTCTGTGCTTTACCGTTCTTTTTATTGGAAGCCTCGAGGCATTCAACTGGAATGGCTTCATTCAAACCTTATCTTGTGGAAAGAATAACTTTAAGACGGTGTTGACATTATTGCAAATTTATGCTAAGAGAATGTTTATCTTGTTGAATTGTAAAACGTCTTTTTACTTAGTAGAGGTGTAATGATACATTGAAGACAGTTTCCTGTTACATTTTTGTTTGACATTCCAAAATATACAGCATTGACCAAAGTATGAGCATGGTTTCTATAAGAAATTACTATCAGAGTAAATTTGTATCCGTATATTAATCTGAAAATGGAAAGGCTGATAAAATTACAGTGGCTATGTAATTAAGGAAATACTAGAATGTTTATCAATTTTACTTAAGTAAGCTGAAATATTTATTTTCAATTAAAAGTATTTATTAAATTACTATAAACCATTCACTAGTTTGAATGATTATTTATTTGTAGATTATTTGTTACTCTCAAACAAACAGCACATCGGTAACGTATTATTGTATTAATGTATTTATCACATTAAAAGTACGGATATAAAGGTAGTGTGGCTAGGAATAAATATTATGAGTGTAGATGAAAGATTATTTTCTTTATTTCTAAGTAATGTTTTCTAATCGTTATGAAGACTATTTTTTTTTTTTTACTTTACGAAACAGCTAAAGAAATTATAGCTTACTGTAATCCAAACCACATGGTATAAGGTCAATCTTCAAATAACTTAATTTTCTGTCCAATAATAAACTTCACCAGTAGACAATATTGAAATACGTTGATTCTCTAAATGTTTTTTTACTTTAAGTTAATAACTGATCATAAAAGTGCAAGACAACTAATGAAAAGTGGCCTTATCAACCAAGTTATAGTATATTTAAATCTATTGTGGTTTTTAGCTAAACAAATGTCTAAACCAAACAATAGCAATTGCAACTTGGTTTAACTACCTCAGTTAGTACAAGTGGGTAAGAGGGTCGTCAACTCCGTACGCGTGAGGGTAGGGGGAGGTCTATTACTCTTATACGTATATAGTAGCTAAACCCGCCCGCTTCGCCGGTCTTAATATTGAGTTTGAAAACTTGCGATTAAAATATAATTATAAATTCCAACAAATTCAAGAACATTAAGAAATTACTTAAAGAAAAATCAAAATAAATACTTTGTTTTTGACAAAAAATTATTTAACTACTATCCAATTTTGAACATTTCATAGCTGATGTTACGAATAATTTAATAATTTTATCTTTTAACAATTTAAAACTATTAGTTAAGTTACCACAATTTTTTTTCAATTTCTTTTTATTTTACAGCTAACAGCTGTTAATCAAATAAATGTTAATATAGTAGTTAATATAGCTCCATAAGAATACCATGGCAACTTTATAAGCCAGTGGGGCGGAGTCCTGAGGTCGGGGAAGAAAATCCTTTCTTAGTGAGCCTCTAGACGCCAAGATAAATCCATGTACACATTTTCAAGTCAATTGGACAAATAGCTTTAGAGAAATAGTGATGAGTGGTAAATGTATTTTGTATATAGTTGTATGTTGTAATCTTGCTATTTCAATCAAACTTTTCTTGTAGTTTACAAAATTTGATTGTCTAAAAACTGAAAGTCTACTTTTAAAGTCCGTAAAGTACGACAGTTCACTCTGAATCAGTGAAATATCGTGTTTCAAGCTATGTTTAGCTATTTCCTATGACCTGGCTATACATGTGTTCAGATTGAATTGTATATTATCCTATTCAATACAGTAAGTTGACCTAGATAACAAAGTTTTATAGTCTAGAAAAATCTGTAAGTCTACTCTTAGAGGCCGTAAATTAACCAATTTGATTTACACACACAAATTGAATATCAAGCTCTACCTAAGGATGAAGGAGGTAAAAAGGAGCAAAAAATCTTAGGGCCAAAGTTGTAGATCGTCTCAAATCAGGTCCTGAAAATGGTATTGATTTTGCTGTAGCACCGTTCATTTAGCCGCTCAGTCATAAATAAACATTTAAAATGTTTGGCATAAAAAAGGCTGCAATCTTCGATTTACTAAGCATTTTTCAAAATTCCTTCTTATTGCACATTTACAACATAAGACCTTTGACACTAAAAAAGTTCAGCCTCGTAGGCTTAGTACTTTTTTAGTTACAGCGATGAGTGAATGAGTCAGTGGTATTTGCCTTTTATAAGTATAGATGGGTAGATGGGAGGGTCATCATATCTTTTCGTGTGTAGGTGGGTGAGAGGGTCATCACAGCTGTATGTGTAACTCACCTATTGGGTGAGAGGGTCGTCACCTCTGTACGAATATGGCTTGGTGGATTGGTCATTACCTCTGTACGTGTGTGGGTGGGTGAAAGGGTTATCACCTTTGTGCGTGGTGGGAGTGGGTGATATGGTCATTACCTCTGTACGCATGTAGGTGGGTGAAAGGATCGTAAACGTTAAATATTACAAAATAAATAAAGCAGTAAGTAATTCATATATTTCTGTAAGACACCGATGATATTGCAACTAGGTTCTGACTAATTAGGGACAGGGACGGTTAATAAGCCTTAGCAAAATTCACAGTTACATTTTTATCAGAAGAAAAAGTTCCATCAAATTAACATGTCTAAACTCGGAATATGGTTTTTTATGTCTGGTTTGGATGCAATATAGAGAAATTTGAGTAAAGATTCCAAATGATTTTTATCCCTACGAATTGATTATAAGAGCTTGTTAATGTTATCAAAGCTTAACCGTTACAGCTCCCTTTGAAATTGTTCTCAAGACACTTATTTTAAGGATGAATCCTTAATATTAAATTAAATGTTTAAGGGTTCTTGCTACAGCTGACTAAACATTATTCAAAATATAATCCCGTAAGATGATCTTAGGAGTCTACAGAGATAGTCGCCATATTGTATTTATTCCCATAAGAGCAATGTTGAATAGCTCTGTGACGTAAGAATTTTCCGAAAAATGTAATATTTATATAATTTGAAAAAGTGTAAACGTTACTAGAGAATACACTTTTTATTTTAAAAATATAGCCTGTTGATTTGGAATGAAAATAGGAAAAAACAATATTAAACTTGAATTTGTTATTTTATAATTTTGCTTAAATAATTAATAATAAACATTTGGAAAAGCAGAATATTTAGTAAATTTTACGCTCTTTAAAACCATCGTTGTTTTTTACATCTAAAAAATAAAATGTTTTGACAAACCACTGTCTGATTGCTGTTATGGAAATAAATCCACTATGGTGACTACCTCTGCAGATTAGTAAAGAGTTGCTAGTCTGATTCCATAGATAATAAATTATTTGTACTACCAAGACTAATTTTTTCATGAAAACTATTTCTATGATAGGAATAAAAGGCTTATTGAAACTCCCAAACCACGTGATTGAACATTAAAAAAAGAGTTGGTCGCACAAGGAAATAGTACAGTGGCAGCAGTCGTAATCCACTAAGGGGTGTAACAATTCACCTGCCTGTAAATGGATGGCACTAAGCGGCTGTCAACGGCACAGTGGGCAACCCTTCCCAATGCCCATCGTTACGGTCTAACGAGGAGAGGAGGGTGGGATTGTGTGTTGTTTCTTCTTTAGTATTAGTAATTTCGGTTCTCAAGCAATTTCTTGAGCTACGAAGAAAATAAGATGGCTTGATTAGATTAATTTTTTACCATAAGGGCCAAAGAAATTGGGAAAAAGCATTAGAAATATATCCACCCCACTAGCTCTGAAAGATCCATTAATTTTATATCACTAATTTGGTTTTATTATAAATATTATTAATAAGCTCTTACAAAAAAGAGCTATACGTATAGATGCAAAATTAACTGGAAGAGCATAATGTAGATATTATTTTAAAACCCTCAAAATATTAACATTGCCTTCACTCTACATTTACGAAATGTTGATCTATTATAAATTTAAACTGACAACGTTCGTAACCGGTGCAACCGTTCATAATTATGAAACAAGGCACAGGAACCAGCATAGGCAATCATCACATAGACTGGAACTTTCGTCAACCCTTCCTCAGAATACAGGCCCAAAACTATACAATAAATTACCAGAACAAATACGTAATGTAGATACAATAGCCACATTAAAAAATTCCTTACATAATTTTTTGATTGAAAAGGCTTGATTTTTTTTTGATTGTTACTCCGTCAAAGAATTTCTCCAGATATAAATAGAATAGAATTATTGCCAATGTATTCCAGATTTAAATAGAATTATTTTCAAGGTATTTCAGTTAGATATTTGATTCATACATAATTATGATAAAACTTAATTTAATTTTCATTACATGTTAAAATATATTTTGTTTTGAAATAATACAATTGTAATTACTTACTTAATTTTTAGTTATAAGATTGACGTTTTTAATACAATGTAAATTGTCAATGTACAATAAAGAAATTTTGAATTTGAATTTTGAATAACAGTTGTTTATGCTCATAACGATTAAGCTAATGTTAACATACCATATATTTATTGTAGATTTAAAAACATCAGATGTTTTACGGGTAAAACAGGCTTAACAAAAACAATAGAGCCCAATGTTAATATATTCATACGTCACAGACCGAGGCTGAACGACATGATCGTAGCGAGTGACGAGTTTGGCACGTTCTGGCATGGCTGCTAGTGCAATTTAAAAAATTAATGTTTTATATGCTACACATAATAATGCAAAATAAATTATAAGAAAGTATTCCAATTATATTCCAAAAGATTTTGTTTGCTATTGGACAATTTTAAATTTTAAATAAATATTCTTAATATTCCAAAATCAGTTTTAATTTTACTAGGCAATGTTATCTAAGACAACAACCGTTATCGGTTTTCTTCAATAATGAACGCCTTAACCGATAAAAATGTTATTAATTGGAATATTAAAGATAATTATTTCCAAATTATAGAGTTTTTACGTTAAGTATTAAAACACTCAAACATAAATGTACGTAAATATTTTCATTTAGATTCGCTTTTGATAGGAGCCAAATTTTTACAATAGAAAAAAAGACCTCCCCACAAAAAAGATAATTGAACTAAATTTGATAACTATCACTATTATCAATTTCTCACCGCATAGCGTATTAGCAATAAATAATAAAAATAATTATGGACTAATCCCTGCAGTAATATATCTTGCAATGAACTGTAACAGTGTTTATTTTGTGTATACGCCAAACTGCTAGGCTGGTCTGCTTGCCAAAATCACACGTGTGTTGGAAGTGCTACAAACATATGTAAACTATGTCCGAGAAGGGCGCAGGTTATGTTAATCCAGTCGACAACACAAGTGAAGCGTGAAAACACGACTCGTTCCTGGCCTGGTCGAGCGAGAACACATTAACGTCATTTTACACGTGATAGATTCGCTCTTAAATTTTCCGTCAAATATCAAACACGGATGTGACAAAGTTAAGTACACACTCGACATCCAGTTCTTGCCTTTTTACTTACATAAGCTTATTTAAATAAAAATACAATCCTGAATAATGAATATTATTTATGCAGTTTACGAAATACTACAATACTATTGTACTTGTATTGGTGGGTGGGTGGGTAAATACTATTCTACTTGTACTATATGTATGGGTGGGTGGGTGGGAGAATACTATTCTACTTGTACTATATGTATGGGTGGGTGGGTGGGAGAATACTATTCTACTTGTACTATATGTATGGGTGGGTGGGTGGGAGAATACTATTCTACTTGTACTATATGTATGGGTGGGTGGGTGGGAGAATACTATTCTACTTGTACTTGAACGTCGTGAAGGGACACTTTAAAAAATGATGAAACCGTTCAAATTTCACCTTTTAGGTTATAACATGTACACGAATACTTGCAAAACATTTTCATCGTTTCAGCATTAGAGCATATTTAATGTATCTATTAGTAATAGCAATGCCAAACGAATGTACATCACATCATGAAATGTAATCGTGTAAAATAATTATATTATAGTAGACACTAAGGGGGTGGGGAGGGGAGATATAATAAGTTGAAAATACATCAAGGTCTGTAATAGACATGTAATTTGTAACTTACAGATAATTTAAATTTTTTAATATATATATATGGGGCCCTTGAAAGATTAAAAATAAAAAAGTTACATTATTATAACAAGTGAATTTAAAAATTGACAAATTGATTGGTAAAAATATTAATATTTTATTATTTACTTTTATTTTTAAATATTATCCTATAGTAAATTTAGTAAAAATTTTATATATTAAAGTTAATTAATGTAACAAATCAATTAATTGACACAATAGAAACATAAAATATTAATTACTATATCGGCAAAGAAAACCTTAGGAACTTAAAGGCTATATCCCGTTAATGATTAAAATAAACTCAAAGTTTTACAAGACGAAGAACTGTTGAAGGCTGGCGTAACGCCAATTGGAGTTCCCAAGGGATCGATTTCAAGAGATTGTCTTTCATCAGAAATATCATTTATCAAACCTTCTCAATAATGATTGCCATCCTAGTTTAGTTTCTTGCATTATACTCAGTAATATTTGATACAGTTTAAAAATATTCTACATCGTGTTCTACAGAAATATACTACAACTAATAAATTAATTTTGGCAACTAGTCTTTAAAGACAATCTTATTGGAAACAATTTTTACATAAACAAGAGCTAATTATGATACAGGGTGGAAAAAATATGGAAATGCTTTCACAAATTTTGTATAACTTAACTTGTAAAGGTGAAATCTTATGAATGATCACTATTAGCGACATTTCATCTTTTCTGGGGGACGGCCCATGAGAAATTGAACAAAAATCTTCAGCGGTCGAGTTTGGTATTAAGTGAAAGGTCTGTTCAAGAGAAATTAATTGCCGCAAACCGGACTTCAAAAGGTTTATCTTTTCCAGAGTAGCGGTCATTTGAATTTCAAGGTTAATAATTTGAAAAAATTATTTCTCCGCCATTTAACTGTTTCAAGTAAATTATTCTGATAAAAAATTATACTTTATTGAACACTATTGTAAAAAAATTAAATCATCAAAGAAAAGAATAACGTTGTAATGAAAGGGTTTCTATATCTTTTCCGCCCATTATATGTTCTGAAATTCAAAAGTCGTACATTATTATTTAATAAGTGTTTAAGAACTGTATAGCTTTGAATTGCAGTACATAGGTATAATTAGCAGTGTTATCTACAATCCATGATTTAAAACAGAAGTACTAAAAACAACGTTGTTGTTTTTTCATACTGCCATTACAATATTTAAATATATCACCATCCCATACAAAATTATGACTATGATCATATCACAGTGATATGAAACTATTAAAAATATATGAAAATTATTCTAAAACTTTATGAACTCTTATTTACACAGACGAATCAAAACCAATACTCCAAACATTAGTAGGTATTAAAGATTTTAAAACCATTTTACAACTATCATATATTCCTAAAAATAAATTTTTTTTTAAATCCATAAAATTCAATTCCAAATTACCTTGCAAAATAAAAAAAATTCTATTAACGGGAAGGTTTTAATGAAATTCCGAGAAAAATGCTGCTGATTTTTATATACAAACAGAACCTGATTGCCTAGAAAAATGAAGATCATTTTGGAATATAACAATAAAAATTTCGAGTTATGTACATCATTTGATATTATGGATAAAAGTTATATTATGTATTGTTCAAAATTAACTAGTTTATAAGAATAATAGATATTTGGAAGCAAGGTCAATAATGAATCAATAACTTGACGTCAAATACTTTGCTGCTTAGTAATATTAACAATTATCATATCAATTTCACACGGTTACAAACAATGATAGCATTTGTTCATACTTATAATTAATCTCTTTTATCTCAAAGTCATCTCAATGAATTGAAAATTAACTACGATTTCACCATATAATAGTTATCCCATAATTCATATAAATATTTTCAACATAATGTTCTAAAATTTCAAAAGAGAGAGTTTATATTCCACATTCAAAAGATTTCACCTACATATTCCATCATTCTAGCGTGAAATGGGCTGTAGCTTGTAGCTTCAGTGTTTTGCAATTTATGTACAGTAATTAAATGTTTTTATGTGTAAGAGATGTTGTAATTAAATTTTAGCTTACATAAATGCTCTCATGGGACCAGTTATTATGTTTAAAAATGATCATCTTATAATATTTATCTGCTATTTTACTATATATTTTGTTGATCGTTTATTGTACTTAAATCATTAATTTGAGCTATTACTATAAATCAAATAAAATAATTAGAATGTAATACATATATATACATTTATTCATATATATATATACTAGTAAGAGAACTAGTTAATTTTATTTTATTAGAAAATATATCCCTATTGCACATTTAAAATAAATATTTAATTCGGACTATGAATTCTATATTTTAACAAAAGAGGTGTTTTTCATATAATTGACATTGCTACTATATAAACAATAATAACAACAATTAAAAACGTCAGTACTATTACATAAACAGCTTAATTAGAACATAAATAACAGATTGAATTCGTTATCTATTACGAATAGGCAAACAATAATTCCGAGCCGAATTATTGTTTTTTATATTTGTAAAAATGAATGGAAATAAATCATTATCATTATATATTGATATTCAGTAATAAATAAACATATACCATTTTTATAATGACTGGACGTTCTCTCCTTTTATATTTTATGATGTTGCCGGCGTGGTGGCTCAGTAGCTAAGGCTTCTGACTGTGGAGGGCAATTCCAATGTTCGAATCCCCTCTGAGCCATAGGTCGGCACTTGACTTGTTAAACAAAGTTCACGCACAGGCCTGTAGGCCCATGTCCTCTGGTGAGTGTAGTTAAACAAAATTATACCATTGACAATATACATATTCTTATTTTCAACATATGCTGAAGATAAAGGCAGGAATGAACACATAGATAGGTAGACCACTGACGCTACCTGTGAACACCAAACATGAACTAATTTCACCGAATAGGAAAACCGGCCTCACGGGACCACTTTGAGTGGACAGCCTTCTTGTTTCTATAGTCAATGTCTGATACTGATATTAATAAGGGTATAATTATGCGCATGTTGCTGAATTTTGGCAAAGTAAAAACACTGTTGTTGTGGTTTTGTTTTTTGTTTTACAATTATTAGTCATTAAAGTAATGATGATAACCAAACAGTTTTAACAAATTCAATTATAAACGGAATAACTCATAGCTTTTTAATTAAAACTAACATTAATTTGAATTTATACACTTACCTTACGTAGAAACAGCTTATAACTGATAACAGTTGTAAAATATTATTTCAAAGTGTTTCAAAGTTTTTTTAAGTACTAAAAAAGTTTTCTAAATCTGTGTTCAGTCTCGGTGGTTAGGAAAACTCAGTAGTAAAGCTCAGGTAGTATTTCTTCCCCGATCAGACAACAAGGCTCCTTGGACATTTCCGCGCTTTAGCGTTATTTTTATTGGAAAGCTCAAATCAGCTGACTGGAATGGCTTCATTCAAACCCTATCGTGTGGAAAGTATAACTTGAAGTTGGTGTTGACTTAATAAAAAATATGTCCAAATAAAATATATTTCGCGTGTCTTGGTAATTTTGAAATAAAAAAAGTTATCATAATAAAAATAAGTATAATTTATTTCGTAGTAGAATAAGGTACTCCTCTTCTCAAAATAAAATAATAATTTATAACATAATGAAAAGCATTTTAAAACACAAATTTGTACCATTTTTTTTTACAATTAATTAGTTTTTATTTTCTACCTTGGACTAACGAAGTTAATAAATTACATAATAGGAATTAAGTAATTTAAAAAAAAAATTGGAGACCAATTGGTTTTGCAGGGGCTGATAGTATTATCTATATTGGTAATGTTTATTTCTAAGGTTGGATTTCATTTATCAATAGATGACAATTAATTTCTTTGCATATATTGATAGATTACCACTTCAGATTATCTACTGAAGGAACATAGCCAACAATCTATCCGAATCATCAACTTTTGTTTTAAATCACTTTTGGACGAAGATGGTTTTATCCAATTTATTAAAGTTAGCTACAAAAAATACCCTAAATTTAAAATTAGTGTTGTAAGACTATAAAAAATAAAAAAAAAACTTTTTAAACTCACCCAGTTTACTTGTAAAATTAGTATTAAAAAAACTAGGTCATATTACTTAACCATTGGTTGTTAAGTTAAGAGTCATCACAAATAATATACCTTAATACCTAATTAAAAAATGACAATACATTATTTCACAATATTTACAATGAAAAAAGTCACTAAATCCAAAAAAAGATTGAATTGAAGTAAGAAAATATATTTATGAAACAAAAATATCTAAATAACGTATAAAAACAAAGTAATCATTCTATATAAAAATAATCATTGGAAATTAAACTGAAAAGGGATTACAGTTCTTTACACTTAATCTCATAACTGTATGAACGTATGAATATATTTCTGAATTGATATACTTACTTATTTGTAAATAAACAAAAAACCACCACTGCAATAGTAATTTTATTTATTTATTCTTATGACGCCGATCCTCAAGATATGGGTGAATATGGATTTCGAATGAGTGTGATGAGTGTAAATAAACGAGTGTAGTTATTGTTACTGTCTGAGTTCGACTTAGCTTAGAAAGGACTACTTATTAATAGCCCAATAACCAGGGCAACTATGAGACCTACAGCTTAACGTGGAATCCGAAACACGTAGGGTTGGTCTGATTTTCAGCTAACTAAGAACTCTGATACTCAGTTCTCTTCCCTACAACATCTGAACTTTGATTACCATCCAACATGGACACTCCAGACTTCTCTGGTAGTGTACACGTCAATGGCAACCATTGAGCAGACGCCGTGTCGGTATTAAGAGGACCGAGCACATAACAAACATAAACACACATAAAGGTAAAACTATCACAAAAACTATTTTTTCAGTTTTAGTATATAAAGTATATTTAAAAATGTGTTTATTTTGTGACCTGTAATTATATATAATTAGGAAACGTACGTTTGCAGTATCAAAGTTTATCTTCAAGTCAACATATTATTTGCCACCCCACCCCTCCTGCAACACACGTGACTGCACAAAACGACTGCAGTTGGCTTAACACGAGCCATTTACTGGAGTCTAAATACCTGCAAGTTAAAAAAATGCATATACTTCCATCGCATATAATCCAACAAGTATCCTGCTAAGGTATAAGTTCTATGATATAAAATAGACCTTCATCTTATTGTTTTCTTTTCAAATTTTGAATTGTGCTTTTATCAGTAGGAGTAATAGGTCAGATTCGCTGCGTTTATCCGTATTAATGCAATTTTGTTTGAGGATAGGGACCAGATAGTAAGTACTGATATGCAAAATAAGAATTTTCCCGGTCATTATAAATTGCCAGAGTTCGATAGTTGCAGCACGCACGGATGTGTTGCATTGTTTAAGAACTCTAATCACTTTACACTTATGAATGATATGGAGAAAAATTCCTTTAAAACTGGGTGTACGTGCGATATTTCTAAAAGTTTTACGTGTGATATTTAAAAAAAATTGTAGGTCCTTAACGTAGGTTTAATATTGAGAACTCTCCATACGACAATGCACGTACACTCGACAAAAGAACTCCCAATCCTACTTGCAGTTCACACGACATGGATAACGGTCCCAACTAAGGACTCTAAGGACGCATAACGTGTGGATTGATAATGTATAAATAATTTATTGTATTTACATGAACTCTCCCTACCATCCTTCACGTACGTATGGCATAAATAACTCTCTCTTCCACTCTGCTCACACATATGACGAGATAAAGAACTCCTCCTCTCACCCTACACGTACATACGACATGGAGAACTCAACTTCCAATCTACTCTGCAGGAACTTGAGTACTCAACTTCCCACGCATTCTGCTAGATATCGGGAACTCAAATTCTAACCTACTATGCAGAACATTGAGAACTCAACTTTCCACGTACTATGCTAGACATCAAGAAATCTACTTCCAGCCTACTCTGCAGGACATTGAGAACTCAACTTTCCACATACTCTGCTAGACATCGAGAACTCAAGTTCTAACCTACTATGCAGGAAATTGAGAACTCAACTTTCCACATACTCTGCTAGACATCGAGAACTCAAGTTCTAACCTACTATGCAGGACATTGTGAACTCAACTTCCCACATACTCTGCAGGACATTTTGAACTCAACTTTCCAAAAAATTGAAACCCCTAATTCCCACCCACTACACTTGATATTGAGAACTGAATTGTCCACCCACCCTGTAAGACGTGCATTCCTATTATAACTATTTTCACAGCAAATCTTATAACAATTTCGATCTTGCATGGTGGGAAATCTTCTTAAGGATATTTCCAATACGAGTTTTATGAAAAGCTACATTTTTACTAAATAAAAATATTTTTTCACCATTTTAAGCATCCAATTAATGGGGTTTGGATATTATACTCAAAAATAAGTAATTTCAATGTAAAACATAAAGCACACCCATGATATATATTTTAACAATATTTTACAAATTTATTAATAATAAGAACGTTACTCTCAGGGAATTACTTACAATATATTCATAATATTCTGTTTAATTTGATAAGCATTTCAGTCATTCTATAAAAATTCTCTGAGTCGGTATTTACAAAAAAATATCAAATTGTCTACCCTAAATATTTAGTTGTATAATCGAATGAGCTAGGTACTGTATTTAATTTCAAATAGTGGTGTGACTGCAGGGTTTTAGAACCACAATCACTGCAGTAGTTCTGCGTATTTACGTGGAACGACTGAAGTAGGGTTGATATATGCAAGAGTCGAGGAGTTTAATTTACCTCAAACGTTTGTCTAGTATAATGAAAAAGCTGAAATTAGCTCAAAAGATATGATTAATTAAAATAGCTACTTAATTAAAAAAATAAACTTATTTCTCTCACATAAAATATAAACATTATTACTTATCAATGCATAAGTTATAAAACAATATTTTCTTTCTATTTTTCTAATATAATATGTAAATATTTGTGTTTATAATTTCAATATTTATAGATTAAGAAACATTGTTAATTCGTCAAAATTACTGTACAGACACAAATAATCTAACACGCTAAAGTGAATGTTAATAAATATACTATTATTGTCATGGCCTGGCAGATGTTAGGTATTTTTGGTCCTAAATCTACCATTCATGTCCTGGTTGATCCAGATGGATATGGGTTTGGACTGTGAAGCGCAAGGCCAAACTCACGTTCACTCAGAGGCTTAGAAACTGTAAAATTTTGAGATAAATTTAAATTGTTAAAAAAAAAGAACTAAAAAAATCAAATTCTGACCATTACCCAATGTATATAAAGTTATCCACAAGGTTACAACTATCACTTCTATGTGTATAACGGTAATCATGACAGTTATAGTAAAACTCAAGTTGATTTCAATCTACACTGGGAAATTTAGCCTCGTGTAAAAAATAAGATTGATCCTAGTCCTTATTATGATCAGTAAATTGAACTGAACAGATTTACCCCCTCCTCCCCGGGGGCAGTCCCAAACGTAAGTGCAATACTCTCAATATTTTTCAATCATTAAATTTAATTAATTTTAGAAAATATTTGTTTCATAACACCAACATTCGAAATTCGTGTAAATAATGAGGTGCTGAATTAGTCAAAATTTGGTACAGTCAAAGTAAAACGTGGATCCTTGGACTGTATCAAGAGATAACATCACATAGGTTAAACTTATGTGATATAAAAGATAGAGTGACCCACTAGTAGATGATATGAAAGAAAGAGTAAGAACTCCCTCTCTCACCCTACACGTACGGTACACATTTAGTGAACTCTCCCTCCCACTCTGCACGTACATACGTGCCTTGAATGTTCAAAATTCACAGTGTAATACATATTAAATGTTTTACTTCACTCGACAGTTCACTGGGCTTGCAAGTATGTGCGTGAACTTTAAATAAATACATTCTTAGCAACTAGTAGTCCTCAGATAGAATACGTAAATTCTCATTCAGATTATATTATTTCAAAGTATTAAAGCAAAAAAAAAAAAAATTATGATATTTTAATTGGTAATAAAAATATCATAATAGCTATTCTAGCTATTCATATAAATACTTTAAAATATCATTACTAATTTAAATTTACCAACACTTACAACTACACTTAATACTGAAAAACGTAATCTAAATCTACCATTACATTAATAAAGTCCATTATTGGATAATTCTACTGGTAGCTTATCCCCCTCCCCCCACGAGGCTTAGCCTGCACTTAGATAACTAGAACAGCTTCACTCAATACAACCTCAGTTTGTTGCTATTTAGGTCAAGGATTCATTTCAATCAACTTCCATATGATATTGCTTGTCATAACTTCATGTGCTTCTTTATTTTGCAGGCTTAATTAGTCAAGATTATAGTAAAGCAAGTTATTAAATTGTAGATATTTATTAAATTTAGTGATCCAGTTGAATAATTATATTAATATCCTTAATTTCATAAAATTTAAATAATTATGAAATATAAATATAGCTATAAAGTTATTTAGAAAATCTGCTTTTACAATGAAAACTTTTAATTTAATCGGGTTTGACCTAGAATATATGCATAGTATATTTAGCGCATACAGGGGTTTAAGCAGGGTAGGAAAAATATTCCACCACCCCATCACCTTACTTTACAAAAGCACTTCTTATATAAATCATATACTAAGCAATATGTAAATAAAAGATCAACATAATTAGTGATACGTAATATTTACACTTAAAGATTGGTCAATGTAAATTATAATTATATCACAAGTATTCCTAATAGCATAACAGGGACACTATAATATAATACATTAAATAATATACCCTCTATATAACTCGGTAATGATAACACCTAGCACGATGACTTAATGGGTGGGGCTTACTGAATCGCTGTTGGCCTACCGTCTACTCTAGTGTCCTTGTCGATGCAATGTTAGAGTTAGTGGCACGTTGGTACACTAGTGGGAAAAGACAAAAATGTCTCTCACTTCCACCATGAACTTTACTCTCTTACACCAGTGATTTTATTTTGCGCAACTGTAGTGCTTTGTTTAAAAACAATTGTATGAAATAACATATGCTGCACAGTAAAAATAAAGCATAACGTAATTTAATGTTATAAGATATAACAAACACTCCAGTAATAAATTTTTAATTTCGTTAGGCATTTCAGTAACAAAAATTTAAAGTAAAATTTAGTTTGGTTGTCTGAAGATGGTAACTTTGTTACCGAAAGGCCTAACGAAATTAAAAATTTATTTACTGAAGTGTTTGTTACATCTCATAACATTAAATTATATATCCAGTAAGAAACGAGCTTGAAGAATGATGCATAATCTAATGATGACTATTTAATGCCTGTAGTTTAATTACGTAGCTAATTTAGATTAATCTAATATTTATTACTAATACGAATACATACGTCATTATGGTAAAGCTAACCAATAATCCCTTGTTTGTGTGAATTTAGGAAACATTTCTCGACATTTCGAGATATATATAACTTGATCACCCATCATGGTGAAACGCAAGTGTACATTATCCCGAACAAACATAACTTGATATGTGTCAAGCAGGCTTTTAGCAAGGAAAGATGGCCAATTAAGATACCGGTATCCTAACTCACTTTGATGACCCATTTGTTGTTGAAATTAATGTAAAAGAGAAGAAAAACGGAGGTCTCTTCCTTATTGAAGCAAAGAAAACCTCAAAGCGGTTATGAATCGTGCTCATAAAATCTTTTGAAATTGGTAGCAATAATTACTATATTAATCCTTCCTGCTTTTTAAGGTGGAAAATGGTAGGAGCCGACAACTGTCCTGGCCCTACAATCGACAAGGAGAAATAGAGAACCAACTTCTAAAAACTCCAAAGTTTCTATAACTAGACAAATATTCAGCGCACTATGGAATACGACCTTTCTTTCTCACATGTCTGTAATGTAAGATAGAAAACAGATATATTTTTTACCTATAAGTATAGAACAAACACCTTACATTACCAAAGAAAGAACATTTTTAATCCACGAATTTACTCAAGACGAAAATGTTACAATAAGGACAGACATAAATAGGCCTTGTTGGTACTTTTGTTCTATAATGCATATAGTAAGGGATTTTCTGAATATAAACCTATTTTTTCTGTTTAGGAGAAACACTATGGAAGCAGAGCTTCACGCCTCGGTGAGCTAGTTTATTGTTGTTTGATGGTAGCTTACTCTGTGCTTAGAGGAAATTGTTGTGTTCTTTTTTTTACATCTGTAACTGGAGCAGACACTAAGTGCTGTTTTCTGTGCAATAAGAAATTAAAATAAAATTAAATTATTTCGTGATTAATATAATAAATAAAATAAGTGTTCGTTATAATATAGGCACACAGTTATTTTAGTTACTATAGTCGATTACTTCAACAAAACGTAAGAAAATATGAATCGGATTGTGATACTATCCTGTATCAAGTTATGAAAGCTGTGCTAATAAAATCCAGAACGGTATCGCATTATAATGATTATTTAAATGGTAATGACATCGTTCTTATAACAGAAGTCACTGTAATGATAATTTAATGACAACTCACTCATTAGAAATACAAATTTGAGCAAGGATAATTTTGTATTTACATTAGGTAGTGTTTTAGAATTTTAGGTAAAAAAGAGTTATTAATTATGGAGACATTGCAATAAAACTGTCAGTTCATGGGATACAGAAACTCAGTTTCAAGGAAATGATTTATTACTCAAAATATTTTATTTTGTATCGTTTTAAAATAATTTTTCTGTTTACATTTGAAATATATTATGCTTGAATCATGGAAAGTAATTTATAAAATAATTTTAATAATTATTATCATTATGCGTGTTATTTTAAAGTGTTTACACTCTTACTAAAGTTATCCAGGTGTGGCCTTCTATATTTACATGAAAACATATTAACGATGTATATTCATCCCTCGAGCCACCTCGTACAGAACTAAACACGTTACGTAAAACACAAAATGCGTCCTCCGAGACTCCTTTGTTGTTGATTATCTCGTTTATTGTTAATATTGTTTGGATATTAAATTATTAATGTCTAGAGAATCATAATTCATGCACACTGAAAAATTGGAAGATATATAATTTGGGTAGTTTTAATAGGAGGGTTTAATTTTTAGAAGATCAGAAAAGTATGTTTTTAATATAAAAGACTATACATGTAATTGATTGAATGTTTGTGTTTTCAATTTAGCATGTAGGCTAGAATTTACGAGTTTTTTTTTATATTTATTCTTTTGTATTTATTCAATGCCATTGTATGTGTACAGGCGGGCGGGTGGGTCAATGCCATTGTACGTGTATGGGCGGGCGGGTGAGTCAATACCGGGCGGGTGAGTCAATACCGGGCGAGTGGGTCAATGCCATTGTACGTGTATGGGCGGGCGGATGAGTCAATACCACTGTACGTGTATGGGTGGGCGGGTGGGTCAATGCCACTGTATGTGTATGGAGAGGGGGTTACCGTTTGGATCTATATTCATATTCAGTTACCAAAAGAGTCCAACATGATTATCAGCGTAGTAATATGTTAGTGTGTGTGTTGTGAAATATGTTTGTTTTGACCTAAGGAACAATTTTTACTTAAAAGTTCCACAGAGTTCCGGGATAACCTGTACAATGGCATTGATACATTGATGATGGAAAATTAGATTACATTTCAAATATACTGGGATTAAAACCAAGTCGAAACATCGTGTTGGGGGGTTTTTTTTACAAAATTATGGGAAACTTACTACTGCTAAACTATACATATTTTTTTAAATTTATTAATAAAGGATTTTAAGTATATGAAGTATAAATACCATGAAATCAGCAGTTTTGTCCCTTTGTCTGATATGGCTAATGGCCAAATAATATTTATTTTATTGAACTTTTTATACGATATTTTAAGTCAATAAAAATAGAGTATGCAAAACCAAAAATTTGTTTAAAACTAGATTTATGATTTTCTGTAAATAAATATCGTATTTCTCGTATTAAACTACAACGTCCTTTTATATGACATTTTTGTGCTCTTTAGAGATAGATCAAAGTATGATCAAAAGAGGAAATATACCATTTTCAGTATATGGTGTTAATATATTTTGGTTACTTTTTGGCTTTTTAACTATGCAGATGGATGATGTATTTTTTATTTCGGAGTTTGACTTATAGTTTATTTTTCCCAATCTCATCTTCACTATCACAAACTAAGGCATCTTTTCACAAATAAATATAAATTAGCTAAATTCCATTTATTAACTTATTAGTTTAAATATATCACAATAAAATTGTTTGCAACGTAGATTATTATTTTTCCAAAAAAGAACTTGTTTATTAACTTATTAAAATACGTTTTAAAAATTAATTTTATTTTAATATTACTTATATTTCATCATTTAATTTGAAGTTAACTTATTTAAAATTAAATTACGTCTTGTTGCTTGTGTTAAGCGAATTTAAAATTTAAGTAGTAGATAACAGGTGTGGATAGGTTTATGTGTTGATTTTTCAATATATCACGGCCTTCTTAGAACAATATAATAATAGTTAAATAAAATGAAAAAAAATAATTAATAAAATATAAATATATATAATAAAATAAAATAATAATAAAAGAAAAAGAAAAATATAATAATAGTTTAAATAAAAAGTGACAAAAATTATTTTTTTCAAATAGTATTGCAAGAAATATAGCTCCATGTTTCTTAGGCCTGGGAAAGGTTGAAGTGTTGGCGGTTTTCCAATTGGAGACCCTTCTGATATTGATCTTAAGAGGTCCTTTAGCTGAAATGTAATTTGTTAGCTATCACCCTTCAACAGTGATTATATAGCTAGGGGAGGTATTGGTGTAGAGGAAAATATTTTCAATAAAATATATTTAATATTCTTTACTCTATGCCAGATTTTGTATATATATATATATATATATATATATATATATATATATATGTACATATCAATAATAACTTTCAGTTAAATTGACTCCTTCTTTAAATAGATAAGTTATGAATAACAGAAGTATATTATAAATCTAGATGTAGCTGCTTAATGGATGATAAGAACTCTTCATGAAGCTAGAAACTGAAAGGTTAATAGACATGCCTTAAAATGAAAGAAACGAAAAATTCAACCAATATTTTGAGTTGTTGGCCAATTAGCGGTAAACATTGTAGGATACCTTACAATAATAATAATTTTAAAAAAATCTAAATTTAAATAGTGAGGCTCCATTATTAAAGACTTGACTTTAATATTTTCTTACCAAACAATATATTTAAGTAAAATCAGTACTTTCAATTTAATATCTATTTCTCCTTAATCTAAACATAACCTTATATGTTGCAACATTGCAAAATTGCAACAATCATCACCCTTGTACACGTATGGATTGGTGGTACAGGTATAACCACCGTACCCTAAGGGGTGGGTAGGAGGGACCGTAAGCACCCATACATATATGTGTAGACTGTGAACCTTCTTATCTTCGGTAATGTGGATGATAGCTTCATGTTTCTTATTTGTTATCATCACACTAAAACACTAAAAAGTGCCATTGAAATAAAAATATCATGCATATTATTTGTTAACTAAAATGGTATTTTGGTATATTATTATTGATATTTTTACAGCTGTCTGCCTCTAAAAATCATATATATGTATATAAATAAAATGTCTTAACATTTAAAAATCACTACATCAATGGACAAATAATGTACATAATAAATGGCTGTTTTATAAGTGAATTAGCAAGAACCATAATTATTCCGAACTTTATAATTTTTTTTAAGGAGAAGCATTATTAACCTTACTCTGCCCATTCCCCATAAACCATTGATCTGTGCGGGGAACGTGTGTAGACAAAGTCCTTACTGTGGTGAACCAGTACTGTGAAAGGTGAACTTTACTGATAAATACATCGTCTAGCCCGTATTCGAACCTTACCTACCTGTTATTCAGGCTCAAAGTCCCGGCACCTTAGACCACTCGGCCAATAGAATTAAGATTTCATTGTTTAACATTATTAAACACTGTCATACGTTTTTAAATTTGTATTCATTTACACAAAGAACTATGATATGATCACCTTTTAAATTTACTAAGGTTCTTAATAAAACGTTGGTTAACAAAAAATAGTTCGTAATAAATAGACGTGAAAAATTATCCACAACAATTATCAAGATAAAAAAATTGTTTATCTTGATCATGTCAAGATACAAAAACAAGATACAAAATTCGTTTATAATATGTTAAATTATTGTAAAACTATATGTTTCTAAATATTCTACAGCTGATTTAAACAGTGTTTGCTAAAAAAACAATCAAATTATTCTATAAATAAATAGTGACAAGTACCTACGACTGCACTGACAAATAATGGGTTACCTCTTGCAGCGTCAACAGTCTATTGTTGACTGGTGCATTGCAGTACGGTGAGTAAACAGCTTTGAGTGCGTCTAGACTAAATTTATTGCTCTTGAAACACATTATGATGGTAATTTTAACTTAAAGTTACGTAATTTTAAGTAAATATGCCTAATAACCGTGTATACACATTTAAATTTAATTTTATATGTACACAATCTCAATGAGATACGTCCAGTATTCATTTTTAGGTAAAAAAAAAAAAACATTACTTATAATTAGAAGCGTATAACTGACCTTTTTACTTTAGTCGTACATCGCAAAACCAACAACTGAGATTTACCCACTGAGTAAAAAATACATCACTTTATTGTGACAATATGATGAATGAATCGTAAATTTTATCATAATTAAGAATACAATTAAATATGATATCTTCCCACCCACCCAAATCGTACTATGGTAATGACCTTCCCACACATCCAACATGTATTATGGTGATGGCTCTCCCACCCACCCAACACGTACTATGGTAATGACCTTCACACCCACCCAACACGTATTATGGTGATGGCCCTCTCACCTTCCCAACACGTATATGGTAATGACCCACCGACCCACCCAACATGTATTATGGTGATGGCCCTCCCACCCTCCCAACACGTATATGGTAATGACTCTCATCCCCAACCAACACATTAGGTTAAAATAAAAATGATAAAAGTATTTGAAGATCCTTCAAAAAGACAAACAAATTACACTAACGTTCCTCTATAAGCTCTCAACATATTAATTATCATATATGTTTCTAGTCTGTTGATTTTTTTTACTAAAAAATCAAATGAAAGTAGAAAAATATATCAGGCAGTCAAAAGAAAAACAGTAACTAAATTATTTTTATGGTGAAGATAAAACGTTAGATTATATTATTAATTACTTGTATGATATATAAAATTATCGTAAAAATCCATAAACCCAAACATATTTCATATAATATGTTCATTAAATGTGGAAAGTCTGCATGAATAAATCACGACTATAGCTGCATGAAATTGTCTACTGCATGCAGTGGGATGTAGCTTAGTAAAGTAATTAGATGTTTTGTTATGTCGGGGGTCCAGTAGTACCTTAACTTGACAGAAATGTACTCAGTAGTTTTTTGTTATTATGTTATAACGTGTCCATGCATTGATCTCTAACTATTCCTGTACCACTGATAAAAATGCATTAACCTTGCAAATTATTACATTTATCGTAACATTCTCTTATAAGAAATGTTCAATCAATATTATAGTTATACTGTATCTCACATGAAATATAATTTTTATTGTTAATATTAATAATTAAAATTATTTGAATTCTTCATTAATTAGATTATTAAATTTTTTTTATATTACGTTTGGATGGATAGTAATAAAGCAACTTCTTACCACGAAGAAAATTGTTCACTTAATAAAAAAAAAAAAAAAAATAATAATAAAACAAAATGGCATTATCAAATACAAAACATAATTTTCTAATTGATCCACCCACCCACCCATAGACGTATGGTGATGTATCATCCCACTCATCCACAATACATTATAGAATGGTATGACCCACCCACCCACTCTTACACGTACGATGGCAACTGTTACAAAATGTTTTAGATAACTTCTTCTAGAAATGTCAAAGTCAATTCAGATAAAACTTGCATACATTGAACAAAAAGAAAAAAAATAATATTCTTCCTCAATAATATCAATATAAATTCAGTTTTAGAACAGTTTTTGGGTCTGTGTTGGAAGTTAACTTATATCAAAGTACGTCTAAATTTTTTGTTTACAGAACAATTATTTTGAAAAAATATTTTACGAAACAGCTTATCTACGATACTGTTTAATGAGTTAATATGAGTTAGGTAACATTGATTTTTTTAAATAAAGTTGACAGCTATTACAATATGGAGTCTAATATTTCTCACTAGAATTCTTAATTTTTTATATTTATTTTGATTAATTTACATATTAATTTAAAATAGGCACGAACAACCCAGACTTTTGCTTAAGGCAACCTATGATAGGACACAGAACCATTAATAATAATAACATACCCACACATACACGTACAGTGGTATTGACCCACCCGCCCACCCATATACGTACAGTAGTACTGCTCACCCTACCACCCACACATACACGTACAGTGGTATTGGTAGTACAAGGGAACTTCACACAACATAAAATGTATATGTACGAACACGTATTATGCTAATTAAAAAAAACTAATAATAACAATATTTATTGCATGCTCTATTATAAATGAAATAGTACAAAATCTCAGCCACTGATCCATACAATGATCTCTCGCCTCTACACAACATTCTAGTAGTGTTCAGTACTAAATAGCTATCCAATAGGAAAACAAAATCGCAAAATATTAAAGTAAATAACAGCATTCTCATAAATTTTAGTATAGTAAAAAAGATGCTTACTAAATATATTATGTAACAAACTCAAATTGACATATAAACATAACGAAAGGAAAAACTAAAACAAACCTGTATAAGGGCCCTATAGAAGATTTAAAACCTACAATGTGCCCCTAACTATTGGTCCAATAAAAAGGGACACAATACTATACATAATGAAAAAAGACAATGCCTTCTCCAGATACATGGTTAATCTAATAGCAAATTACTTTTGGGATGAACAATAGTAAAAGGCGCTTCCATTTGATTTATAATTGAAAGTTAAAAATTAATAAAACCAAAAACAACTAAACAGTCAGGCATACACATGAATTTTAGTAATACAATTAAACAATAATAAACTAAAAAAAATACTGATAAAAATTCATACACATAAATAAGTAAAATCCACATCGATAAATAAATCTTAAAATAATAACTAAATGAAGTACTAACCTCAGTCATTCCATCAGACGCAAGCATGCTGCTCTGAAAACCACTGGTCTCATAGCCACATCAACATCATTAGCAATATAATTAAGCCATTGACGTTATTTAATGAGAACTCAGATGTAGTTTTTGAGTTTTATATCACTACGCCTCTCTGCTGGCGGGGACGAGGGGAGCAGAGGTTAACAGCAAACAGACATTTAGGAGAATCGGTGACTTGATTTATAGATATTTTAGGTTCAAATCCTAGACCTTCAAATCAGTAATTTTCACCTTTAACTGTAATTGCTCTTCACTTAATCTGATATAGCCTATATCTGATAAGTTCCCCGACCATAAATTATCAGAATAATGTTAAATAGGAGATCGGTCTCTCCTTTAAACAAATAAAGAAAGAAATGAAAAATATTTATTGATTTTGTCTGATGCGAAATTCAATTATTTTATATAAAATTAATTCTTTCAGAATTATTTTGTATAAAAAGTCACTAAATATTATTTCTTAATGTTTATTTCACCGTTACATCCACTTTAACACTTTACTTTACATCCATCTTTACACACCACTTTACATCCATCAAAAGTTACATCCACTTTTGAGTTTTTAAATAATTGTAATTTTCAAGTGATTTATTTTATTCTTGCAAGTATAGAACAGCTACTTATTGTTGCATCAAACCTCGAGGAATAAGTGGAATTCTTGAAAGGGGCTGAAATTCTTCTATCGCTGATGACGTATTTTATGACATCGAAATTGGCTTCATACTAGTTACATTGCATTTTATTTGGGTTATATTTTATAGTCTCTGATTGTTTGTCATCTTTGTTATTATCCTATTATTCCTTTGCCATTAATCTTCTTCGTTATAAAAGTATATTTATCATTTTTTATGAATTGTGTATAGGATAAAGTTTAAAATTATAGATGAGACTATATGGAAGCTAAAAATAAATTATTTTTTTGTAAATGTAGACCTACCACTGGAAACAACATTTTTATCGCTTTTATAGTTCCATGGGAACTATAGAAGAAGTACAGTGTTCCCGTGAGGCAACTTGTGTACTATCATCAAGTTAAATAGAGCAAACAAGGTGCCGTTGGAGACCAATTTTTCGTTAAACGTTTGAATGAGAAAAAGTCTTACACAGTTAATTGTGAGGATATTTTATTACAAATCTATTTACAATCTCTTTGTGATATTTTTAAAGAATAGAACAAATTTAGAATGCAAATTTCATCAGAGATTATTCATATTTATAAAATCGAAAAAGTAATTTTATCATTAATTTTTGTAGATTCATTACATACGATTTAACTAAAATAAATAAAAACTAAGCTTCAAAAATCTATTAACCTTACACATGATTTTGATAAATAAAGTTTACCAAAAGTACACAACTCTACTTATGACGATATATTTGCAGTTTTTCTAAGTACTTCTTAAATATAATATATATCTATAACTAACTATAATATATGTGTTTTGTTATACGAACTAAGAAAAGTGAGTATAGAATCTGGAGATGAAAGTAAAAAAGTGTTCTCTTTAAAACTTAGTATACAGGGTGTCTTTTTTAATGGGCCACCATTGTGATTTTAGAAACCAAAAGTCTAACGAAAAACTTTAAATATTGAACCTTACCTTGTTTTTTGAGACAACTAAAAATAGATATTTCAAGTTTTGAGAAACGGCCGCCATTTTCCAATATGGCGGTCAACTTTGATTTTTCTTGTGGAACGTCCTATATTTTATGATTGTTGAAGACAACAATAGTAATTTCAAGACTTTTTATTCTTGGCTGTTTTTTATTTTTTGCTTAAAGACGTAGATATGAGAGCTCAAAATGTTCAGATTCCTTATGGAATTTAACATTGAGATAACAACTTTTTTAATATGCATTTAAAAAATGACAAAATCTGCAAACATTACCAAATTAATTTGCAAAATGAATGCTTAGCTACTTTTTTTTCACGCTTTAACGAAATGTGTATTAAATTATAACACATAAAAATATGAAACTAATGTGTTACTATTTTGTCAGTAATAAAGTGATGTTGGCAGCACTGTTTCCAATATCAGCTGTTGAAGTAAATTTTTAATACCACTGTAGATCTAAATTTGAAAGTTGACTTAAACAGCTGATAATGGTAACTGTGCTGCGAACATCAATTTATCAGTGACAAAATAGTAACAGATTTTTTTCATTTTATGTGTTATAATTTCATACACAATCTGTTAACGAGTGAAAAAAGAATAGCTAAGCATAAATTTTCCAAATGTATGTGGTAATGTTTGCAAATTATGCCAATTTTTGAATGCATATTAATAATGTTGTTACCTCAATGTTAAACTCCATAAGGAATATGAACATTTTGAACTCTCATATCTACGTTATTAAGCAAAATATTTAAAAACTGCCAAGAATAAAAAGTCCTAAAATTACTATTTATACCTAAAACAATCATAAAATATAGGGCATTCCATAAGACAAATCAAAGTTGACCACCAGATTGGAAAATGATGGCATTTTTTCAAAAATTTAAAAATATCTTTTTAATCGTTTCTAAAAACAAGATAAGGTTCCATATTTAAAGTTTTTGTTAGCCTTATGGTTTCCAAGATCAGAAAGGTGGACCATTTAAAAAAAGACACACTGTATAGTTTATATTGATTATAGTAATTTGAAAACTTAGAAGTTCCCAGTTGATTCTTCTTTTCAGAATTAAGAAAATATTAAATGAGATTGAAACTTGACAATAGGCACAATATTCATGAATTATTGCGTATAAAAATATTACATGATGAGGCAACAAAAATTTATTTTTTTAAAAATATGCCCCTAGACTAAAATTTATGGTATTAATATAATAATCTTGTTAACTTTAAAAAAATGAGGAATAGATACTGCTGTTTGAATTACGTAATTTATTGTAAGAAAGACAGTTTCAAGTTACATCTCCGATCACATAGTAATATAACTTAGTTTTCTTGGTGGGGGCAAACTCTCGGGAGAGCTGTTAGTAAGGGTTGTACAGTTCTATACGTCTTGGCCAAGAGTCCCAAGCCTAACACCCTCTTGTATCCCCAAAACAAGTTTTTATCTAATCCTTGGTGTTTTTGGTTTTAATACATATATGAATATTTTAAAGGCTAAATCACTTATTCATTGCACAATGATTTTATTAAAACACACATGATATCACTAAGTTATACACTGTTCACTTCACTATACAATTTTATGATGTTTAAGTGAATGGACGTGAGTAATATCATCATATCATCAGAATGTAGTTAATGTGTCATCTAACGTCATTACCGTAACCGCAACATTGTCTTGACATACAAAACTTAATTTTTATCTTTAGGCACGAGTAGTTATTGTTATAAGTCTATTATATAAAAAGGAAGGAAATATTTGATTGATCAATATTACATTGATGGAAAATATTTACTTTGTGAAACCTAAGCAATTTTAAAGGGAAACGATAAAAGCTTATTATGGTGATATTTATGTACATTATTGTGTTTATAATATATTTTATGTATGTTAAAACTAACTATAAACCAATACAATGTATTTATGCTTATTTTTTATACATTTATTATTTCACTTATGTTTATTTACTGAAAAATTGTAGCAATATTTATCTTTTTTAATTTCTGCCACCCACCCATACACTTAGATTTGATTATAACTTTTGGGAAAGATTAAAATATGTTAAACTATTTACTTCTAAAAATCTACTTGTAAACATTTATTAACAGCAAGCCTAGACAATGTTTGTCCTGAAAAAAAATAAATTATTTTAGTCCTGCTAATTTTTATGGATTCTTAAAATGTAAAAAAAATAATTGTGTTGAGAAGTAAAAATAAAAAAATTTGCTTTATATTAACAAAATCAGAAAAAAAATAATTCCTTACCTATAAACTCTCCTTTTCCAGGAGTTTAAATTAATGGAGCGCCTAATATTAAATAAAAATCTAAGAAGAAAATAACCAATAACAATATAGGTGAACAGGTACAGCTTAAGCCAGGGACGTCGTGCTTCCTTGTTCAATATTTGGAGGATAGGAAAAACGACAAAAACATAGGAGCTACCCTGATAGTTATCTCAACAAAATACAACATGATATACACTTTTATAGGCTGCTAAAAACGTTTAACTATTTTGTCTTGTTATTGATGGTAAATATCTTAAGAACCGACGTTTTTCGTGTCAGCCTTCAAGAACAAAAGAAGGTGGCGTAAGAATAATGTTGGCTTCAGGGAAGTGTTTTGGGCCCAATAATTGACAACAGTTTAGATTAACACCAACCGACATATCCATAATGAAATAAATTATTTCTTATTTGTTGGTAATACTGTGGTCACAAGACGTCCTTTTGTAAATCGGAGTGAAAGATGGAGAGATAGCTTGATCGACCAAGATGATCGAATATTACAAGAAAAATTCTCTCCATCTGAATAAAATGTATTTATGAACTAAGAGGCCAGGAAAAAGATCATCAATTTGCCAAAATATAGAGTACTGTGATAAAACCAAATATCTGGGAGTTCAACTCGATTGACTTTTGTAACATCCAGGCAGCACTGTCTGGAAGAAGTCTCAGAATAGGAATAAAGCAATCAATGACGGTGATGATCGTAGCCCTTGACGTGACTTTTACTACAGTAACAATCACTCATGTCCACTCTTATACGCGTATTTATTCAACATGGACGAATATCAGTCTGCAGTTCTGTTTTTTACAACCCCTATTCATTTATATTTTTTAATTAAAAATCTAAATGCGTTTTAACATAAAGGATACTATGAATTAAAATTACAAAAAACCATACATGGAAACATAATTGAAAAAAAAACATTATACTAATCACGTATCTGATTTTAAATTCAAATACTTAGGAATATATTTATGAAATGTTGATCGTCTTACCTTGGTTGTCGAAAGTGTGAAGGCCTGGAGGCCAGACAATCGGGACCCCTCGTGCGGTTGATCTCTGAAGATTGTATTTATAGAGAAATGTGATTTGTTCACACTTCTCTACACTGATATCCCAGAAAATGATTGACTGATATTAATTTCACCAGTAGAAAGTAAAATAAATACATAGTAAATTATTTACCCTTCTCTTTTACAAGTACATGGGTATTGATTGTTTATGAATTGAATTAAACCTTGCATTATGTATTTGAGTAATGTATGATATAAATATTTAATTAAATTGATGCTATATCTAGTCATAATCAAAGTTCGATAGTCATTTGTTTTTAGACAGTAAATCATTTTTAATTAGGAATCATAACTCTAATTATTTTTTTTAGGGGAGGCCGATCTTATTCTTAGCCTTACTCTACCCATTTATTATAGACAATTAATAAGTACAGTGAACTTATTCAGACAGAATGATGTGACCCAGTACAGTACAAGCTGAACCTTAAACATGAATACTTTCGGTACAAATCTGCACTATCTTTAGCCCAGTAACTAAGTACTTACGTCCTAGACGTCTCGGATACCGGTTAACTCATGTAATATGTATTTTAATATTGTAGGTATTCTTTTGGTGAACTATTTCTAATATTCATAAAACCAGTTTATTCGACTTAGCCACATAAAAGACCTATAAATATTTTTCTAATACTGTTAGATCTAACATCAGTAAGTTTTTATTAACAGTTGGTTTGTATTAATGTATCCTATGTCTGTTATTATTTATCACTTATATTACGTATTTTTGCCATCAAATGTATAAAATACTTTCTTTTCAAACTTTATATTTGAGGCTATTTCAAATACAAAATAAATTAAAAAAGTAACCACATTTTATATAATAATATTGTGTTTTATACGCATGGGTTACTAAAGTTTCGGTGTTTAATTTCGTTTTTGTGGCAATAATTCACAAATGAACACTGAGTATAAGAAAAAGATGCTGTCATAAATTAAGTTTAGCCTTTTCTATATGATAACTACTATAAAGTTCTTTAACAAAATATGACCCAATAGTATATAATTAATTTGCAGCCATTCAAATCGAGCAAATATAAAAGAAAAAGGTTACATACAATGAATTATCATTAAATCATGTACCTACTCGAGTTTTGGCACACTTTGTGTTATTTTAAAGATCTCAAAATTGTATATATGAAATTAAAAACTAAAAAACATTTCTAAAAAATACTGTTCATTTATCAGGTCAATTGAAGACTTTTCTATTAGCTGATAATCAAAGCAGATCCACGGATTTCACATAAACTAAATGTCCCATAGTTGAAATGGATTTTGGGCTATTAATAAATGTCACTTTGCAATAACAGCCGTATTTAATTAATAACAATGACTACACCCATTCATTTACATTAATAACACTCTTTCGTCTCTCATATTCACCTTTATCTGTACGTTCGACATGTTAAGTTGAATAATGAATAATGAATTCAGATCCTATCATTTGTTGTAAAAGATTCCGTTTCCAAATGTTCAATAACCCTCTGAAATAGATGATTTGGTCTTAAGTTCATTATTCATCAGCCATTCCAATTGAAAATTTAAAAATTTTTTCCTCATATTCCAATAATTTATTATTCATTTAAAAATTAAGGATTAATTTCCTTTTATTTCTTTACCTATTTTCAAAATGATTACACATTTATTTTAATGTAATAGAAATATCCAAATTTAAATGAATTCCTATGCATTTAAATGCTTCATTCTCCAATAACCGAATTTACAAAGCCTCTTCTTTCATAATTTGTATTGGTTTTCTAATGATGAAATTGATTATTTACTGTCTTTTATTGCTATACAATTATGAAACATTTTCCATTAAATATCTGAGAACTAAAAGGATTTGATAATTAAAAATGTGCGATCTAAATGTTTTTTAATGTTACATTTTTCTAATAAGTAATAAATGGGTTGAGAAAAACTCAAACTATATTTCTTTATGGAAATATAACTTTATCAAGTGGCTAATCTGACATTTTAGCTACATATATCATTAAAAAACTATGGTATATTAAAATGTTTGAGAATATTGTGGACAATAGGTACCAGCCAACCTAGTGTATAGTACAACTTGGACAATAGATACCAGCCAACCTAGTGTATAGTACAACTTGGACAATAGATACCAGCCAACCTAGTGTATAGTACAACTTGGACAATAGGTACCAGCCAACCTAGTGTATAGTACAACTTGGACAATAGGTACCAGCCAACCTAGTGTATAGTACAACTTGGACAATAGGTACCAGCCAACCTAGTGTATAGTACAACTTGGACAATAGATACCAGCCAACCTAGTGTATAGTACAACTTGGACAATATATACCAGCAACCTAGTGTATAGTACAACTTGGACAATAGATACCAGCCAACCTAGTGTATAGAACAACTTGGACAATAGATACCAGCCAACCTAGTGTATAGTACAACTTGGACAATAGGTACCAGCCAACCTAGTGTATAGTACAACTTGAAAAATAATTGTTATTAAAAGTACTACCAATTTGTTCTTATATTAAAGATATCTGTATAAGTTTAGGTTGAAACTTATACAATTATATTTCAATGAAAGATACGAATGATCATGTATAAAAACTCCATCGTCAGATTTTCGAAGTGAACAGGTGAATGCAGTCAGGGAAAAGAGGAGAGGGAAACTAGTTTTGTGTTAGTGAGATGGGCTATTTTCTACTCCTAGTGATAGTTGCGTGAAATTAAGAAATAAATTCCCTAGTTTTCTCAACCGGGCACATGGATCAAGACCCTTAAGTCAGTCGTTTCATTAATTAGCTATTAAAATTGTATATAGATTACGAGTTAAAACAAAAATTATTGATTGATTTTTTATATGTGTATTAAAATAACCTCTATATATAATTATTGTGTATGTCTACGTGTATCTTATTTGTTTATATATTACTGCATGGGCTTTTAACTGAACGATTTTTTATAACTAGCAAATCTAGCTAATACATTGAAAGAATAAATATACTTTAGTATTTAACTATTTTCTTTGAATAAATTCAAACGTAATAAGACGTGGCCATTTTCCACTCCTATTTAAAGTCCTCACAATCCTGTGGCCTTAAATCCCCTTCATTAGCTTTAAAGGCAAAAACCTTCCGGATCAAGCTTTGAGTAATACCAGGGTTGGTTTAGAGTGAGACCCATCCCCCCCCCCACCAAAGCTGGAAAGCGTGCCAACTGGGGGATGGCTCAAAACAAGTCAAGCGACGATGGGATCACGGGTGGCAGTTGGAGGGTCAAAATAAAACTCGGCAGCTGAGCAAAATTTATTTATTACCAAGAAGACAAAAAGATATTAATCAGACTTGGCAGAAGGCCACAATATAAATTCGCACTTAAACAAACAAGCTACACAAAATTAACAAGAAAATAACCAAAGCTACAAAAACAACAAACGCTACCAATACCAAAATTAACAATTAACAACTACATGGCCTATCTGCAGTTTAGCCAGAGACACCCAAAACGTAAGACAACTTTATTAACAAATTTAAAAGGTGACAAATTTAGAAACAATTTTGATAACCCCAAATAACCCCGGCAATTTAGCCCCCATCCCATGATTCCACCGAGGCCAGGGAGTAAGCCGGAATCCCTGGGCAGCTCCGAATTAGAAGTTAAGTAAAAGAACAATAATCCCCTTTTGGTGACAGCTTAAAAATTAAACAATTTAAAAATATATATATAACACGGTACCGTTCAAGTAAAAAGTCCCTTCAAGACACCCCTAATACACTACACGAAGAAATAAATAACACTAACTATATCACTAGGCCTAAACAATAGTTTGAACAATTCCTTAATTTAAACAGTATAAGAAAAACTTAGGCCCACAAAATAATTACTGATTCTAATTATAAAAAAAACAAATTTAACAATAGGGCCGAACTAATATAAAAATTTAAACAACTATAACAAAATAAACTACGTAAAGATTAACAATAACAATGGATATGACCCCAAATGTTTTTTTTTTTCTGGCTTTGGTATTCTGAAAAGTCTTTTTTTTCTTTTAATAAATCTTTATAACTCTTTATAAGTCCCCTGGCTGTTTCAGACCCAATTACGGGGCAGTCCTTAGGCCTAGGCCTCATCCAAAAGTTCAGCACCATTTTTTTTCTTTTTATTTTTTCACAAATTCACTACCCCCAGCTCAGCCGCCGGGAAACAAAAAATGGAACGCACTGACCTGAGGACAGAAGAAAAACACCTAGATGTAGGGATGGCAGCTTAGTCGCAACATGTGCTCTACGACTTGGTCCTCAGGCCAGGCTGGCAGTGTAGAAGGTCGAACTTTCCCCGGACGACAGGCTGAGGGAAAATGTCCCACTCGAGGACCCTGGAGTTTTAGAGTCTCTAGCCGTGCATGTCTAGAAGCCTCTAGGCGTAGAAGGTCAAATGACGGCCAACCTGACAGACAAAGGCTGGAACACGGAACGACCGAGTCGAGCCAACGGCCACCAAAGTAAGCGAATCACCGGGCACGAGCGGTTTCAGGCAGCCCGGCAGACCACGACGAAAAAAACGAAATGTACCGGTCGAAAGATCCGGTACAAGAGGGAAGCAATGTAACAGTTTATACATTTTTTCAGTCATTTTTATTTTACTGGGTATATATTACATTTCAATAATAATAACTTGTTAACTAAATTGCGTTAGCTGCATTTTTAAATGGTATTTGAAAATAAATGGAAAGACTAATTGGTATGTGTAAGTACTTACTGAAATCCCTTACTTCACTACGGAGTGGTTCTCTAAGCTTGCTTACCCTTCCCTCCATGGATCTTCCTAAACCATTAATCAATATAAAAGCTCGACCTGTTTCCGTTCTCCTAGATAACAATGTTTTATAGTATAGAAAACATAACGAGTCTACCTTAGGGTGATGAAAATTAGTGCGATCATAACATAAGTGGTAGAAATAAACTTGAACAGTTTGCGTTTTTTATCATCAAATCTCTGTATTCCTAAAGACAATACAAATATATTAAATTTTGCAGTAGATGATTGTATAAGTGTCATAAAATAACTATACAGCTTTTTGGAATAAATTATTAATTTACATTAATACCAACGTCACTCTTATGAAACAGAGGGAACGGTTAGGGCCTGGGTCTACCACTAGGATTGGACATCCGAAAAATCATTTCTTAGTGGTTCTTTAAGGTACATACTAACTCATCTCCAAATTAAATGAAAATCTGTTCAGGAGTACAGGATATTTAGTGATTAGTGAGTACATAATTTTTGAATTTTATGTATTTAGATATTCAGAGTGTTCAGTAAAACTGTTTCAATAATTTGGAATATTATTGTACACATAAAATGAGCAAACCACTTCATATGAAGGTCAGTTCTAAAACCTTTAGTTTTCCATCTATATGTCTTTAGAAGTTTTTTACACAAAAATTCATAACTTTAGATCCACTCAAGGTACAAGTCTTAAATGTCATGATTGTACTCATATTGTAGTTCAATTTTTTTTAAATATAAAAAATAAATCTTAACCCATTTCAAAATGGTGGACGTTGAGTTTTTTGCTAACTTAAATATCAAAAATCTGACTAATTTTAGAAATAAAATACAAGAATAATGTTTTTTAGTAAATCTTATAATAATATTCGCAGAGTTTGTTTCACTAAAAACTGATAATAGTTATGATGCAAAACGTAAAACAATGTTTTACATCACTAACCAAAGGCTAGTGCAGTTTTAAATATGTGTGTACTTTGAACAGCTGATTTCATGTCAATCTGCTACTTCATATGAACAGCTGATTATTTATGTTATTATTATTAGGTTTGGCTTCTATTCCAATTCTGAAGTTCTCACTGAAACCAGTCGGCTTGAGTTAATTTTTATTTGGTGATTAAAGCGTCCTGTCTCTGCAAGTCATTGATGGACCTTTGTAAAAGTTGTATGACAAAATATAACACGATTTGTAAAACGTTCTTGATACAGTTTTCTCGCTTGAATACTACTACAATGAGCCATGCCATACATCAAATGCATGTCTGCCATTTTTGAGTTGGTAAAGTTGTACATTACACTATCTGCCGTTAGTTGTTAATAAAAGGAAACTATGAAAATAATAAAAAAGAACTATGCCATAAGAAAATAAATTACAAACACTAACTAATTAAAACTAACAATACAATAAAGAAACTTTAACAAACACTCACAAAAAATCATGAAGATGACAGTGTTCTTTTTGTTACTAATGAATAATGCCTACAATGGAACTAATATTAATAACATAAATAAACAGCTGTTCATATGAAATAGTAGATTGAGATGAAATCAGCTGTTCAAAGTACAAGCATATTTATTTTAAAACCGCACTAGCCTTTAGTTAATGCTGTAAAACATTGTTTTATGTTTTGCATCATAACTCAGCTGGTTTTTATCCGTTTTTGGTTAAACAAACACTGTGAATATTATAATAAGATGTACTAAAAAACATTAGTCAAGTATTTTATTTGTAAAATTGGTCATGTTTTAGACATTTAAGTTAGAAAAAATACAACGTCCTCCATTTTGAAACGGGTGAAGATTTATTTTTTATATACATAAAAAAATTAATATAAATAGAACTGCTATAGGGTAGTACAATCATGAAGTTTCACACTTGTGCCTTGAGTGGATCTAAAGCTATGAATTTAAAAAAACCTATAAACACAGATAGACGGAAAATTAAAGTTTTTAAGACATACCTTCATATGAAGTGTTTTGCTCATTTTTATGTGTACAATAACATCCAAAATTATTGAAACAGTTTTACTTAAGTCCCTGTATATCTATAAATACATAAATTTCATAAAGCCGTACTGTTCATAAACAAAACATACTATTAATTCTTCTAGAAACTGTGTAATATATATTTCCACAATTAAATTAACTAAATATTCATTCTTTGTCTTCAAGCAAATGTAATTAAGTTTACGTTTCAAAACAATGTGTTACGTTAAAATAAAGTCAGGTTAAAACAGTTAGTTTATGAGATATTAGATGCAAAGCTATATTGGAAATTACTAATCAGGTAATTTGCTTAAATATAAACAACTTCAAACATAACCCTTACAACTTTAGCTATCAAAGTCATCTTAACTTATTATTCAAACAGGTAAATAATATTTTGCATAAAGATAAAATAAGAACAAGTAACAACTAAAGTTGTAAAACTAACCTATTAAAAAACAACAATAATTAATGTTGTTTACTTACATCACAAAATTACAAGGGACAAGTAGTTAAGCCAACGGTGAGACTAAAGAACAGTTATTTGAAACGACAACCAACAATCGCAGGCAATCGGAGCAACCCAACGGTCCGGGTAACGACTATAGAGTCATTGTTGCTGGCGAAGCACACGGTCTCTCTTTCTATAGTAAGCAATCTGTGCTTTCCTTGGAAGAAACGTGTTCCTGTCAGGTGGAATGAAAGAGGGGGAGAGGGGGAGCAGTAGATGGTTTTACAGCATGTTCTGATTGGGTTATGAATACAGTCATATAACGAAATAGATAAACACGCAAATAAAATTTGTTTATATCATATAGTAAAAAGAATTGTTTTAATTATTTTCAGAATACAAAAACACAACACAATTGTTCATAAGGGATAAAATTACAATTCAATTAGATATTGCGTCTGCTACGCAAAGTATTTAGAATAATACTAACGTACAAGAGAAAACACATATCCCTGTCCGTGAATAAAAGTTAATAATATTAATTAATAATTAACTAATCATAAGCATTTGACTAGTTATACAAATAACAGAAAAGTAAATTTAACTAGGGCACAACCCTACACGCTTCATGTGCCATCCTCAACGATCTATATGAGAGAAAATCTATGTAAGTTGTGTTATATAGATCGACGGCCAAACCCGACACTCTCTGTGTTCGTGGTAACCTCTGTATTCAGACTAGTTTGTGTATCATGAATACATAAATAGCTGGAAGACTTTTAAAAGCAAAAAAAATTAATATATTTTTTATTGAGTACAAAAATTATATGGTTCTAAATAAATAATAAAAACAGTGACCAGTGGTCTTGAATAGAGTGTTCTCACGTTATCGTAAGATAACGGAGTGGAGCAATATTGAGCGTGGCTGTTCCTTGGAAGGGTGACTGTCGGAGCGATCCCACCTTTGCATGCAGCCCGCTTGCTCGGTAACTGCTGGGGTTTCGAAAGTCACCCTTAAGTCTTTGGTCTCCAGGTGTTATCCCCAACTTCACCTGGTAAAATTAGACGATCTTAAACTTACATAAAGACGACATACATAAACAATATAAACATGTGTTATATGTATTTATAGATATACTGTAGTGTTAGAGTAATGTTGGACCAAATGGGTCAGTGGGGTGGACTAGTTCATACACATCTGATATTTTTCCCAACTTCCTTAGTCCTTAGCTAAAATGAATCTAATCAAGCTACTCCTTCTCCCATGATCAAGAAATGTCATGGTGATAGATTTGCTCACAAATTGATATATATATTTTCATTAAACAAACAAACTTCATTCTCACCAAACAAAATTCTGTTGAGTAAAACAAAATTCATAAACCCGACTACTTATACTCATATTGTGTGTGACAGAGTAGCACACCCTGACGTCAGCGTTATTGGGTTTGTACTTGTCTCAGGAGCTATCATTAATGAGTGTCAGTGCTTTTAATTTGTCATGACTGATACAAATTAATTGTGAGGATAATTTAAAAAATCTAGTACTGCAACAACATTTTCAAGTGTTGTTGGACAGGACAAACATATCATGTTTCCTGATTTAGATCTAACAAACATACCCACTAACGATTCTATTGTTGCATAACCTTTTCCTCGTTGCACATTAGTTGTGAGTTGGCCAATAAAACCGTACGCCCTCACACGCACACCCCATCGTTGAGGTAGTATGCCCAAAGAGGCACTTAGTTTACATCGATGAAATTTGTGCCATAAAATAATCAATGGCTCCGTGGCTAAGGCTTCGCACAGCGAAGGGCACTTTCCAAGGTTCGAATCCCCAATGAGCCTATGTCGGTACTTTAGTCTTTGAATAAAGTTCACGCATAGGCCTGCAGGCCCATGTTAACTGGCGAGTGAATTTTTTAAAGAGAATAACAAAATAAAAAGAATTTCTTTAAAATTACCTCTATAAAAAATTCTAGTAGGTTAAATAAGAGTTCATTGGTGTAGAAACTATTAGTCAACTAGTGTCCGTGTTGGGTGATAGTCAGAGTCCGGATGTTGTGCAGGGAATGAGAGTGAGTGTCACACTTGATAATTAGCTGAAAATTAGACCAATACTACGTGGTTCGGATTTTACGTAAATCTATTAGATGCCCTTGCTATTAGAAAATTATACTGTCTATGGAACAGTGAACCTTCGTCAGTAACATATACTACGTTTATTCATCTAGTTCATCATACTCAACCACTCTTCATATTCGCTCGTATATCTACGATCGTAATGTTAATGATGAATAATGAACAATAATAATTATTAAAATTAACCATGATTAAAACAACTCGACTCTCAACTATGACAGTTCTGTTTTTAAGGGTCGAATATATACATATAATATATACAAGATGGAGCTATGTTAGCACGTGAAATATGTTGCGATTCTTAGAAGAACTTCTTAACGATTGTTTAAGAAGTTAAAGTGTATAAAACGTTAAAAATTTAGGGTTTATTTGTTTGAAGTTAAGCATGACAAAACGTGAAGGGAGTGAAATTTATGGGGTTGATTAAACTCTATCTGTAACATCAATTGAACCTATTAGATGGGCAATAAAATTAACAGTAAATCGATTACGAGTCAATTATCAGTGTTTTGCTGCAATCAGTGTGATGTTTCCAATAAAGCATTCTGGTTACTGACTGACAATACTAATTGGTTTTAATTAGTTTTAATTGATTTAGTTACCCAATTTACTGATTTGAAACTGTTTAAAAATATATAATTCTGCTAATAGTTTTACAAATATATAATTCCACAAATAGTTTTCTGTGATAAATTTATTGATAAAAAATTGGTCGGGTGAAAAATTCATGCCACGGTAGTTTAGTTGAAAGGCACTAAAAAATTAGCCGTACAATATTTTAGTTGTCGGTGTAAAAATCATAATACAGAGTAAATAAGAAAATGAATGTAAATAAAATTCTTTTACCAAACGGGATAAACAATACAAAGTTAACAAACTTAAAGTAACAGATTGCACACTAAAGTAATAAGGTTATAGAGTAAAGTAAAATCAAAAAATACTTATACATGTTACTTATGAAGAAGTAAAAACTATCAGTTACAGATAAAATACGTTATGGCATTAGCCAGAAGTAACTTTAACAACGCCTCAACGCCTTAGAGGGCTTTATCGTGGAAATTAATATTATTTTCATTCATTATTATTATTATTCACTATTCATTTCTATAGTGTTATCTATTCATTCTATAGTGTTTAAAGTCTATATATATGTTGGTATTCTATTACGATTACTATGGGAAAGTTATTTTTCTTGTAACTGAGTAATATCAACCATAAAAATTATTTTATCTATATTTTACTTTGTTTTAGGCTAAAATAAACTTTATTAGACATTTAGTATTAGTATTGAACAATTAATTATTAGTGTAACAATTTGTTGAAAACAGATTTTCGTCAAAAAACCAAAAACAGAAAATAAACTAGTGAACCTTATGTGGCCACTTTCAGATATGATAACTTAATATGGCACTTATTTCTTAGGTTAAATGAGTACAATTAACACTAAATATGCAAATGTCACAGAAGGAGCTTGGGATGGACTATGAACTACAGGGCTATTATTAGCCCAATCAGTCGGGTTTGTAGATGGTATACCACAGTCAAAGGTATGGTAATTGGTACTGATTGGATCTCAGTCAAGGTCATAGTTGTGTTCTAAGTACAGCTTAAGGCCTTAATATTAATGACTTTCTTAGAATTGGAGTTTAGTACCAGTCAATCAGTGTGAAATTAAATTAGCATAAATAAATAAAAAAATGGACTATATTAATTCACAGTACGTGAAAATATATACAAAAAAACTTCATAAAGGTTAATTTTTATCCACCTTAAAATAAAATAGTAATCAAATACAAATTATAGTCCTTACATCTACTTCATTAGGTTTCATCTGTAATAAACTATTAAAAATGTACCAATAAATTAAACATTTCGTACATTTTATTTTTTAATAATAACAATCTGTACCACTTAAAATGTTACTACAAAATTACAAAACTATTAATAGAGTGGATAGAAAAAAACAAAATGATACAATTGTATTTGTGGTCATTCATCTATATTAGTTCAAATCTTAACAAATATTCTCTGGTATATTTATAAAATAACTATTACTAAACATTTAAAACACTGTGCAAAAGATAATGTCCATGTCACATTACAGTATTTTACTACATAAAAATGTGATTTATATATTTTGACACTATGTATTTACTATGATAAAACTAGAAAACAACATATTTAATCCTTAAATCCACAGGTATCTCTATCTAGTGACACAACTTTACTCTCAGAAGTAGGTTACGTTGGGCTCTGTTCCGTTCTAGATACCACAGTATCAGTCAACCCACAACGACAACACCTCACTCTCAGAAATAGGTTACGTTGGGCTCTGTTCCGTTCCAGATACCACAGTATCAGTCAACCCACGACGACACCACTTCACTCTCAGAAATAGGTTACGTTGGGTTTTGTTCCGTTCCAGATACCACAGTATCAGCCAACCCACAATGACAACACTTCACTCTCAGAAATAGTTACGTTGGGCTCTGTTCCGTTCTAGATACCACAGTATCAGTCAACCCACAACGACAACACTTCACTCTCAGAAATAGGTTACGTTGGGCTCTGTTCCGTTCCAGATACCACAGTATCAGTCAACCCACGACGACATCACTTCACTCTCAGAAGTAGGTTACGTTGGGTTTTGTTCCGTTCCAGAAACCACAGTATCAGCCAAACCCACATATATACAAAAAAAAATACTTCCATTCGGTTAAAACGAATGGAATGCCAGTCTAACGGGAAAGCAATTCATTCCCATGTTTATTATTAAGATGCTGATCATCCGGATAAGGGTAAATATGAGGGCGAATGAGTATGATGAATATTGATGATTGAGTGTAGTCAATGTTACTAAATATGGTTTTCTATTAGTTATAAAGAGCTTTTATTACTAGCCCAACGGAGAGAGAGAAATTTAGAGATCCCCGTTTTAGGAGCCCAAACCAAGTAGAATTAATCTGATTTCAAACCAATCCACAAGCCTGATACTCACTTTTCCCCTAGATAACACCCGGACACTACCACGTAACACGAGTACTTCAGACTTATCTGGTGGAAACCATGTATAATAAGTCTGGTTGGAATAAGACGTCCAATCATAACACCTACAGTCTCTACAACACTTTGTCTCCAAGTATCTGGGTTACAGCACTTTGCCACAATTTCTCGAAATATTTAGTACAGACTTTAATGAACGTGATTTTTAACTCTTAGCAATTTTATTATTTAAAACTGAGTGTTTTCCAATTATTTAATTAAATTTCATTACAGTGATTTTCTCCTAACTCATGAACCCTTAATTCTAAATTCGAACCGTAAATTATAGTGATTTTCTTGGAATATTTTCAACTTCCTTTCAATGATTTTGTTTTATTGAAATAAAATGTTATATGAAACGTTTTTGTGTACATTTTATTAGTCATAATTTTACCTAATTTAAATGAAATATGGGCAAAGTATTAATTATAAAATCATAAACAGTCTACGCACACAGTACACATTTATTTATTTATAAGACATGAGAAAAAGGTTTGACAGGTGAAAAATAATTTTTAGCAATTATGACTTGTGTATTACGCGTTAGTAATATTATATCCTAAAGTGTACTGTGAGTACTCTTAGAGTGCTCCTAAACAAAACTGGTTTCCTTTGTAAAAGCTTAATCAACTAAATCATTTACAGCCTTTGAATTTAGATTTGCTTAAAACTTTACTTAGTACTACAAGAAAACAATAGAAACAACAAATACATTTTATTTAAAAGAGATAATTTAAAGTTATATTACTTCAGAAAAATATTATAAAACGTACACATTGAAGACGTTGCTGTAGGATATTTTATTGTAAACACTTTATGAGAGAGGACGAAGAGTATGTACTTGAGATGACACTCTGATAATTGGACACTACCAATGATTGTAACGGAAACCAGTTCCAGCTACAATCACAGTTGAGTTTCAATTAGTGCTGTTCTAGTTACTCTTCGCTATTGACTGAACGTTACATTTCAGTTTACATAGTTGATGCAATTGTAATAATTTATTATTTGATATTTTACACTTAATCGTCTCCTCTTTATATCGTTAAATTTTGACTTATAAAGCTTATGTAGTTGTAATACATGAAATATTGCCTCTTTAACTGTAACGAGTTAAAATGTAGAGCTGTAACAGTTTATTTATTAACATTAACAGTTTTATCTTTAACAAGGTGCTAGTTGTCTCTTTCAAAGCTGATGTTGTTGTTAGACATTTTTGTATAGTAAAGCTAAGAATTGTTTCTTTATCATCATGGAAAGTTTGTAAAAGACAGACCACCATTTTGCTAAATAACGTTGATAGATGCTAACTAAACGTTGATAGATGCTAACTAAACGTTGATATATGCTAACTAAACGTTGATTGATGCTAAATAAATTACATCATGTTTGTCTTGTAATTTTAAGCATCTTCAACTTATATCGCCATTGCCAGGCCTTGGCATAATTGAAGATAGCTGTTGTTAAAAATCTAAGATGAGTTTTGTAATCATATTAGTACGTAGTTTAAAATAATTTAAAAATAATGTATATTAATGCTAATGGTAAAATATTAGTTTAGAATTAAATAACAACATTATTTGTAAAAAAATCTTATTTAAGTCGCTTTCCTAAGCAACCAAAATGGTTCTAATAATAACTATCCTTATGACCTAAGTATTATTTTTAGAATTCGTTCTTATATTTGTTTGTTATATTCTTTTTTTATTTTTTTTATCATTAAGTATGTAACCGTTAGCCTACGCCTACATTTACTATCAATAAGAACTAATAGTGTACCAAGAATATTGCTTAGAAACATAGTTTTTAAATTAAAAGGAGTTTTATTTCCTACCTACATATTAAATAAACCACAAAACTTTAAGTTGAGTTTATAAAAGAAGTTATTTGTTGGAAATCATATAACTTTCTTTGCTACAGGATGGTTCTCTACGATTGCTCACCCTCCCCTCCGTGGTGGCTCTCTCTTTAAACTATCACATCAATCTAAAATCTCAGCCCCCTGATATTCTCCTTGATAACAACATTTTATAGTGTATAAAAACCTATGTCTACTTTAGGGGGATGCAAAGTAGAGCAACCATGTAAATGTTTGTAGAAATTACCTTGAAAATTCCAAAATGAAAACGAAATTAGCCAAATGTATGGTCATTTTTATATTTTTGTATAAGGTGTTTGAAATATTTTTTAAAACTAATCCCAATTTTACTCCTATATAAAAAGAAAATGTAAGGAGGTTCTGTCTATCTCCTAGGAATAGAAGCGTGTACAAGAGAATATATTAAATAATTATTTAAAATATCAACTAACAAACAGAACTTTTAGTCTACGTATTGATGTTATATTTTAAATTTGAGGCAATAAAATATGTTGCGAAGTTTCAGTATTCTCCTTAAAATTATAAACAGGCTTTAGTGTGTTATGTTACAGGCGGCACACTGCAGTCTCAGTGCTGAGTGAAGCACTATAAATACGCCAGCGATTTCCGATTCAGTGTCATTTGCAACATTCCTAAAGGCAAATGACTACTTTAATCTGTGTGTTTTCTTTAACAATCTGTGAACGCAATTATTCATATTTTTACCTAAAGGAGTTAGATCGAATTAATCTCTAGTAAGCTATGTACACTAATGTTCAAAAACATATAGCCTACCTTTCGAAGGTTCAAACGCACACCAAATAAATACTCAAAGTGGAAAAAAAATTCGATGATTAAAAATATCAATACAAAATGTTGTACAACTTCACTCATTTAAGTTACGATAAACTACTATAAAATTAATACAGAACAAAACACACCATTAACAAAAAACACCGTGAAAAGACGTTAAATAGTTAACAATGATAAAATATTAAACAAATAACAAATACGGAAATGTATAAAGAGTAACAGCAACAATAATAAGCAACACCATAATTACAACAATATAATACTAATTTGATTACGTACAAAAGTCTAATTCATCGTTTGATCAATTGTTAACATTTGTTTTTATAAATGTCAGTCTAAGTTCTAGTCCAGATAGTCCTAACCTTTTACACTCACTAAAGAAGATAACCTCATGTATAGCAAACATAGTTCACTATTGTTAAAAAATGATTTAAATTTGTTCATTATAATTTACAGGTGTAATAGCCAAATAAAAAACACATTTAAAATACAATATCAATGTTTAAAAGGGTTAGATGAACGGCCATTTGTGTTTGATGATGATATATGAATTAGGTATGATTTTTCACACAACTAATTATCTACGTGTGTTTACAGAGTGCTGTAGATCTCGAAAAACCTACTGACTATCGTAATGAATATATGTCAAAATTTATTGACTATTGCAATGAATATATGTCTAAAACCTACTGACTATTGCAATGAATACATTTCCAAAACCAACTGACTATAGAAATGCATATATTACCAAAACCTATATATATATCGCAATGAATATATGTCCAAACCCTACTGACTATCACAATGAATATGTGTCCAAAACCTACTGACTATCGCAGTGAATAGATGTCCGAACCTATTGAATATCGCAATGAATAGATGTCCATAACCTATTGACTATCGCAATGAATATATTTCCAAAACCTACTGACTATCGCAATGAATTTATTTCCAAAACCTACTATTGCATTGCGATAGTAAATGCAAACGGGTACAAACAACAAATTATTTCAAGTGTTTTGGTGGATTATTGTTGTTATAGTTTTGTTTTTAGCCTTTTCATTTATATTTTGTTATGGTGGTTGTTTCCAAAACTGCTAATCAACCACTGGGTGAAGTCGGCAGTGCAACGGAAGACATACAATTCTACAATCAGTGAGTAAAACACATTTTTTTTTAATTTTTAGTGTACGATTCATGTTTGTAATTATACTGAGCTATCGTGAAAAGTGATTAATTATTAAAGGCAAATACTGTAAACCATTAGTTTAGATTATAAGTTTTTACTGAAATTAATTACGAAATAGATTGAAAGTTTAATTTATTTAATTGTAAACACTTAAAAAACTACGTATTTGTTTAAATCATTTATTGTAGCAGTTCTATATCTAATAGATATAGACATAATAATTAATATATAAATATTAAATATACATATAATATTTAATATCTACTAGAACACCTATTCACATATCAAATGTTACTTTCAAGGGTTGTAATTCGATCATTATTGCGTGAGACACCCTTGAAACCAATGTTTATGATGTTTTCCAAGTCTTGAAAAGGCCTTTTTAAAGATAATGAATTTTGTAACAATATAATTTTAAACAATTTTTTGTTAAGTAACCCAAAAACATTAAGTAAATAACACTGATAACTTAACATTTCTATACTTATAAATAAAATCAAATAAAATCCAACATAACCACAATGTTAACAGTAGAAGTGGAAATGCTGCACCTGATTTCTAAAGCAGCCAACAATCGAATGCTGTTGAACAGAACCCACACACAATCAAAAGTAACGTTTATGGCGCCATTGTTGTTGACGTGTATTACATGGGAGTCAAGCCTCGATACCTTTAGGTGTGTATGATTTGTTTCTCTTTAAACGGTTATATCTTTTATTTGGTGTGGTGATAGATTACTATTCAGTTGTTAATATTAAAGTTAATATGAGTAAAATAAAATACATGAGGATACAAAATTATCCTTACTGCACAACTTATTTGAATCACTTGAACCAATCTTGATATAAAGTGGTATTGGAGAAGTTTCATATATCTCTCTTTAGACTACATTTACAATGACGTAAATAATTGTTATCGCTAGTTTATTTATGAAATAATGGTTATTTTTAAACAATTTATTTTTACCTTATCAAGATTTGATGTTTTGCAAATTAGATATTGATTTATTTTTTGACTATGAAGAATATTATAACAAACAAACAGGTAGTAAGACTAAAAGAGAACGTTCTTTAGAAATTGTTATTTAGTACACATTTAGTTCTATTTCGTTAATGTTATTTTCATAGTAAATGTTCTGTTGCAATGGATAACATTTATATTATAAGATTTACTGTATAATATTTAAGTTTTGTTAGCTTATATACATGATAGTATTTTTTAAAGATCAGATGAATAGAATATCTATCTATTTTACATGTCCACTGTAAAAAAATAAACACTGCCTAAATATCTTGGAGTTTTTTACAATATTACAAATACTACATTCAACTACATGCTCTCCTGATTTTGTCTTCCAGTCCGTATAAGCTCACTTATTTATTGTGTAAAACACAAATTACACATAATTTTTATTGAAACGTTCTATAAAAATGGTCATCCTTGCTTTTATCAACAAGTAAAACACCATAGTGAAATATAAGACGAAATTATAAACTGACTGAATGTCAGTCTCCAGATTGTTTAATATATAAAATCACTGTATACATCATTATACTAAACATAAAAGCACTTTAAATTTTTCCTGTTGATAAAAAAATAAAGAAAAACATATAATCAGAGAAAATACATTTTAAAAGAGTAATAAGCATTCAGAATATCTTAGTTATCCAGTGTAATTCCTAATGCAAATACAATCCAAATCTGTACTCAGTCCCCACTTAAGAAGGGTACTTAAAATTTAACGAGATTAGTACACGCTCCTGCTAACCATATTGTATGTATTATTTTTGCATAATGATTCTTGAAATAAAAATATGTATAACAGTTTGTATAATTTATCCAAAATGTTAATTTACTGTAATCATATATGATTATGCATTGCTTTATCCAATTTATCTATAGTTGACTGATATTCACTCAAATTTAAATAATAGTATTAAGGTTGCCATTTCGCTCGTCGAAAAACAGAAAAAAACATAGGAATCTATTTCAATGATTCAGTCCGCAATGAAGTTTTCATCGTAACATTTAAAATGTCATTTGATATGCGACGTGCTCCTTAAACTGTTTTTTTATTAATAATTGAGTATTTTTATAATATTTTATGGTTAAATATGAGAAATCAAAAATGCAGTTTTTAATTATTTTAAATGAAAATACAAAAAATAATATCACCTAATGTTCCACTAGACGTAACCTTTAATAATCATGTTATTTACTATAGCCTTTTATTAAAATTTCAAACATGAACCACACGCATAAAATAAACAAATGTTTTAGCCCTATACGGTAAGGTTAAGTGTTTACTATAGAGATGTTAACTTTTCTGCGATAGCTTGACAGTTAGGGCCACCTTCAAGAAACTTTCCTCGTAGAACCTTTGATTGTGATCGATACAGTAACGCCTTCATTATAAGAGCGTAGGCAAGTCACTCAGTGTTTTTACGTAGCTGTTTTGCTTGATGAGCGCCGTTCCTTTTTATTATTGATGCATATACAGAAGTACCAGATTTCTTCATAAATATATTGGTATTTACACATTTAGGTCCGTTTGACGTGTATATGGACATTCTTATTTTTATATTTCAACAAACATCTGAAGTGATTCTTCATCTGTAGTAAAATTGAGTCACGGATATTATAAATATATTTAATAAAAAGTGATTAATTTTTGAAATCATACATTTTTTAATTAAGAATGATTTACTATTTTATCATTGTCACTATAATAATTAGTATATTAGTACATAAGGATTTTAAATTATTTTTAAAAACGTGTAGGGAAGGGTATTATATATTTCTATGATAAAGGATGATTTATCCTTATAAAATTTCAATAATACACAGTAATTATTCTTTAAATGCATAAAGGGCTATTTCATTTACATATTGGAATAAAAATAACTCTCCGTAAAAGAATACGAGTTCCAACAAGCACTTTTAGGAGAATAAACATTATTAACACACATTTTTACTATTTTTTTTTTAGTATACCCTTAAAATGATATCATTAAGATAATTAATTACAGTCTACACAGTATTTTAGACAGTATTTCAATAACAGCTTTAATAAAAATACTTTATTTCCTCAATGAAGCTTGTCAAAATACTTATCTAGTTACAAATAAATAGTACACAGGTTTAAGCGGCCGGTATCATAAGCAGAATACATTTTCCGGTGCTATCTACACTATTTACAAGATATTTAGCTCATGATGTGATGTGGCATCCTCAGTAGTATCGCTCAAACTGGTCCGTCTCTTAGGATGCCACATAACAGCATGAGCTAAACGTCTGGATATCTTGTAAATAGTGTAGGTGAAACCTAGACGCGGTTGACATTGGAGAATATAGTTTCCGTCAGTAGATAAACTGCATTCATGGGATGTTTGAAAGGTAAGGCTAAAATATAGATTGGCCGCTCCTTAAAAGTAGATCGGCCTCTCCTTAAAAGTACATTGGCCGCTCTTTAAAAGTAGATCAGCTGCTCCTTAAAAGTAAATCGTCCGCTCCTTAAACGTAGATCGGCCGCTCCTTAAAAGTAGATTGGCCGCTCCTTAAAAGTAGATTGGCCGCTCTTTAAAAGTAGATTGGCCGCTCGTTAAAAGTAGATCGTCCGCTCCTTAAACGTAGATCGGCCGCTCCTTAAAAGTAGATCAGCCGCTCTTTTAAAAAGTAGATCGGCCGCTCCTTAAAAGTAGATTGGCCGCTCTTTAAAAGTAGATCGGCCGCTCTTTAAAAGTAGATCGGCCGCTCTTTAAAAGTAGATAGGCCACTCCTTAAAAGTAGATGGGCCGCTCTTTAAAAGTAGATATGCCGCTCTTTAAAACTATATCAGCCGCTCCTTAAAAGAATAATTACTTTTCTTAATTAACGAGGTGTCAGTATATATCCATGTAATGTTATATTTTCACTGTAATAGTGGTATTACTCTGAACTATATTCCACACTAGAGGAACAACATTCCTCAGGGACTATATGTCGTCCTGCATGTAACAATGACACGTCAGGTCCTTCACAGGACATACATTGACATCTAATACCACACCAAAGGACAGAAGTCTCTCGATATGCATTGGTTGACTTGATAAATGGAAAACTATGCGTCTAATGTTATAGAGTACAGTTACTACTTATGCAATTTCGGAAATTATTACAATAATTATGATAATATTTTTTCTTTTTACCATAATTTATTTCATTTCATAAAAAAGTATATAAAAGGATTATAAAAATTAATTACACTTAATTATATTATTTTATATCGTATATATACGTTATACCACATAATCCATAATTATATGATAATAGTTTGAATATTCTTAAATATGTAGAAGCATTAAAAAAATTACAATTATTTTGAAAGCACAGTTTCAAGTATTTAAAATTTGAAAAATTAATCTCTTTAGTGTTGGAAAGACAAATGATTATTTGATGAAAAATAAGTTATATTTAAAGTTCAAATTTAAAATACATATACTTTTTATTTTCGAAAGTAAACCATTTATGGAAGACGGAAAACCTTTTAAAAACTAGTCTTATTAAACTTATAAAACTTATTAAAATTTCTTGGTGTCAATATGACATTTCAATTTATTTAATTGAAGACTAGAATCATTTGACTGTAGTACTTTAGGCGTTAAAGATGTTAAGTTTATGTTAAATTTCTTTTCGTAAAATATTATTTTCCTGTTTTGGTAATTTTACCTTGCAATAATATAATTAGAAGTTAAGACAGAGAAGGATATATGAACAGTTCTTTATCATATTTCATTATGTAAACGTATCTTTGTTTTATTTAACGAACCGTTTTTATTTATATTTTAAGTTACCATGAAAATCATACAAAAAGGTTATAAATATTTTAATGTATTTCAAATTTAGTTCATTTGTAATTATTTTAACTGAAATGGTCTCAAACTAGATTTCCTAGGCAGATAGAATTACAGCAAATAAAATATTTCGTGATAGGGTGTTAGATTGTAGCAACACCGTTATATACAATAATTATCCATCGATCTCTAGTAGAAATGTAGCAGTTCTGTCGTAAAGTCAACAGCTTTTAACGTATTTAATCATTGCTGGTGCATTGCAGAGTGAATTCAGAGTAAAGCACTTTAAATACGTCAGCGTTTGCTGAGCCTGTGAGTCAGCATTGAGTCAATTACTTAATGAATGGTAGAAGGTAATGCTGTAAACGATAATTAAAACATACAAAAGGTATTGAGACAAATTAAATTAGAAAATAAATTACATACAATATAATAACAGATGATCATTAATTTAATAAAATACAGAAAACCTTAATAGTTATTTCAATATGCTTCCGATTCAATAAGCTCACCGTAAAGTTTTATTCAATGAAAAAAACGTACTTTATTTATTCATTTTCAGAGAGTGTAATAATTAAGTAACAAACACGTCAGCTCTACTTATAAAATATATTTTTAATAATCTATATTGGAAATTTGTAGCATTTCTAACACCATAAAATCATTTGTTTTAATTATTTTATAAGAATACTTTAAGTATGTTTTTATACCTACATTAAAAGTTACAATTAATATAGCTTAATATACAAGTTGATACAAATTACAGTTACAAAATGTTAATTTTATTTTATTTAAATTGATTTTCCGTTTTCAATAGATGCATTGGATATGTAATACTTAGTGTTTAACAAACTAAAGTACATTTATTGAATCTCCCAACTTGACTACAGAGCAC